>OW121707.1:16707500-17129373 GCA_933228785.1 Lasioglossum pauxillum
ACCCGGAAGAGGTGACAGGAAGTGCAGAAAACGCCTTCCACAAAAGGCAACTGAAAAGACATAGGAAATAGAGACAGTAACGATCACAAGGATCAAACATCTCTAAAAACAAAGTTACTGAAGAAAATTAATAAGACACTGGTGATCCTCTATGTCTGAAGACGGGAGAGACTAAGCTCTCCTACATCTCAGACATGGAACAAAGAACGGTGCAATGAGAAAGAAAAAAAAAAAAGAAGAAGAAGGCAGACACCGTCCAATCAATAGAAATAGGAAAGGAAAGAGAGTCAAAGAGACCAACACCAAATCCACCAAAGAGATACACACCAGTCTCCGAACGGCTGCGAACCTAGCTCATGCTTGAGAAAGTCAGTTTGGTCAACGACCATGCACACGACCGAAACAGCATGACCGTAGGCTGACCACCCGGAAGAGGTGACAGGAAGTGCAGAAAGCGCCTTCCACAGAAGGCAACCGAAAAGACATAGGAAATAGACAGTATCGATCACAAGGATCAAACATCTCTAAAAACAAAGCTACTGAAGAAAATTAAAATGACACTGGTGATCCTCTATGTCTGAAGACGGGAGAGACTAAGCTCTCCTACATCTCAGACATGGAACACAGAACGGTGCAATGAGAAAGAAAAAAAAAGAAGAAGAAGAAGGCAGACACCGTCGAAATCAATAGAAATAGGAAAGGAAAGAGAGTCAAAGAGACCAACACCAAATCCACCAAAGAGATACACACCAGTCTCCGAACGGCTGCGAACCTAGCTCATGCTTGAGAAAGTCAGCTTGGTCAACGACCATGCACACGACCGAAACAGCATGACCGTAGGCGGACCACCCGGAAGAGGTGACAGGAAGTGCAGAAAGCGCCTTCCACAAAAGGCAACCGAAAAGACATAGGCAATAAAGACAGTAACGATCACAAGGATCAAACATCTCTAAAAACAAAGTTACTGAAGAAAATTAATAAGACACTGGTGATCCTCTATGTCTGAAGACGGGAGAGACTAAGCTCTCCTACATCTCAGACATGGAACACAGAACGGTGCAATGAGAAAGAAAAAAGAAGCAGATACCTTCGAATCAATTGAAATAGGTAAGGAAAGAGAGTCAAAGAGACCAACACCAAATCCACCAAAGAGATACACACCAGTCTCCGAACGGCTGCGAACCTAGCTCATGCTTGAGAAAGTCAGTTTGGTCAACGACCATGCACACGACCGAAACAGCATGACCGTAGGCTGACCACCCGGAAGAGGTGACAGGAAGTGCAGAAAGCGCCTTCCACAAAAGGCAACCGAAAAGACATAGGAAATAGACAGTATCGATCACAAGGATCAAACATCTCTAAAAACAAAGCTACTGAAGAAAATTAAAATGACACTGGTGATCCTCTATGTCTGAAGACGGGAGAGACTAAGCTCTCCTACAGCTCAGACATGGAACACAGAACGGTGCAATGAGAAAGAAAAAAAAAAAAGAAGAAGAAGGCAGACACCTTCCAATCAATAGAAATAGGAAAGAAAAGAGAGTCAAAGAGACCAACACCAAATCCACCAAAGAGATACACACCAGTCTCCGAACGGCTGCGAACCTAGCTCATGCTTGAGAAAGTCAGTTTGGTCAACGACCATGCACACGACCGAAACAGCATGACCGTAGGCTGACCACCCGGAAGAGGTGACAGGAAGTGCAGAAAGCGCCTTCCACAAAAGGCAACCGAAAAGACATAGGAAATAGAGACAGTAACGATCACAAGGATCAAACATCTCTACTGAAGAAAATTAAAAAGACACTGGTGATCCTCTATGTCTGAAGACGGGAGAGACTAAGCTCTCCTACATCTCAGACATGGAACACAGAACGGTGCAATGAGAAAGAAAAAAAAAAAGAAGAAGAAGGCAGACACCGTCCAATCAATAGAAATAGGAAAGGAAAGAGAGTCAAAGAGACCAACACCAAATCCACCAAAGAGATACACACCAGTCTCCGAACGGCTGCGAACCTAGCTCATGCTTGAGAAAGTCAGTTTGGTCAACGACCATGCACACGACCGAAACAGCATGACCGTAGGCTGACCACCCGGAAGAGGTGACAGGAAGTGCAGAAAGCGCCTTCCACAAAAGGCAACCGAAAAGACATAGGAAATAGACAGTATCGATCACAAGGATCAAACATCTCTAAAAACAAAGCTACTGAAGAAAATTAAAAAGACACTGGTGATCCTCTATGTCTGACGACGGGAGAGACTAAGCTCTCCTACATCTCAGACATGGAACACAGAACGGTGCAATGAGAAAGAAAAAAAAAAAGAAGAAGAAGGCAGACACCGTCCAATCAATAGAAATAGGAAAGGAAAGAGAGTCAAAGAGACCAACACCAAATCCACCATAGAGATACACACCAGTCTCCGAACGGCTGCGAACCTAGCTCATGCTTGAGAAAGTCAGTTTGGTCAACGACCATGCACACGACCGAAACAGCATGACCGTAGGCTGACCACCCGGAAGAGGTGACAGGAAGTGCAGAAAGCGCCTTCCACAAAAGGCAACTGAAAAGACATAGGAAATAGAGACAGTAACGATCACAAGGATCAAACATCTCTACTGAAGAAAATTAAAAAGACACTGGTGATCCTCTATGTCTGAAGACGGGAGAGACTAAGCTCTCCTACATCTCAGACATGGAACACAGAACGGTGCAATGAGAAAGAAAAAAAAAAAAGAAGAAGAAGGCAGACACCGTCCAATCAATAGAAATAGGAAAGGAAAGAGAGTCAAAGAGACCAACACCAAATCCACCAAAGAGATACACACCAGTCTCCGAACGGCTGCGAACCTAGCTCATGCTTGAGAAAGTCAGTTTGGTCAACGACCATGCACACGACCGAAACAGCATGACCGTAGGCTGACCACCCGGAAGAGGTGACAGGAAGTGCAGAAAGCGCCTTCCACAAAAGGCAACCGAAAAGACATAGGCAATAGAGACAGTAACGATCACAAGGATCAAACATCTCTAAAAACAAAGTTACTGAAGAAAATTAATAAGACACTGGTGATCCTCTATGTCTGAAGACGGGAGAGACTAAGCTCTCCTACATCTCAGACATGGAACACAGAACGGTGCAATGAGAAAGAAAGAAAAAAAGAAGAAGAAGGCAGGCGCCGTCGAATCAATAGAAATAGGAAAGGAAAGAGAGTCAAAGAGACCAACACCAAATCCACCAAAGAGATACACACCAGTCTCCGAACGGCTGCGAACCTAGCTCATGCTTGAGAAAGTCAGCTTGGTCAACGACCATGCACACGACCGAAACAGCATGACCGTAGGCGGACCACCCGGAAGAGGTGACAGGAAGTGCAGAAAGCGCCTTCCACAAAAGGCAACCGAAAAGACATAGGAAATAGAGACAGTAACGATCACAAGGATCAAACATCTCTACTGAAGAAAATTAAAAAGACACTGGTGATCCTCTATGTCTGAAGACGGGAGAGACTAAGCTCTCCTACATCTCAGACATGGAACACAGAACGGTGCAATGAGAAAGAAAAAAAAAAAGAAGAAGAAGGCAGACACCGTCCAATCAATAGAAATAGGAAAGGAAAGAGAGTCAAAGAGACCAACACCAAATCCACCAAAGAGATACACACCAGTCTCCGAACGGCTGCGAACCTAGCTCATGCTTGAGAAAGTCAGTTTGGTCAACGACCATGCACACGACCGAAACAGCATGACCGTAGGCTGACCACCCGGAAGAGGTGACAGGAAGTGCAGAAAGCGCCTTCCACAAAAGGCAACCGAAAAGACATAGGAAATAGACAGTATCGATCACAAGGATCAAACATCTCTAAAAACAAAGCTACTGAAGAAAATTAAAAAGACACTGGTGATCCTCTATGTCTGACGACGGGAGAGACTAAGCTCTCCTACATCTCAGACATGGAACACAGAACGGTGCAATGAGAAAGAAAAAAAAAAAGAAGAAGAAGGCAGACACCGTCCAATCAATAGAAATAGGAAAGGAAAGAGAGTCAAAGAGACCAACACCAAATCCACCATAGAGATACACACCAGTCTCCGAACGGCTGCGAACCTAGCTCATGCTTGAGAAAGTCAGTTTGGTCAACGACCATGCACACGACCGAAACAGCATGACCGTAGGCTGACCACCCGGAAGAGGTGACAGGAAGTGCAGAAAGCGCCTTCCACAAAAGGCAACTGAAAAGACATAGGAAATAGAGACAGTAACGATCACAAGGATCAAACATCTCTACTGAAGAAAATTAAAAAGACACTGGTGATCCTCTATGTCTGAAGACGGGAGAGACTAAGCTCTCCTACATCTCAGACATGGAACACAGAACGGTGCAATGAGAAAGAAAAAAAAAAAAGAAGAAGAAGGCAGACACCGTCCAATCAATAGAAATAGGAAAGGAAAGAGAGTCAAAGAGACCAACACCAAATCCACCAAAGAGATACACACCAGTCTCCGAACGGCTGCGAACCTAGCTCATGCTTGAGAAAGTCAGTTTGGTCAACGACCATGCACACGACCGAAACAGCATGACCGTAGGCTGACCACCCGGAAGAGGTGACAGGAAGTGCAGAAAGCGCCTTCCACAAAAGGCAACCGAAAAGACATAGGCAATAGAGACAGTAACGATCACAAGGATCAAACATCTCTAAAAACAAAGTTACTGAAGAAAATTAATAAGACACTGGTGATCCTCTATGTCTGAAGACGGGAGAGACTAAGCTCTCCTACATCTCAGACATGGAACACAGAACGGTGCAATGAGAAAGAAAGAAAAAAAGAAGAAGAAGGCAGGCGCCGTCGAATCAATAGAAATAGGAAAGGAAAGAGAGTCAAAGAGACCAACACCAAATCCACCAAAGAGATACACACCAGTCTCCGAACGGCTACGAACCTAGCTCATGCTTGAGAAAGTCAGCTTGGTCAACGACCATGCACACGACCGAAACAGCATGACCGTAGGCGGACAACCCGGAAGAGGTGACAGGAAGTGCAGAAAGCGCCTTCCACAAAAGGCAACCGAAAAGACATAGGCAATAGAGACAGTAACGATCACAAGGATCAAACATCTCTAAAAACAAAGTTACTGAAGAAAATTAATAAGACACTGGTGATTCTCTATGTCTGAAGACGGGAGAGACTAAGCTCTCCCACATCTCAGACATGGAACACAGAACAGTGCAATAAGAAAGAAAAAAAAAAGAAAGAAGAGAAAAAGGGAGGAAGATGAAGAAGCAGATACCTTCGAATCAATTGAAATAGGTAAGGAAAGAGAGTCAAAGAGACCAACACCAATCCACCAAAGAGATACACACCAGTCTCCGAACGGCTGCGAACATAGCTCATGCTTGAGAAAGTCAGCTTGGTCAACGACCATGCACACGACCGAAACAGCATGACCGTAGGCGGACCACCCGGAAGAGGTGACAGGAAGTGCAGAAAGCGCCTTCCACAAAAGGCAACCGAAAAGACATAGGCAATAGAGACAGTAACGATCACAAGGATCAAACATCTCTAAAAACAAAGTTACTGAAGAAAATTAATAAGACACTGGTGATCCTCTATGTCTGAAGACGGGAGAGACTAAGCTCTCCTACATCTCAGACATGGAACACAGAACGGTGCAATGAGAAAGAAAAAAGAAGCAGATACCTTCGAATCAATTGAAATAGGTAAGGAAAGAGAGTCAAAGAGACCAACACCAAATCCACCAAAGAGATACACACCAGTCTCCGAACGGCTGCGAACCTAGCTCATGCTTGAGAAAGTCAGTTTGGTCAACGACCATGCACACGACCGAAACAGCATGACCGTAGGCTGACCACCCGGAAGAGGTGACAGGAAGTGCAGAAAGCGCCTTCCACAAAAGGCAACCGAAAAGACATAGGAAATAGACAGTATCGATCACAAGGATCAAACATCTCTAAAAACAAAGCTACTGAAGAAAATTAAAATGACACTGGTGATCCTCTATGTCTGAAGACGGGAGAGACTAAGCTCTCCTACAGCTCAGACATGGAACACAGAACGGTGCAATGAGAAAGAAAAAAAAAAAAGAAGAAGAAGGCAGACACCTTCCAATCAATAGAAATAGGAAAGAAAAGAGAGTCAAAGAGACCAACACCAAATCCACCAAAGAGATACACACCAGTCTCCGAACGGCTGCGAACCTAGCTCATGCTTGAGAAAGTCAGTTTGGTCAACGACCATGCACACGACCGAAACAGCATGACCGTAGGCTGACCACCCGGAAGAGGTGACAGGAAGTGCAGAAAGCGCCTTCCACAAAAGGCAACCGAAAAGACATAGGAAATAGAGACAGTAACGATCACAAGGATCAAACATCTCTACTGAAGAAAATTAAAAAGACACTGGTGATCCTCTATGTCTGAAGACGGGAGAGACTAAGCTCTCCTACATCTCAGACATGGAACACAGAACGGTGCAATGAGAAAGAAAAAAAAAAGAAGAAGAAGGCAGACACCGTCCAATCAATAGAAATAGGAAAGGAAAGAGAGTCAAAGAGACCAACACCAAATCCACCAAAGAGATACACACCAGTCTCCGAACGGCTGCGAACCTAGCTCATGCTTGAGAAAGTCAGTTTGGTCAACGACCATGCACACGACCGAAACAGCATGACCGTAGGCTGACCACCCGGAAGAGGTGACAGGAAGTGCAGAAAGCGCCTTCCACAAAAGGCAACCGAAAAGACATAGGAAATAGACAGTATCGATCACAAGGATCAAACATCTCTAAAAACAAAGCTACTGAAGAAAATTAAAAAGACACTGGTGATCCTCTATGTCTGACGACGGGAGAGACTAAGCTCTCCTACATCTCAGACATGGAACACAGAACGGTGCAATGAGAAAGAAAAAAAAAAGAAGAAGAAGGCAGACACCGTCCAATCAATAGAAATAGGAAAGGAAAGAGAGTCAAAGAGACCAACACCAAATCCACCATAGAGATACACACCAGTCTCCGAACGGCTGCGAACCTAGCTCATGCTTGAGAAAGTCAGTTTGGTCAACGACCATGCACACGACCGAAACAGCATGACCGTAGGCTGACCACCCGGAAGAGGTGACAGGAAGTGCAGAAAGCGCCTTCCACAAAAGGCAACCGAAAAGACATAGGCAATAGAGACAGTAACGATCACAAGGATCAAACATCTCTAAAAACAAAGTTACTGAAGAAAATTAATAAGACACTGGTGATCCTCTATGTCTGAAGACGGGAGAGACTAAGCTCTCCTACATCTCAGACATGGAACACAGAACGGTGCAATGAGAAAGAAAAAAGAAGCAGATACCTTCGAATCAATTGAAATAGGTAAGGAAAGAGAGTCAAAGAGACCAACACCAAATCCACCAAAGAGATACACACCAGTCTCCGAACGGCTGCGAACCTAGCTCATGCTTGAGAAAGTCAGTTTGGTCAACGACCATGCACACGACCGAAACAGCATGACCGTAGGCTGACCACCCGGAAGAGGTGACAGGAAGTGCAGAAAGCGCCTTCCACAAAAGGCAACCGAAAAGACATAGGAAATAGACAGTATCGATCACAAGGATCAAACATCTCTAAAAACAAAGCTACTGAAGAAAATTAAAATGACACTGGTGATCCTCTATGTCTGAAGACGGGAGAGACTAAGCTCTCCTACAGCTCAGACATGGAACACAGAACGGTGCAATGAGAAAGAAAAAAAAAAAAGAAGAAGAAGGCAGACACCTTCCAATCAATAGAAATAGGAAAGAAAAGAGAGTCAAAGAGACCAACACCAAATCCACCAAAGAGATACACACCAGTCTCCGAACGGCTGCGAACCTAGCTCATGCTTGAGAAAGTCAGCTTGGTCAACGACCATGCACACGACCGAAACAGCATGACCGTAGGCGGACCACCCGGAAGAGGTGACAGGAAGTGCAGAAAGCGCCTTCCACAAAAGGCAACCGAAAAGACATAGGCAATAAAGACAGTAACGATCACAAGGATCAAACATCTCTAAAAACAAAGTTACTGAAGAAAATTAATAAGACACTGGTGATCCTCTATGTCTGAAGACGGGAGAGACTAAGCTCTCCTACATCTCAGACATGGAACACAGAACGGTGCAATGAGAAAGAAAAAAGAAGCAGATACCTTCGAATCAATTGAAATAGGTAAGGAAAGAGAGTCAAAGAGACCAACACCAAATCCACCAAAGAGATACACACCAGTCTCCGAACGGCTGCGAACCTAGCTCATGCTTGAGAAAGTCAGTTTGGTCAACGACCATGCACACGACCGAAACAGCATGACCGTAGGCTGACCACCCGGAAGAGGTGACAGGAAGTGCAGAAAGCGCCTTCCACAAAAGGCAACCGAAAAGACATAGGAAATAGACAGTATCGATCACAAGGATCAAACATCTCTAAAAACAAAGCTACTGAAGAAAATTAAAATGACACTGGTGATCCTCTATGTCTGAAGACGGGAGAGACTAAGCTCTCCTACAGCTCAGACATGGAACACAGAACGGTGCAATGAGAAAGAAAAAAAAAAAAGAAGAAGAAGGCAGACACCTTCCAATCAATAGAAATAGGAAAGAAAAGAGAGTCAAAGAGACCAACACCAAATCCACCAAAGAGATACACACCAGTCTCCGAACGGCTGCGAACCTAGCTCATGCTTGAGAAAGTCAGTTTGGTCAACGACCATGCACACGACCGAAACAGCATGACCGTAGGCTGACCACCCGGAAGAGGTGACAGGAAGTGCAGAAAGCGCCTTCCACAAAAGGCAACCGAAAAGACATAGGAAATAGAGACAGTAACGATCACAAGGATCAAACATCTCTACTGAAGAAAATTAAAAAGACACTGGTGATCCTCTATGTCTGAAGACGGGAGAGACTAAGCTCTCCTACATCTCAGACATGGAACACAGAACGGTGCAATGAGAAAGAAAAAAAAAAAGAAGAAGAAGGCAGACACCGTCCAATCAATAGAAATAGGAAAGGAAAGAGAGTCAAAGAGACCAACACCAAATCCACCAAAGAGATACACACCAGTCTCCGAACGGCTGCGAACCTAGCTCATGCTTGAGAAAGTCAGTTTGGTCAACGACCATGCACACGACCGAAACAGCATGACCGTAGGCTGACCACCCGGAAGAGGTGACAGGAAGTGCAGAAAGCGCCTTCCACAAAAGGCAACCGAAAAGACATAGGAAATAGACAGTATCGATCACAAGGATCAAACATCTCTAAAAACAAAGCTACTGAAGAAAATTAAAAAGACACTGGTGATCCTCTATGTCTGACGACGGGAGAGACTAAGCTCTCCTACATCTCAGACATGGAACACAGAACGGTGCAATGAGAAAGAAAAAAAAAAAGAAGAAGAAGGCAGACACCGTCCAATCAATAGAAATAGGAAAGGAAAGAGAGTCAAAGAGACCAACACCAAATCCACCATAGAGATACACACCAGTCTCCGAACGGCTGCGAACCTAGCTCATGCTTGAGAAAGTCAGTTTGGTCAACGACCATGCACACGACCGAAACAGCATGACCGTAGGCTGACCACCCGGAAGAGGTGACAGGAAGTGCAGAAAGCGCCTTCCACAAAAGGCAACTGAAAAGACATAGGAAATAGAGACAGTAACGATCACAAGGATCAAACATCTCTACTGAAGAAAATTAAAAAGACACTGGTGATCCTCTATGTCTGAAGACGGGAGAGACTAAGCTCTCCTACATCTCAGACATGGAACACAGAACGGTGCAATGAGAAAGAAAAAAAAAAAAGAAGAAGAAGGCAGACACCGTCCAATCAATAGAAATAGGAAAGGAAAGAGAGTCAAAGAGACCAACACCAAATCCACCAAAGAGATACACACCAGTCTCCGAACGGCTGCGAACCTAGCTCATGCTTGAGAAAGTCAGTTTGGTCAACGACCATGCACACGACCGAAACAGCATGACCGTAGGCTGACCACCCGGAAGAGGTGACAGGAAGTGCAGAAAGCGCCTTCCACAAAAGGCAACCGAAAAGACATAGGCAATAGAGACAGTAACGATCACAAGGATCAAACATCTCTAAAAACAAAGTTACTGAAGAAAATTAATAAGACACTGGTGATCCTCTATGTCTGAAGACGGGAGAGACTAAGCTCTCCTACATCTCAGACATGGAACACAGAACGGTGCAATGAGAAAGAAAGAAAAAAAGAAGAAGAAGGCAGGCGCCGTCGAATCAATAGAAATAGGAAAGGAAAGAGAGTCAAAGAGACCAACACCAAATCCACCAAAGAGATACACACCAGTCTCCGAACGGCTACGAACCTAGCTCATGCTTGAGAAAGTCAGCTTGGTCAACGACCATGCACACGACCGAAACAGCATGACCGTAGGCGGACAACCCGGAAGAGGTGACAGGAAGTGCAGAAAGCGCCTTCCACAAAAGGCAACCGAAAAGACATAGGCAATAGAGACAGTAACGATCACAAGGATCAAACATCTCTAAAAACAAAGTTACTGAAGAAAATTAATAAGACACTGGTGATTCTCTATGTCTGAAGACGGGAGAGACTAAGCTCTCCCACATCTCAGACATGGAACACAGAACAGTGCAATAAGAAAGAAAAAAAAAGAAAGAAGAGAAAAAGGGAGGAAGATGAAGAAGCAGATACCTTCGAATCAATTGAAATAGGTAAGGAAAGAGAGTCAAAGAGACCAACACCAATCCACCAAAGAGATACACACCAGTCTCCGAACGGCTGCGAACATAGCTCATGCTTGAGAAAGTCAGCTTGGTCAACGACCATGCACACGACCGAAACAGCATGACCGTAGGCGGACCACCCGGAAGAGGTGACAGGAAGTGCAGAAAGCGCCTTCCACAAAAGGCAACCGAAAAGACATAGGCAATAGAGACAGTAACGATCACAAGGATCAAACATCTCTAAAAACAAAGTTACTGAAGAAAATTAATAAGACACTGGTGATCCTCTATGTCTGAAGACGGGAGAGACTAAGCTCTCCTACATCTCAGACATGGAACACAGAACGGTGCAATGAGAAAGAAAAAAGAAGCAGATACCTTCGAATCAATTGAAATAGGTAAGGAAAGAGAGTCAAAGAGACCAACACCAAATCCACCAAAGAGATACACACCAGTCTCCGAACGGCTGCGAACCTAGCTCATGCTTGAGAAAGTCAGTTTGGTCAACGACCATGCACACGACCGAAACAGCATGACCGTAGGCTGACCACCCGGAAGAGGTGACAGGAAGTGCAGAAAGCGCCTTCCACAAAAGGCAACCGAAAAGACATAGGAAATAGAGACAGTAACGATCACAAGGATCAAACATCTCTACTGAAGAAAATTAAAAAGACACTGGTGATCCTCTATGTCTGAAGACGGGAGAGACTAAGCTCTCCTACAGCTCAGACATGGAACACAGAACGGTGCAATGAGAAAGAAAAAAAAAAAAGAAGAAGAAGGCAGACACCTTCCAATCAATAGAAATAGGAAAGAAAAGAGAGTCAAAGAGACCAACACCAAATCCACCAAAGAGATACACACCAGTCTCCGAACGGCTGCGAACCTAGCTCATGCTTGAGAAAGTCAGTTTGGTCAACGACCATGCACACGACCGAAACAGCATGACCGTAGGCTGACCACCCGGAAGAGGTGACAGGAAGTGCAGAAAGCGCCTTCCACAAAAGGCAACCGAAAAGACATAGGAAATAGAGACAGTAACGATCACAAGGATCAAACATCTCTACTGAAGAAAATTAAAAAGACACTGGTGATCCTCTATGTCTGAAGACGGGAGAGACTAAGCTCTCCTACATCTCAGACATGGAACACAGAACGGTGCAATGAGAAAGAAAAAAAAAAGAAGAAGAAGGCAGACACCGTCCAATCAATAGAAATAGGAAAGGAAAGAGAGTCAAAGAGACCAACACCAAATCCACCAAAGAGATACACACCAGTCTCCGAACGGCTGCGAACCTAGCTCATGCTTGAGAAAGTCAGTTTGGTCAACGACCATGCACACGACCGAAACAGCATGACCGTAGGCTGACCACCCGGAAGAGGTGACAGGAAGTGCAGAAAGCGCCTTCCACAAAAGGCAACCGAAAAGACATAGGAAATAGACAGTATCGATCACAAGGATCAAACATCTCTAAAAACAAAGCTACTGAAGAAAATTAAAAAGACACTGGTGATCCTCTATGTCTGACGACGGGAGAGACTAAGCTCTCCTACATCTCAGACATGGAACACAGAACGGTGCAATGAGAAAGAAAAAAAAAAAGAAGAAGAAGGCAGACACCGTCCAATCAATAGAAATAGGAAAGGAAAGAGAGTCAAAGAGACCAACACCAAATCCACCATAGAGATACACACCAGTCTCCGAACGGCTGCGAACCTAGCTCATGCTTGAGAAAGTCAGTTTGGTCAACGACCATGCACACGACCGAAACAGCATGACCGTAGGCTGACCACCCGGAAGAGGTGACAGGAAGTGCAGAAAGCGCCTTCCACAAAAGGCAACTGAAAAGACATAGGAAATAGAGACAGTAACGATCACAAGGATCAAACATCTCTACTGAAGAAAATTAAAAAGACACTGGTGATCCTCTATGTCTGAAGACGGGAGAGACTAAGCTCTCCTACATCTCAGACATGGAACACAGAACGGTGCAATGAGAAAGAAAAAAAAAAGAAGAAGAAGGCAGACACCGTCCAATCAATAGAAATAGGAAAGGAAAGAGAGTCAAAGAGACCAACACCAAATCCACCAAAGAGATACACACCAGTCTCCGAACGGCTGCGAACCTAGCTCATGCTTGAGAAAGTCAGTTTGGTCAACGACCATGCACACGACCGAAACAGCATGACCGTAGGCTGACCACCCGGAAGAGGTGACAGGAAGTGCAGAAAGCGCCTTCCACAAAAGGCAACCGAAAAGACATAGGCAATAGAGACAGTAACGATCACAAGGATCAAACATCTCTAAAAACAAAGTTACTGAAGAAAATTAATAAGACACTGGTGATCCTCTATGTCTGAAGACGGGAGAGACTAAGCTCTCCTACATCTCAGACATGGAACACAGAACGGTGCAATGAGAAAGAAAGAAAAAAAGAAGAAGAAGGCAGGCGCCGTCGAATCAATAGAAATAGGAAAGGAAAGAGAGTCAAAGAGACCAACACCAAATCCACCAAAGAGATACACACCAGTCTCCGAACGGCTACGAACCTAGCTCATGCTTGAGAAAGTCAGCTTGGTCAACGACCATGCACACGACCGAAACAGCATGACCGTAGGCGGACAACCCGGAAGAGGTGACAGGAAGTGCAGAAAGCGCCTTCCACAAAAGGCAACCGAAAAGACATAGGCAATAGAGACAGTAACGATCACAAGGATCAAACATCTCTAAAAACAAAGTTACTGAAGAAAATTAATAAGACACTGGTGATTCTCTATGTCTGAAGACGGGAGAGACTAAGCTCTCCCACATCTCAGACATGGAACACAGAACAGTGCAATAAGAAAGAAAAAAAAAAAGAAAGAAGAGAAAAAGGGAGGAAGATGAAGAAGCAGATACCTTCGAATCAATTGAAATAGGTAAGGAAAGAGAGTCAAAGAGACCAACACCAATCCACCAAAGAGATACACACCAGTCTCCGAACGGCTGCGAACATAGCTCATGCTTGAGAAAGTCAGTTTGGTCAACGACCATGCACACGACCGAAACAGCATGACCGTAGGCTGACCACCCGGAAGAGGTGACAGGAAGTGCAGAAAGCGCCTTCCACAAAAGGCAACCGAAAAGACATAAGAAATAGAGACAGTAACGATCACCAGGATCAAACATCTCTAAAAACAAAGCTACTGAAGAAAATTAAAAAGACACTGGTGATCCTCTATGTCTGACGACGGGAGAGACTAAGCTCTCCTACATCTCAGACATGGAACACAGAACGGTGCAATGAGAAAGAAAAAAAAAAAGAAGAAGAAGAAGGCAGACACCGTCGAAATCAATAGAAATAGGAAAGGAAAGAGAGTCAAAGAGACCAACACCAAATCCACCAAAGAGATACACACCAGTCTCCGAACGGCTGCGAACCTAGCTCATGCTTGAGAAAGTCAGCTTGGTCAACGACCATGCACACGACCGAAACAGCATGACCGTAGGCGGACCACCCGGAAGAGGTGACAGGAAGTGCAGAAAGCGCCTTCCACAAAAGGCAACCGAAAAGACATAGGCAATAGAGACAGTAACGATCACAAGGATCAAACATCTCTAAAAACAAAGTTACTGAAGAAAATTAATAAGACACTGGTGATCCTCTATGTCTGAAGACGGGAGAGACTAAGCTCTCCTACATCTCAGACATGGAACACAGAACGGTGCAATGAGAAAGAAAAAAAAAAAGAAGAAGAAGGCAGACACCGTCCAATCAATAGAAATAGGAAAGGAAAGAGAGTCAGAGAGACCAACACCAAATCCACCAAAGAGATATACACCAGTCTCCGAACGGCTGCGAACCTAGCTCATGCTTGAGAAAGTCAGTTTGGTCAACGACCATGCACACGACCGAAACAGCATGACCGTAGGCTGACCACCCGGAAGAGGTGACAGGAAGTGCAGAAAGCGCCTTCCACAAAAGGCAACCGAAAAGACATAGGAAATAGACAGTATCGATCACAAGGATCAAACATCTCTAAAAACAAAGCTACTGAAGAAAATTAAAAAGACACTGGTGATCCTCTTTGTCTGACGACGGGAGAGACTAAGCTCTCCTACATCTCAGACATGGAACACAGAACGGTGCAATGAGAAAGAAAAAAAAAAAGAAGAAGAAGGCAGACACCGTCCAATCAATAGAAATAGGAAAGGAAAGAGAGTCAAAGAGACCAACACCAAATCCACCATAGAGATACACACCAGTCTCCGAACGGCTGCGAACCTAGCTCATGCTTGAGAAAGTCAGCTTGGTCAACGACCATGCACACGACCGAAACAGCATGACCGTAGGCGGACCACCCGGAAGAGGTGACAGGAAGTGCAGAAAGCACCTTCCACAAAAGGCAACCGAAAAGACATAGGCAATAGAGACAGTAACGATCACAAGGATCAAACATCTCTAAAAACAAAGTTACTGAAGAAAATTAATAAGACACTGGTGATCCTCTATGTCTGAAGACGGGAGAGACTAAGCTCTCCTACATCTCAGACATGGAACACAGAACGGTGCAATGAGAAAGAAAAAAGAAGCAGATACCTTCGAATCAATTGAAATAGGTAAGGAAAGAGAGTCAAAGAGACCAACACCAAATCCACCAAAGAGATACACACCAGTCTCCGAACGGCTGCGAACCTAGCTCATGCTTGAGAAAGTCAGTTTGGTCAACGACCATGCACACGACCGAAACAGCATGACCGCAGGCTGACCACCCGGAAGAGGTGACAGGAAGTGCAGAAAGCGCCTTCCACAAAAGGCAACCGAAAAGACATAGGAAATAGACAGTATCGATCACAAGGATCAAACATCTCTAAAAACAAAGCTACTGAAGAAAATTAAAATGACACTGGTGATCCTCTATGTCTGAAGACGGGAGAGACTAAGCTCTCCTACATCTCAGACATGGAACACAGAACGGTGCAATGAGAAAGAAAAAAAAAAAGAAGAAGAAGGCAGACACCGTCCAATCAATAGAAATAGGAAAGGAAAGAGAGTCAAAGAGACCAACACCAAATCCACCAAAGAGATACACACCAGTCTCCGAACGGCTGCGAACCTAGCTCATGCTTGAGAAAGTCAGTTTGGTCAACGACCATGCACACGACCGAAACAGCATGACCGTAGGCTGACCACCCGGAAGAGGTGACAGGAAGTGCAGAAAGCGCCTTCCACAAAAGGCAACCGAAAAGACATAGGAAATAGAGACAGTAACGATCACAAGGATCAAACATCTCTACTGAAGAAAATTAAAAAGACACTGGTGATCCTCTATGTCTGAAGACGGGAGAGACTAAGCTCTCCTACATCTCAGACATGGAACACAGAACGGTGCAATGAGAAAGAAAAAAAAAAGAAGAAGAAGGCAGACACCGTCCAATCAATAGAAATAGGAAAGGAAAGAGAGTCAAAGAGACCAACACCAAATCCACCATAGAGATACACACCAGTCTCCGAACGGCTGCGAACCTAGCTCATGCTTGAGAAAGTCAGTTTGGTCAACGACCATGCACACGACCGAAACAGCATGACCGTAGGCTGACCACCCGGAAGAGGTGACAGGAAGTGCAGAAAGCGCCTTCCACAAAAGGCAACTGAAAAGACATAGGAAATAGAGACAGTAACGATCACAAGGATCAAACATCTCTACTGAAGAAAATTAAAAAGACACTGGTGATCCTCTATGTCTGAAGACGGGAGAGACTAAGCTCTCCTACATCTCAGACATGGAACACAGAACGGTGCAATGAGAAAGAAAAAAAAAAAGAAGAAGAAGGCAGACACCGTCCAATCAATAGAAATAGGAAAGGAAAGAGAGTCAAAGAGACCAACACCAAATCCACCAAAGAGATACACACCAGTCTCCGAACGGCTGCGAACCTAGCTCATGCTTGAGAAAGTCAGTTTGGTCAACGACCATGCACACGACCGAAACAGCATGACCGTAGGCTGACCACCCGGAAGAGGTGACAGGAAGTGCAGAAAGCGCCTTCCACAAAAGGCAACCGAAAAGACATAGGCAATAGAGACAGTAACGATCACAAGGATCAAACATCTCTAAAAACAAAGTTACTGAAGAAAATTAATAAGACACTGGTGATCCTCTATGTCTGAAGACGGGAGAGACTAAGCTCTCCTACATCTCAGACATGGAACACAGAACGGTGCAATGAGAAAGAAAGAAAAAAAGAAGAAGAAGGCAGGCGCCGTCGAATCAATAGAAATAGGAAAGGAAAGAGAGTCAAAGAGACCAACACCAAATCCACCAAAGAGATACACACCAGTCTCCGAACGGCTACGAACCTAGCTCATGCTTGAGAAAGTCAGCTTGGTCAACGACCATGCACACGACCGAAACAGCATGACCGTAGGCGGACCACCCGGAAGAGGTGACAGGAAGTGCAGAAAGCGCCTTCCACAAAAGGCAACCGAAAAGACATAGGCAATAGAGACAGTAACGATCACAAGGATCAAACATCTCTAAAAACAAAGTTACTGAAGAAAATTAATAAGACACTGGTGATTCTCTATGTCTGAAGACGGGAGAGACTAAGCTCTCCCACATCTCAGATATGGAACACAGAACAGTGCAATAAGAAAGAAAAAAAAAAAGAAAGAAGAGAAAAAGGGAGGAAGATGAAGAAGCAGATACCTTCGAATCAATTGAAATAGGTAAGGAAAGAGAGTCAAAGAGACCAACACCAATCCACCAAAGAGATACACACCAGTCTCCGAACGGCTACGAACCTAGCTCATGCTTGAGAAAGTCAGCTTGGTCAACGACCATGCACACGACCGAAACAGCATGACCGTAGGCGGACAACCCGGAAGAGGTGACAGTAAGTGCAGAAAGCGCCTTCCACAAAAGGCAACCGAAAAGACATAGGCAATAGAGACAGTAACGATCACAAGGATCAAACATCTCTAAAAACAAAGTTACTGAAGAAAATTAATAAGACACTGGTGATTCTCTATGTCTGAAGACGGGAGAGACTAAGCTCTCCCACATCTCAGACATGGAACACAGAACAGTGCAATAAGAAAGAAAAAAAAAAGAAAGAAGAGAAAAAGGGAGGAAGATGAAGAAGCAGATACCTTCGAATCAATTGAAATAGGTAAGGAAAGAGAGTCAAAGAAACCAACACCAATCCACCAAAGAGATACACACCAGTCTCCGAACGGCTGCGAACATAGCTCATGCTTGAGAAAGTCAGTTTGGTCAACGACCATGCACACGACCGAAACAGCATGACCGTAGGCTGACCACCCGGAAGAGGTGACAGGAAGTGCAGAAAGCGCCTTCCACAAAAGGCAACCGAAAAGACATAAGAAATAGAGACAGTAACGATCACCAGGATCAAACATCTCTAAAAACAAAGCTACTGAAGAAAATTAAAAAGACACTGGTGATCCTCTATGTCTGACGACGGGAGAGACTAAGCTCTCCTACATCTCAGACATGGAACACAGAACGGTGCAATGAGAAAGAAAAAAAAAAAGAAGAAGAAGAAGGCAGACACCGTCGAAATCAATAGAAATAGGAAAGGAAAGAGAGTCAAAGAGACCAACACCAAATCCACCAAAGAGATACACACCAGTCTCCGAACGGCTGCGAACCTAGCTCATGCTTGAGAAAGTCAGCTTGGTCAACGACCATGCACACGACCGAAACAGCATGACCGTAGGCGGACCACCCGGAAGAGGTGACAGGAAGTGCAGAAAGCGCCTTCCACAAAAGGCAACCGAAAAGACATAGGCAATAGAGACAGTAACGATCACAAGGATCAAACATCTCTAAAAACAAAGTTACTGAAGAAAATTAATAAGACACTGGTGATCCTCTATGTCTGAAGACGGGAGAGACTAAGCTCTCCTACATCTCAGACATGGAACACAGAACGGTGCAATGAGAAAGAAAAAAAAAAAGAAGAAGAAGGCAGACACCGTCCAATCAATAGAAATAGGAAAGGAAAGAGAGTCAAAGAGACCAACACCAAATCCACCAAAGAGATATACACCAGTCTCCGAACGGCTGCGAACCTAGCTCATGCTTGAGAAAGTCAGTTTGGTCAACGACCATGCACACGACCGAAACAGCATGACCGTAGGCTGACCACCCGGAAGAGGTGACAGGAAGTGCAGAAAGCGCCTTCCACAAAAGGCAACCGAAAAGACATAGGAAATAGACAGTATCGATCACAAGGATCAAACATCTCTAAAAACAAAGCTACTGAAGAAAATTAAAAAGACACTGGTGATCCTCTTTGTCTGACGACGGGAGAGACTAAGCTCTCCTACATCTCAGACATGGAACACAGAACGGTGCAATGAGAAAGAAAAAAAAAAAGAAGAAGAAGGCAGACACCGTCCAATCAATAGAAATAGGAAAGGAAAGAGAGTCAAAGAGACCAACACCAAATCCACCATAGAGATACACACCAGTCTCCGAACGGCTGCGAACCTAGCTCATGCTTGAGAAAGTCAGCTTGGTCAACGACCATGCACACGACCGAAACAGCATGACCGTAGGCGGACCACCCGGAAGAGGTGACAGGAAGTGCAGAAAGCACCTTCCACAAAAGGCAACCGAAAAGACATAGGCAATAGAGACAGTAACGATCACAAGGATCAAACATCTCTAAAAACAAAGTTACTGAAGAAAATTAATAAGACACTGGTGATCCTCTATGTCTGAAGACGGGAGAGACTAAGCTCTCCTACATCTCAGACATGGAACACAGAACGGTGCAATGAGAAAGAAAAAAGAAGCAGATACCTTCGAATCAATTGAAATAGGTAAGGAAAGAGAGTCAAAGAGACCAACACCAAATCCACCAAAGAGATACACACCAGTCTCCGAACGGCTGCGAACCTAGCTCATGCTTGAGAAAGTCAGTTTGGTCAACGACCATGCACACGACCGAAACAGCATGACCGTAGGCTGACCACCCGGAAGAGGTGACAGGAAGTGCAGAAAGCGCCTTCCACAAAAGGCAACCGAAAAGACATAGGAAATAGACAGTATCGATCACAAGGATCAAACATCTCTAAAAACAAAGCTACTGAAGAAAATTAAAATGACACTGGTGATCCTCTATGTCTGAAGACGGGAGAGACTAAGCTCTCCTACATCTCAGACATGGAACACAGAACGGTGCAATGAGAAAGAAAAAAAAAAGAAGAAGAAGGCAGACACCGTCCAATCAATAGAAATAGGAAAGGAAAGAGAGTCAAAGAGACCAACACCAAATCCACCAAAGAGATACACACCAGTCTCCGAACGGCTGCGAACCTAGCTCATGCTTGAGAAAGTCAGTTTGGTCAACGACCATGCACACGACCGAAACAGCATGACCGTAGGCTGACCACCCGGAAGAGGTGACAGGAAGTGCAGAAAGCGCCTTCCACAAAAGGCAACCGAAAAGACATAGGAAATAGAGACAGTAACGATCACAAGGATCAAACATCTCTACTGAAGAAAATTAAAAAGACACTGGTGATCCTCTATGTCTGAAGACGGGAGAGACTAAGCTCTCCTACATCTCAGACATGGAACACAGAACGGTGCAATGAGAAAGAAAAAAAAAAGAAGAAGAAGGCAGACACCGTCCAATCAATAAAAATAGGAAAGGAAAGAGAGTCAAAGAGACCAACACCAAATCCACCATAGAGATACACACCAGTCTCCGAACGGCTGCGAACCTAGCTCATGCTTGAGAAAGTCAGTTTGGTCAACGACCATGCACACGACCGAAACAGCATGACCGTAGGCTGACCACCCGGAAGAGGTGACAGGAAGTGCAGAAAGCGCCTTCCACAAAAGGCAACTGAAAAGACATAGGAAATAGAGACAGTAACGATCACAAGGATCAAACATCTCTACTGAAGAAAATTAAAAAGACACTGGTGATCCTCTATGTCTGAAGACGGGAGAGACTAAGCTCTCCTACATCTCAGACATGGAACACAGAACGGTGCAATGAGAAAGAAAAAAAAAAGAAGAAGAAGGCAGACACCGTCCAATCAATAGAAATAGGAAAGGAAAGAGAGTCAAAGAGACCAACACCAAATCCACCAAAGAGATACACACCAGTCTCCGAACGGCTGCGAACCTAGCTCATGCTTGAGAAAGTCAGTTTGGTCAACGACCATGCACACGACCGAAACAGCATGACCGTAGGCTGACCACCCGGAAGAGGTGACAGGAAGTGCAGAAAGCGCCTTCCACAAAAGGCAACCGAAAAGACATAGGCAATAGAGACAGTAACGATCACAAGGATCAAACATCTCTAAAAACAAAGTTACTGAAGAAAATTAATAAGACACTGGTGATCCTCTATGTCTGAAGACGGGAGAGACTAAGCTCTCCTACATCTCAGACATGGAACACAGAACGGTGCAATGAGAAAGAAAGAAAAAAAGAAGAAGAAGGCAGGCGCCGTCGAATCAATAGAAATAGGAAAGGAAAGAGAGTCAAAGAGACCAACACCAAATCCACCAAAGAGATACACACCAGTCTCCGAACGGCTACGAACCTAGCTCATGCTTGAGAAAGTCAGCTTGGTCAACGACCATGCACACGACCGAAACAGCATGACCGTAGGCGGACCACCCGGAAGAGGTGACAGGAAGTGCAGAAAGCGCCTTCCACAAAAGGCAACCGAAAAGACATAGGCAATAGAGACAGTAACGATCACAAGGATCAAACATCTCTAAAAACAAAGTTACTGAAGAAAATTAATAAGACACTGGTGATTCTCTATGTCTGAAGACGGGAGAGACTAAGCTCTCCCACATCTCAGACATGGAACACAGAACAGTGCAATAAGAAAGAAAAAAAAAAGAAAGAAGAGAAAAAGGGAGGAAGATGAAGAAGCAGATACCTTCGAATCAATTGAAATAGGTAAGGAAAGAGAGTCAAAGAGACCAACACCAATCCACCAAAGAGATACACACCAGTCTCCGAACGGCTGCGAACATAGCTCATGCTTGAGAAAGTCAGTTTGGTCAACGACCATGCACACGACCGAAACAGCATGACCGTAGGCTGACCACCCGGAAGAGGTGACAGGAAGTGCAGAAAGCGCCTTCCACAAAAGGCAACCGAAAAGACATAAGAAATAGAGACAGTAACGATCACAAGGATCAAACATCTCTAAAAACAAAGCTACTGAAGAAAATTAAAAAGACACTGGTGATAATCTATGTCTGACGACGGGAGAGACTAAGCTCTCCTACATCTCAGACATGGAACACAGAACGGTGCAATGATAAAGAAAAAAAAAAGAAGAAGAAGAAGGCAGACACCGTCGAAATCAATAGAAATAGGAAAGGAAAGAGAGTCAAAGAGACCAACACCAAATCCACCAAAGAGATACACACCAGTCTCCGAACGGCTGCGAACCTAGCTCATGCTTGAGAAAGTCAGTTTGGTCAACGACCATGCACACGACCGAAACAGCATGACCGTAGGCTGACCACCCGGAAGAGGTGACAGGAAGTGCAGAAAGCGCCTTCCTCAAAAGGCAACCGAAAAGACATAGGCAATAGAGACAGTAACGATCACAAGGATCAAACATCTCTAAAAACAAAGTTACTGAAGAAAATTAATAAGACACTGGTGATCCTCTATGTCTGAAGACGGGAGAGACTAAGCTCTCCTACATCTCAGACATGGAACACAGAACGGTGCAATGAGAAAGAAAGAAAAAAAGAAGAAGAAGGCAGGCGCCGTCGAATCAATACAAATAGGAAAGGAAAGAGAGTCAAAGAGACCAACACCAAATCCACCAAAGAGATACACACCAGTCTCCGAACGGCTACGAACCTAGCTCATGCTTGAGAAAGTCAGCTTGGTCAACGACCATGCACACGACCGAAACAGCATGACCGTAGGCTGACCACCCGGAAGAGGTGACAGGAAGTGCAGAAAGCGCCTTCCACAAAAGGCAACCGAAAAGACATAAGAAATAGAGACAGTAACGATCACAAGGATCAAACATCTCTAAAAACAAAGCTACTGAAGAAAATTAAAAAGACACTGGTGATAATCTATGTCTGACGACGGGAGAGACTAAGCTCTCCTACATCTCAGACATGGAACACAGAACGGTGCAATGATAAAGAAAAAAAAAAGAAGAAGAAGAAGGCAGACACCGTCGAAATCAATAGAAATAGGAAAGGAAAGAGAGTCAAAGAGACCAACACCAAATCCACCAAAGAGATACACACCAGTCTCCGAACGGCTGCGAACCTAGCTCATGCTTGAGAAAGTCAGTTTGGTCAACGACCATGCACACGACCGAAACAGCATGACCGTAGGCTGACCACCCGGAAGAGGTGACAGGAAGTGCAGAAAGCGCCTTCCACAAAAGGCAACCGAAAAGACATAGGCAATAGAGACAGTAACGATCACAAGGATTAAACATCTCTAAAAACAAAGTTACTGAAGAAAATTAATAAGACACTGGTGATCCTCTATGTCTGAAGACGGGAGAGACTAAGCTCTCCTACATCTCAGACATGGAACACAGAACGGTGCAATGAGAAAGAAAGAAAAAAAGAAGAAGAAGGCAGGCGCCGTCGAATCAATAGAAATAGGAAAGGAAAGAGAGTCAAAGAGACCAACACCAAATCCACCAAAGAGATACACACCAGTCTCCGAACGGCTACGAACCTAGCTCATGCTTGAGAAAGTCAGCTTGGTCAACGACCATGCACACGACCGAAACAGCATGACCGTAGGCGGACCACCCGGAAGAGGTGACAGGAAGTGCAGAAAGCGCCTTCCACAAAAGGCAACCGAAAAGACATAGGCAATAGAGACACAACGATCACAAGGATCAAACATCTCTAAAAACAAAGTTACTGAAGAAAATTAATAAGACACTGGTGATTCTCTATGTCTGAAGACGGGAGAGACTAAGCTCTCCCACATCTCAGACATGGAACACAGAACAGTGCAATAAGAAAGAAAAAAAAAAGAAAGAAGAGAAAAAGGGAGGAAGATGAAGAAGCAGATACCTTCGAATCAATTGAAATAGGTAAGGAAAGAGAGTCAAAGAGACCAACACCAATCCACCAAAGAGATACACACCAGTCTCCGAACGGCTGCGAACATAGCTCATGCTTGAGAAAGTCAGTTTGGTCAACGACCATGCACACGACCGAAACAGCATGACCGTAGGCTGACCACCCGGAAGAGGTGACAGGAAGTGCAGAAAGCGCCTTCCACAAAAGGCAACCGAAAAGACATAAGAAATAGAGACAGTAACGATCACAAGGATCAAACATCTCTAAAAACAAAGCTACTGAAGAAAATTAAAAAGACACTGGTGATAATCTATGTCTGACGACGGGAGAGACTAAGCTCTCCTACATCTCAGACATGGAACACAGAACGGTGCAATGAGAAAGAAAAAAAAAAAGAAGAAGAAGGCAGACACCGTCCAATCAATAGAAATAGGAAAGGAAAGAGAGTCAAAGAGACCAACACCAAATCCACCAAAGAGATATACACCAGTCTCCGAACGGCTGCGAACCTAGCTCATGCTTGAGAAAGTCAGTTTGGTCAACGACCATGCACACGACCGAAACAGCATGACCGTAGGCTGACCACCCGGAAGAGGTGACAGGAAGTGCAGAAAGCGCCTTCCACAAAAGGCAACCGAAAAGACATAGGAAATAGACAGTATCGATCACAAGGATCAAACATCTCTAAAAACAAAGCTACTGAAGAAAATTAAAAAGACACTGGTGATCCTCTTTGTCTGACGACGGGAGAGACTAAGCTCTCCTACATCTCAGACATGGAACACAGAACGGTGCAATGAGAAAGAAAAAAAAAAGAAGAAGAAGGCAGACACCGTCCAATCAATAGAAATAGGAAAGGAAAGAGAGTCAAAGAGACCAACACCAAATCCACCATAGAGATACACACCAGTCTCCGAACGGCTGCGAACCTAGCTCATGCTTGAGAAAGTCAGTTTGGTCAACGACCATGCACACGACCGAAACAGCATGACCGTAGGCTGACCACCCGGAAGAGGTGACAGGAAGTGCAGAAAGCGCCTTCCACAAAAGGCAACTGAAAAGACATAGGAAATAGAGACAGTAACGATCACAAGGATCAAACATCTCTACTGAAGAAAATTAAAAAGACACTGGTGATCCTCTATGTCTGAAGACGGGAGAGACTAAGCTCTCCTACATCTCAGACATGGAACACAGAACGGTGCAATGAGAAAGAAAAAAAAAAGAAGAAGAAGGCAGACACCGTCCAATCAATAGAAATAGGAAAGGAAAGAGAGTCAAAGAGACCAACACCAAATCCACCAAAGAGATACACACCAGTCTCCGAACGGCTGCGAACCTAGCTCATGCTTGAGAAAGTCAGTTTGGTCAACGACCATGCACACGACCGAAACAGCATGACCGTAGGCTGACCACCCGGAAGAGGTGACAGGAAGTGCAGAAAGCGCCTTCCACAAAAGGCAACCGAAAAGACATAGGCAATAGAGACAGTAACGATCACAAGGATCAAACATCTCTACTGAAGAAAATTAAAAAGACACTGGTGATCCTCTATGTCTGAAGACGGGAGAGACTAAGCTCTCCTACATCTCAGACATGGAACACAGAACGGTGCAATGAGAAAGAAAAAAAAAAGAAGAAGAAGGCAGACACCGTCCAATCAATAGAAATAGGAAAGGAAAGAGAGTCAAAGAGACCAACACCAAATCCACCAAAGAGATACACACCAGTCTCCGAACGGCTGCGAACCTAGCTCATGCTTGAGAAAGTCAGTTTGGTCAACGACCATGCACACGACCGAAACAGCATGACCGTAGGCTGACCACCCGGAAGAGGTGACAGGAAGTGCAGAAAGCGCCTTCCACAAAAGGCAACCGAAAAGACATAGGCAATAGAGACAGTAACGATCACAAGGATCAAACATCTCTAAAAACAAAGTTACTGAAGAAAATTAATAAGACACTGGTGATCCTCTATGTCTGAAGACGGGAGAGACTAAGCTCTCCTACATCTCAGACATGGAACACAGAACGGTGCAATGAGAAAGAAAGAAAAAAAGAAGAAGAAGGCAGGCGCCGTCGAATCAATACAAATAGGAAAGGAAAGAGAGTCAAAGAGACCAACACCAAATCCACCAAAGAGATACACACCAGTCTCCGAACGGCTACGAACCTAGCTCATGCTTGAGAAAGTCAGCTTGGTCAACGACCATGCACACGACCGAAACAGCATGACCGTAGGCGGACAACCCGGAAGAGGTGACAGGAAGTGCAGAAAGCGCCTTCCACAAAAGGCAACCGAAAAGACATAGGCAATAGAGACAGTAACGATCACAAGGATCAAACATCTCTAAAAACAAAGTTACTGAAGAAAATTAATAAGACACTGGTGATTCTCTATGTCTGAAGACGGGAGAGACTAAGCTCTCCCACATCTCAGACATGGAACACAGAACAGTGCAATAAGAAAGAAAAAAAAAAAGAAAGAAGAGAAAAAGGGAGGAAGATGAAGAAGCAGATACCTTCGAATCAATTGAAATAGGTAAGGAAAGAGAGTCAAAGAGACCAACACCAATCCACCAAAGAGATACACACCAGTCTCCGAACGGCTGCGAACATAGCTCATGCTTGAGAAAGTCAGTTTGGTCAACGACCATGCACACGACCGAAACAGCATGACCGTAGGCTGACCACCCGGAAGAGGTGACAGGAAGTGCAGAAAGCGCCTTCCACAAAAGGCAACCGAAAAGACATAAGAAATAGAGACAGTAACGATCACCAGGATCAAACATCTCTAAAAACAAAGCTACTGAAGAAAATTAAAAAGACACTGGTGATCCTCTATGTCTGACGACGGGAGAGACTAAGCTCTCCTACATCTCAGACATGGAACACAGAACGGTGCAATGAGAAAGAAAAAAAAAAAGAAGAAGAAGAAGGCAGACACCGTCGAAATCAATAGAAATAGGAAAGGAAAGAGAGTCAAAGAGACCAACACCAAATCCACCAAAGAGATACACACCAGTCTCCGAACGGCTGCGAACCTAGCTCATGCTTGAGAAAGTCAGCTTGGTCAACGACCATGCACACGACCGAAACAGCATGACCGTAGGCGGACCACCCGGAAGAGGTGACAGGAAGTGCAGAAAGCGCCTTCCACAAAAGGCAACCGAAAAGACATAGGCAATAGAGACAGTAACGATCACAAGGATCAAACATCTCTAAAAACAAAGTTACTGAAGAAAATTAATAAGACACTGGTGATCCTCTATGTCTGAAGACGGGAGAGACTAAGCTCTCCTACATCTCAGACATGGAACACAGAACGGTGCAATGAGAAAGAAAAAAAAAAAGAAGAAGAAGGCAGACACCGTCCAATCAATAGAAATAGGAAAGGAAAGAGAGTCAGAGAGACCAACACCAAATCCACCAAAGAGATATACACCAGTCTCCGAACGGCTGCGAACCTAGCTCATGCTTGAGAAAGTCAGTTTGGTCAACGACCATGCACACGACCGAAACAGCATGACCGTAGGCTGACCACCCGGAAGAGGTGACAGGAAGTGCAGAAAGCGCCTTCCACAAAAGGCAACCGAAAAGACATAGGCAATAGAGACAGTAACGATCACAAGGATCAAACATCTCTAAAAACAAAGTTACTGAAGAAAATTAATAAGACACTGGTGATCCTCTTTGTCTGACGACGGGAGAGACTAAGCTCTCCTACATCTCAGACATGGAACACAGAACGGTGCAATGAGAAAGAAAAAAAAAAAGAAGAAGAAGGCAGACACCGTCCAATCAATAGAAATAGGAAAGGAAAGAGAGTCAAAGAGACCAACACCAAATCCACCATAGAGATACACACCAGTCTCCGAACGGCTGCGAACCTAGCTCATGCTTGAGAAAGTCAGCTTGGTCAACGACCATGCACACGACCGAAACAGCATGACCGTAGGCGGACCACCCGGAAGAGGTGACAGGAAGTGCAGAAAGCACCTTCCACAAAAGGCAACCGAAAAGACATAGGCAATAGAGACAGTAACGATCACAAGGATCAAACATCTCTAAAAACAAAGTTACTGAAGAAAATTAATAAGACACTGGTGATCCTCTATGTCTGAAGACGGGAGAGACTAAGCTCTCCTACATCTCAGACATGGAACACAGAACGGTGCAATGAGAAAGAAAAAAGAAGCAGATACCTTCGAATCAATTGAAATAGGTAAGGAAAGAGAGTCAAAGAGACCAACACCAAATCCACCAAAGAGATACACACCAGTCTCCGAACGGCTGCGAACCTAGCTCATGCTTGAGAAAGTCAGTTTGGTCAACGACCATGCACACGACCGAAACAGCATGACCGCAGGCTGACCACCCGGAAGAGGTGACAGGAAGTGCAGAAAGCGCCTTCCACAAAAGGCAACCGAAAAGACATAGGAAATAGACAGTATCGATCACAAGGATCAAACATCTCTAAAAACAAAGCTACTGAAGAAAATTAAAATGACACTGGTGATCCTCTATGTCTGAAGACGGGAGAGACTAAGCTCTCCTACATCTCAGACATGGAACACAGAACGGTGCAATGAGAAAGAAAAAAAAAAAGAAGAAGAAGGCAGACACCGTCCAATCAATAGAAATAGGAAAGGAAAGAGAGTCAAAGAGACCAACACCAAATCCACCAAAGAGATACACACCAGTCTCCGAACGGCTGCGAACCTAGCTCATGCTTGAGAAAGTCAGTTTGGTCAACGACCATGCACACGACCGAAACAGCATGACCGTAGGCTGACCACCCGGAAGAGGTGACAGGAAGTGCAGAAAGCGCCTTCCACAAAAGGCAACCGAAAAGACATAGGAAATAGAGACAGTAACGATCACAAGGATCAAACATCTCTACTGAAGAAAATTAAAAAGACACTGGTGATCCTCTATGTCTGAAGACGGGAGAGACTAAGCTCTCCTACATCTCAGACATGGAACACAGAACGGTGCAATGAGAAAAAAAAAAAAAGAAGAAGAAGGCAGACACCGTCCAATCAATAGAAATAGGAAAGGAAAGAGAGTCAAAGAGACCAACACCAAATCCACCATAGAGATACACACCAGTCTCCGAACGGCTGCGAACCTAGCTCATGCTTGAGAAAGTCAGTTTGGTCAACGACCATGCACACGACCGAAACAGCATGACCGTAGGCTGACCACCCGGAAGAGGTGACAGGAAGTGCAGAAAGCGCCTTCCACAAAAGGCAACTGAAAAGACATAGGAAATAGAGACAGTAACGATCACAAGGATCAAACATCTCTACTGAAGAAAATTAAAAAGACACTGGTGATCCTCTATGTCTGAAGACGGGAGAGACTAAGCTCTCCTACATCTCAGACATGGAACACAGAACGGTGCAATGAGAAAGAAAAAAAAAAAGAAGAAGAAGGCAGACACCGTCCAATCAATAGAAATAGGAAAGGAAAGAGAGTCAAAGAGACCAACACCAAATCCACCAAAGAGATACACACCAGTCTCCGAACGGCTGCGAACCTAGCTCATGCTTGAGAAAGTCAGTTTGGTCAACGACCATGCACACGACCGAAACAGCATGACCGTAGGCTGACCACCCGGAAGAGGTGACAGGAAGTGCAGAAAGCGCCTTCCACAAAAGGCAACCGAAAAGACATAGGCAATAGAGACAGTAACGATCACAAGGATCAAACATCTCTAAAAACAAAGTTACTGAAGAAAATTAATAAGACACTGGTGATCCTCTATGTCTGAAGACGGGAGAGACTAAGCTCTCCTACATCTCAGACATGGAACACAGAACGGTGCAATGAGAAAGAAAGAAAAAAAGAAGAAGAAGGCAGGCGCCGTCGAATCAATAGAAATAGGAAAGGAAAGAGAGTCAAAGAGACCAACACCAAATCCACCAAAGAGATACACACCAGTCTCCGAACGGCTACGAACCTAGCTCATGCTTGAGAAAGTCAGCTTGGTCAACGACCATGCACACGACCGAAACAGCATGACCGTAGGCGGACCACCCGGAAGAGGTGACAGGAAGTGCAGAAAGCGCCTTCCACAAAAGGCAACCGAAAAGACATAGGCAATAGAGACAGTAACGATCACAAGGATCAAACATCTCTAAAAACAAAGTTACTGAAGAAAATTAATAAGACACTGGTGATTCTCTATGTCTGAAGACGGGAGAGACTAAGCTCTCCCACATCTCAGATATGGAACACAGAACAGTGCAATAAGAAAGAAAAAAAAAAAGAAAGAAGAGAAAAAGGGAGGAAGATGAAGAAGCAGATACCTTCGAATCAATTGAAATAGGTAAGGAAAGAGAGTCAAAGAGACCAACACCAATCCACCAAAGAGATACACACCAGTCTCCGAACGGCTACGAACCTAGCTCATGCTTGAGAAAGTCAGCTTGGTCAACGACCATGCACACGACCGAAACAGCATGACCGTAGGCGGACAACCCGGAAGAGGTGACAGTAAGTGCAGAAAGCGCCTTCCACAAAAGGCAACCGAAAAGACATAGGCAATAGAGACAGTAACGATCACAAGGATCAAACATCTCTAAAAACAAAGTTACTGAAGAAAATTAATAAGACACTGGTGATTCTCTATGTCTGAAGACGGGAGAGACTAAGCTCTCCCACATCTCAGACATGGAACACAGAACAGTGCAATAAGAAAGAAAAAAAAAAGAAAGAAGAGAAAAAGGGAGGAAGATGAAGAAGCAGATACCTTCGAATCAATTGAAATAGGTAAGGAAAGAGAGTCAAAGAGACCAACACCAATCCACCAAAGAGATACACACCAGTCTCCGAACGGCTGCGAACATAGCTCATGCTTGAGAAAGTCAGTTTGGTCAACGACCATGCACACGACCGAAACAGCATGACCGTAGGCTGACCACCCGGAAGAGGTGACAGGAAGTGCAGAAAGCGCCTTCCACAAAAGGCAACCGAAAAGACATAAGAAATAGAGACAGTAACGATCACCAGGATCAAACATCTCTAAAAACAAAGCTACTGAAGAAAATTAAAAAGACACTGGTGATCCTCTATGTCTGACGACGGGAGAGACTAAGCTCTCCTACATCTCAGACATGGAACACAGAACGGTGCAATGAGAAAGAAAAAAAAAAAGAAGAAGAAGAAGGCAGACACCGTCGAAATCAATAGAAATAGGAAAGGAAAGAGAGTCAAAGAGACCAACACCAAATCCACCAAAGAGATACACACCAGTCTCCGAACGGCTGCGAACCTAGCTCATGCTTGAGAAAGTCAGCTTGGTCAACGACCATGCACACGACCGAAACAGCATGACCGTAGGCGGACCACCCGGAAGAGGTGACAGGAAGTGCAGAAAGCGCCTTCCACAAAAGGCAACCGAAAAGACATAGGCAATAGAGACAGTAACGATCACAAGGATCAAACATCTCTAAAAACAAAGTTACTGAAGAAAATTAATAAGACACTGGTGATCCTCTATGTCTGAAGACGGGAGAGACTAAGCTCTCCTACATCTCAGACATGGAACACAGAACGGTGCAATGAGAAAGAAAAAAAAAAGAAGAAGAAGGCAGACACCGTCCAATCAATAGAAATAGGAAAGGAAAGAGAGTCAAAGAGACCAACACCAAATCCACCAAAGAGATATACACCAGTCTCCGAACGGCTGCGAACCTAGCTCATGCTTGAGAAAGTCAGTTTGGTCAACGACCATGCACACGACCGAAACAGCATGACCGTAGGCTGACCACCCGGAAGAGGTGACAGGAAGTGCAGAAAGCGCCTTCCACAAAAGGCAACCGAAAAGACATAGGAAATAGACAGTATCGATCACAAGGATCAAACATCTCTAAAAACAAAGCTACTGAAGAAAATTAAAAAGACACTGGTGATCCTCTTTGTCTGACGACGGGAGAGACTAAGCTCTCCTACATCTCAGACATGGAACACAGAACGGTGCAATGAGAAAGAAAAAAAAAAAGAAGAAGAAGGCAGACACCGTCCAATCAATAGAAATAGGAAAGGAAAGAGAGTCAAAGAGACCAACACCAAATCCACCATAGAGATACACACCAGTCTCCGAACGGCTGCGAACCTAGCTCATGCTTGAGAAAGTCAGCTTGGTCAACGACCATGCACACGACCGAAACAGCATGACCGTAGGCGGACCACCCGGAAGAGGTGACAGGAAGTGCAGAAAGCACCTTCCACAAAAGGCAACCGAAAAGACATAGGCAATAGAGACAGTAACGATCACAAGGATCAAACATCTCTAAAAACAAAGTTACTGAAGAAAATTAATAAGACACTGGTGATCCTCTATGTCTGAAGACGGGAGAGACTAAGCTCTCCTACATCTCAGACATGGAACACAGAACGGTGCAATGAGAAAGAAAAAAGAAGCAGATACCTTCGAATCAATTGAAATAGGTAAGGAAAGAGAGTCAAAGAGACCAACACCAAATCCACCAAAGAGATACACACCAGTCTCCGAACGGCTGCGAACCTAGCTCATGCTTGAGAAAGTCAGTTTGGTCAACGACCATGCACACGACCGAAACAGCATGACCGTAGGCTGACCACCCGGAAGAGGTGACAGGAAGTGCAGAAAGCGCCTTCCACAAAAGGCAACCGAAAAGACATAGGAAATAGACAGTATCGATCACAAGGATCAAACATCTCTAAAAACAAAGCTACTGAAGAAAATTAAAATGACACTGGTGATCCTCTATGTCTGAAGACGGGAGAGACTAAGCTCTCCTACATCTCAGACATGGAACACAGAACGGTGCAATGAGAAAGAAAAAAAAAAGAAGAAGAAGGCAGACACCGTCCAATCAATAGAAATAGGAAAGGAAAGAGAGTCAAAGAGACCAACACCAAATCCACCATAGAGATACACACCAGTCTCCGAACGGCTGCGAACCTAGCTCATGCTTGAGAAAGTCAGTTTGGTCAACGACCATGCACACGACCGAAACAGCATGACCGTAGGCTGACCACCCGGAAGAGGTGACAGGAAGTGCAGAAAGCGCCTTCCACAAAAGGCAACCGAAAAGACATAGGAAATAGAGACAGTAACGATCACAAGGATCAAACATCTCTACTGAAGAAAATTAAAAAGACACTGGTGATCCTCTATGTCTGAAGACGGGAGAGACTAAGCTCTCCTACATCTCAGACATGGAACACAGAACGGTGCAATGAGAAAGAAAAAAAAAAGAAGAAGAAGGCAGACACCGTCCAATCAATAAAAATAGGAAAGGAAAGAGAGTCAAAGAGACCAACACCAAATCCACCATAGAGATACACACCAGTCTCCGAACGGCTGCGAACCTAGCTCATGCTTGAGAAAGTCAGTTTGGTCAACGACCATGCACACGACCGAAACAGCATGACCGTAGGCTGACCACCCGGAAGAGGTGACAGGAAGTGCAGAAAGCGCCTTCCACAAAAGGCAACTGAAAAGACATAGGAAATAGAGACAGTAACGATCACAAGGATCAAACATCTCTACTGAAGAAAATTAAAAAGACACTGGTGATCCTCTATGTCTGAAGACGGGAGAGACTAAGCTCTCCTACATCTCAGACATGGAACACAGAACGGTGCAATGAGAAAGAAAAAAAAAAGAAGAAGAAGGCAGACACCGTCCAATCAATAGAAATAGGAAAGGAAAGAGAGTCAAAGAGACCAACACCAAATCCACCAAAGAGATACACACCAGTCTCCGAACGGCTGCGAACCTAGCTCATGCTTGAGAAAGTCAGTTTGGTCAACGACCATGCACACGACCGAAACAGCATGACCGTAGGCTGACCACCCGGAAGAGGTGACAGGAAGTGCAGAAAGCGCCTTCCACAAAAGGCAACCGAAAAGACATAGGCAATAGAGACAGTAACGATCACAAGGATCAAACATCTCTAAAAACAAAGTTACTGAAGAAAATTAATAAGACACTGGTGATCCTCTATGTCTGAAGACGGGAGAGACTAAGCTCTCCTACATCTCAGACATGGAACACAGAACGGTGCAATGAGAAAGAAAGAAAAAAAGAAGAAGAAGGCAGGCGCCGTCGAATCAATAGAAATAGGAAAGGAAAGAGAGTCAAAGAGACCAACACCAAATCCACCAAAGAGATACACACCAGTCTCCGAACGGCTACGAACCTAGCTCATGCTTGAGAAAGTCAGCTTGGTCAACGACCATGCACACGACCGAAACAGCATGACCGTAGGCGGACCACCCGGAAGAGGTGACAGGAAGTGCAGAAAGCGCCTTCCACAAAAGGCAACCGAAAAGACATAGGCAATAGAGACAGTAACGATCACAAGGATCAAACATCTCTAAAAACAAAGTTACTGAAGAAAATTAATAAGACACTGGTGATTCTCTATGTCTGAAGACGGGAGAGACTAAGCTCTCCCACATCTCAGACATGGAACACAGAACAGTGCAATAAGAAAGAAAAAAAAAAGAAAGAAGAGAAAAAGGGAGGAAGATGAAGAAGCAGATACCTTCGAATCAATTGAAATAGGTAAGGAAAGAGAGTCAAAGAGACCAACACCAATCCACCAAAGAGATACACACCAGTCTCCGAACGGCTGCGAACATAGCTCATGCTTGAGAAAGTCAGTTTGGTCAACGACCATGCACACGACCGAAACAGCATGACCGTAGGCTGACCACCCGGAAGAGGTGACAGGAAGTGCAGAAAGCGCCTTCCACAAAAGGCAACCGAAAAGACATAAGAAATAGAGACAGTAACGATCACAAGGATCAAACATCTCTAAAAACAAAGCTACTGAAGAAAATTAAAAAGACACTGGTGATAATCTATGTCTGACGACGGGAGAGACTAAGCTCTCCTACATCTCAGACATGGAACACAGAACGGTGCAATGATAAAGAAAAAAAAAAGAAGAAGAAGAAGGCAGACACCGTCGAAATCAATAGAAATAGGAAAGGAAAGAGAGTCAAAGAGACCAACACCAAATCCACCAAAGAGATACACACCAGTCTCCGAACGGCTGCGAACCTAGCTCATGCTTGAGAAAGTCAGTTTGGTCAACGACCATGCACACGACCGAAACAGCATGACCGTAGGCTGACCACCCGGAAGAGGTGACAGGAAGTGCAGAAAGCGCCTTCCTCAAAAGGCAACCGAAAAGACATAGGCAATAGAGACAGTAACGATCACAAGGATCAAACATCTCTAAAAACAAAGTTACTGAAGAAAATTAATAAGACACTGGTGATCCTCTATGTCTGAAGACGGGAGAGACTAAGCTCTCCTACATCTCAGACATGGAACACAGAACGGTGCAATGAGAAAGAAAGAAAAAAAGAAGAAGAAGGCAGGCGCCGTCGAATCAATACAAATAGGAAAGGAAAGAGAGTCAAAGAGACCAACACCAAATCCACCAAAGAGATACACACCAGTCTCCGAACGGCTACGAACCTAGCTCATGCTTGAGAAAGTCAGCTTGGTCAACGACCATGCACACGACCGAAACAGCATGACCGTAGGCTGACCACCCGGAAGAGGTGACAGGAAGTGCAGAAAGCGCCTTCCACAAAAGGCAACCGAAAAGACATAAGAAATAGAGACAGTAACGATCACAAGGATCAAACATCTCTAAAAACAAAGCTACTGAAGAAAATTAAAAAGACACTGGTGATAATCTATGTCTGACGACGGGAGAGACTAAGCTCTCCTACATCTCAGACATGGAACACAGAACGGTGCAATGATAAAGAAAAAAAAAAGAAGAAGAAGAAGGCAGACACCGTCGAAATCAATAGAAATAGGAAAGGAAAGAGAGTCAAAGAGACCAACACCAAATCCACCAAAGAGATACACACCAGTCTCCGAACGGCTGCGAACCTAGCTCATGCTTGAGAAAGTCAGTTTGGTCAACGACCATGCACACGACCGAAACAGCATGACCGTAGGCTGACCACCCGGAAGAGGTGACAGGAAGTGCAGAAAGCGCCTTCCACAAAAGGCAACCGAAAAGACATAGGCAATAGAGACAGTAACGATCACAAGGATTAAACATCTCTAAAAACAAAGTTACTGAAGAAAATTAATAAGACACTGGTGATCCTCTATGTCTGAAGACGGGAGAGACTAAGCTCTCCTACATCTCAGACATGGAACACAGAACGGTGCAATGAGAAAGAAAGAAAAAAAGAAGAAGAAGGCAGGCGCCGTCGAATCAATAGAAATAGGAAAGGAAAGAGAGTCAAAGAGACCAACACCAAATCCACCAAAGAGATACACACCAGTCTCCGAACGGCTACGAACCTAGCTCATGCTTGAGAAAGTCAGCTTGGTCAACGACCATGCACACGACCGAAACAGCATGACCGTAGGCGGACCACCCGGAAGAGGTGACAGGAAGTGCAGAAAGCGCCTTCCACAAAAGGCAACCGAAAAGACATAGGCAATAGAGACACAACGATCACAAGGATCAAACATCTCTAAAAACAAAGTTACTGAAGAAAATTAATAAGACACTGGTGATTCTCTATGTCTGAAGACGGGAGAGACTAAGCTCTCCCACATCTCAGACATGGAACACAGAACAGTGCAATAAGAAAGAAAAAAAAAAGAAAGAAGAGAAAAAGGGAGGAAGATGAAGAAGCAGATACCTTCGAATCAATTGAAATAGGTAAGGAAAGAGAGTCAAAGAGACCAACACCAATCCACCAAAGAGATACACACCAGTCTCCGAACGGCTGCGAACATAGCTCATGCTTGAGAAAGTCAGTTTGGTCAACGACCATGCACACGACCGAAACAGCATGACCGTAGGCTGACCACCCGGAAGAGGTGACAGGAAGTGCAGAAAGCGCCTTCCACAAAAGGCAACCGAAAAGACATAAGAAATAGAGACAGTAACGATCACAAGGATCAAACATCTCTAAAAACAAAGCTACTGAAGAAAATTAAAAAGACACTGGTGATAATCTATGTCTGACGACGGGAGAGACTAAGCTCTCCTACATCTCAGACATGGAACACAGAACGGTGCAATGAGAAAGAAAAAAAAAAAAGAAGAAGAAGGCAGACACCGTCCAATCAATAGAAATAGGAAAGGAAAGAGAGTCAAAGAGACCAACACCAAATCCACCAAAGAGATATACACCAGTCTCCGAACGGCTGCGAACCTAGCTCATGCTTGAGAAAGTCAGTTTGGTCAACGACCATGCACACGACCGAAACAGCATGACCGTAGGCTGACCACCCGGAAGAGGTGACAGGAAGTGCAGAAAGCGCCTTCCACAAAAGGCAACCGAAAAGACATAGGAAATAGACAGTATCGATCACAAGGATCAAACATCTCTAAAAACAAAGCTACTGAAGAAAATTAAAAAGACACTGGTGATCCTCTTTGTCTGACGACGGGAGAGACTAAGCTCTCCTACATCTCAGACATGGAACACAGAACGGTGCAATGAGAAAGAAAAAAAAAAGAAGAAGAAGGCAGACACCGTCCAATCAATAGAAATAGGAAAGGAAAGAGAGTCAAAGAGACCAACACCAAATCCACCAAAGAGATACACACCAGTCTCCGAACGGCTGCGAACCTAGCTCATGCTTGAGAAAGTCAGTTTGGTCAACGACCATGCACACGACCGAAACAGCATGACCGTAGGCTGACCACCCGGAAGAGGTGACAGGAAGTGCAGAAAGCGCCTTCCACAAAAGGCAACCGAAAAGACATAGGAAATAGAGACAGTAACGATCACAAGGATCAAACATCTCTACTGAAGAAAATTAAAAAGACACTGGTGATCCTCTATGTCTGAAGACGGGAGAGACTAAGCTCTCCTACATCTCAGACATGGAACACAGAACGGTGCAATGATAAAGAAAAAAAAAAAGAAGAAGAAGAAGGCAGACACCGTCGAAATCAATAGAAATAGGAAAGGAAAGAGAGTCAAAGAGACCAACACCAAATCCACCAAAGAGATACACACCAGTCTCCGAACGGCTGCGAACCTAGCTCATGCTTGAGAAAGTCAGTTTGGTCAACGACCATGCACACGACCGAAACAGCATGACCGTAGGCTGACCACCCGGAAGAGGTGACAGGAAGTGCAGAAAGCGCCTTCCACAAAAGGCAACCGAAAAGACATAGGCAATAGAGACAGTAACGATCACAAGGATCAAACATCTCTAAAAACAAAGTTACTGAAGAAAATTAATAAGACACTGGTGATCCTCTATGTCTGAAGACGGGAGAGACTAAGCTCTCCTACATCTCAGACATGGAACACAGAACGGTGCAATGAGAAAGAAAGAAAAAAAGAAGAAGAAGGCAGGCGCCGTCGAATCAATAGAAATAGGAAAGGAAAGAGAGTCAAAGAGACCAACACCAAATCCACCAAAGAGATACACACCAGTCTCCGAACGGCTACGAACCTAGCTCATGCTTGAGAAAGTCAGCTTGGTCAACGACCATGCACACGACCGAAACAGCATGACCGTAGGCTGACCACCCGGAAGAGGTGACAGGAAGTGCAGAAAGCGCCTTCCACAAAAGGCAACCGAAAAGACATAAGAAATAGAGACAGTAACGATCACAAGGATCAAACATCTCTAAAAACAAAGCTACTGAAGAAAATTAAAAAGACACTGGTGATAATCTATGTCTGACGACGGGAGAGACTAAGCTCTCCTACATCTCAGACATGGAACACAGAACGGTGCAATGATAAAGAAAAAAAAAAAGAAGAAGAAGAAGGCAGACACCGTCGAAATCAATAGAAATAGGAAAGGAAAGAGAGTCAAAGAGACCAACACCAAATCCACCAAAGAGATACACACCAGTCTCCGAACGGCTGCGAACCTAGCTCATGCTTGAGAAAGTCAGTTTGGTCAACGACCATGCACACGACCGAAACAGCATGACCGTAGGCTGACCACCCGGAAGAGGTGACAGGAAGTGCAGAAAGCGCCTTCCACAAAAGGCAACCGAAAAGACATAGGCAATAGAGACAGTAACGATCACAAGGATCAAACATCTCTAAAAACAAAGTTACTGAAGAAAATTAATAAGACACTGGTGATCCTCTATGTCTGAAGACGGGAGAGACTAAGCTCTCCTACATCTCAGACATGGAACACAGAACGGTGCAATGAGAAAGAAAGAAAAAAAGAAGAAGAAGGCAGGCGCCGTCGAATCAATAGAAATAGGAAAGGAAAGAGAGTCAAAGAGACCAACACCAAATCCACCAAAGAGATACACACCAGTCTCCGAACGGCTACGAACCTAGCTCATGCTTGAGAAAGTCAGCTTGGTCAACGACCATGCACACGACCGAAACAGCATGACCGTAGGCGGACCACCCGGAAGAGGTGACAGGAAGTGCAGAAAGCGCCTTCCACAAAAGGCAACCGAAAAGACATAAGAAATAGAGACAGTAACGATCACAAGGATCAAACATCTCTAAAAACAAAGCTACTGAAGAAAATTAAAAAGACACTGGTGATAATCTATGTCTGACGACGGGAGAGACTAAGCTCTCCTACATCTCAGACATGGAACACAGAACGGTGCAATGAGAAAGAAAAAAAAAAAAGAAGAAGAAGGCAGACACCGTCCAATCAATAGAAATAGGAAAGGAAAGAGAGTCAAAGAGACCAACACCAAATCCACCAAAGAGATATACACCAGTCTCCGAACGGCTGCGAACCTAGCTCATGCTTGAGAAAGTCAGTTTGGTCAACGACCATGCACACGACCGAAACAGCATGACCGTAGGCTGACCACCCGGAAGAGGTGACAGGAAGTGCAGAAAGCGCCTTCCACAAAAGGCAACCGAAAAGACATAGGAAATAGACAGTATCGATCACAAGGATCAAACATCTCTAAAAACAAAGCTACTGAAGAAAATTAAAAAGACACTGGTGATCCTCTTTGTCTGACGACGGGAGAGACTAAGCTCTCCTACATCTCAGACATGGAACACAGAACGGTGCAATGAGAAAGAAAAAAAAAAGAAGAAGAAGGCAGACACCGTCCAATCAATAGAAATAGGAAAGGAAAGAGAGTCAAAGAGACCAACACCAAATCCACCATAGAGATACACACCAGTCTCCGAACGGCTGCGAACCTAGCTCATGCTTGAGAAAGTCAGTTTGGTCAACGACCATGCACACGACCGAAACAGCATGACCGTAGGCTGACCACCCGGAAGAGGTGACAGGAAGTGCAGAAAGCGCCTTCCACAAAAGGCAACTGAAAAGACATAGGAAATAGAGACAGTAACGATCACAAGGATCAAACATCTCTACTGAAGAAAATTAAAAAGACACTGGTGATCCTCTATGTCTGAAGACGGGAGAGACTAAGCTCTCCTACATCTCAGACATGGAACACAGAACGGTGCAATGATAAAGAAAAAAAAAAAGAAGAAGAAGAAGGCAGACACCGTCGAAATCAATAGAAATAGGAAAGGAAAGAGAGTCAAAGAGACCAACACCAAATCCACCAAAGAGATACACACCAGTCTCCGAACGGCTGCGAACCTAGCTCATGCTTGAGAAAGTCAGTTTGGTCAACGACCATGCACACGACCGAAACAGCATGACCGTAGGCTGACCACCCGGAAGAGGTGACAGGAAGTGCAGAAAGCGCCTTCCACAAAAGGCAACCGAAAAGACATAGGCAATAGAGACAGTAACGATCACAAGGATCAAACATCTCTAAAAACAAAGTTACTGAAGAAAATTAATAAGACACTGGTGATCCTCTATGTCTGAAGACGGGAGAGACTAAGCTCTCCTACATCTCAGACATGGAACACAGAACGGTGCAATGAGAAAGAAAAAAAAAAAAGAAGAAGAAGGCAGACACCGTCCAATCAATAGAAATAGGAAAGGAAAGAGAGTCAAAGAGACCAACACCAAATCCACCAAAGAGATATACACCAGTCTCCGAACGGCTGCGAACCTAGCTCATGCTTGAGAAAGTCAGTTTGGTCAACGACCATGCACACGACTGAAACAGCATGACCGTAGGCTGACCACCCGGAAGAGGTGACAGGAAGTGCAGAAAGCGCCTTCCACAAAAGGCAACCGAAAAGACATAGGAAATAGACAGTATCGATCACAAGGATCAAACATCTCTAAAAACAAAGCTACTGAAGAAAATTAAAAAGACACTGGTGATCCTCTTTGTCTGACGACGGGAGAGACTAAGCTCTCCTACATCTCAGACATGGAACACAGAACGGTGCAATGAGAAAGAAAAAAAAAAGAAGAAGAAGGCAGACACCGTCCAATCAATAGAAATAGGAAAGGAAAGAGAGTCAAAGAGACCAACACCAAATCCACCATAGAGATACACACCAGTCTCCGAACGGCTGCGAACCTAGCTCATGCTTGAGAAAGTCAGTTTGGTCAACGACCATGCACACGACCGAAACAGCATGACCGTAGGCTGACCACCCGGAAGAGGTGACAGGAAGTGCAGAAAGCGCCTTCCACAAAAGGCAACTGAAAAGACATAGGAAATAGAGACAGTAACGATCACAAGGATCAAACATCTCTACTGAAGAAAATTAAAAAGACACTGGTGATCCTCTATGTCTGAAGACGGGAGAGACTAAGCTCTCCTACATCTCAGACATGGAACACAGAACGGTGCAATGATAAAGAAAAAAAAAAAGAAGAAGAAGAAGGCAGACACCGTCGAAATCAATAGAAATAGGAAAGGAAAGAGAGTCAAAGAGACCAACACCAAATCCACCAAAGAGATACACACCAGTCTCCGAACGGCTGCGAACCTAGCTCATGCTTGAGAAAGTCAGTTTGGTCAACGACCATGCACACGACCGAAACAGCATGACCGTAGGCTGACCACCCGGAAGAGGTGACAGGAAGTGCAGAAAGCGCCTTCCACAAAAGGCAACCGAAAAGACATAGGCAATAGAGACAGTAACGATCACAAGGATCAAACATCTCTAAAAACAAAGTTACTGAAGAAAATTAATAAGACACTGGTGATCCTCTATGTCTGAAGACGGGAGAGACTAAGCTCTCCTACATCTCAGACATGGAACACAGAACGGTGCAATGAGAAAGAAAGAAAAAAAGAAGAAGAAGGCAGGCGCCGTCGAATCAATAGAAATAGGAAAGGAAAGAGAGTCAAAGAGACCAACACCAAATCCACCAAAGAGATACACACCAGTCTCCGAACGGCTACGAACCTAGCTCATGCTTGAGAAAGTCAGCTTGGTCAACGACCATGCACACGACCGAAACAGCATGACCGTAGGCTGACCACCCGGAAGAGGTGACAGGAAGTGCAGAAAGCGCCTTCCACAAAAGGCAACCGAAAAGACATAAGAAATAGAGACAGTAACGATCACAAGGATCAAACATCTCTAAAAACAAAGCTACTGAAGAAAATTAAAAAGACACTGGTGATAATCTATGTCTGACGACGGGAGAGACTAAGCTCTCCTACATCTCAGACATGGAACACAGAACGGTGCAATGATAAAGAAAAAAAAAAGAAGAAGAAGAAGGCAGACACCGTCGAAATCAATAGAAATAGGAAAGGAAAGAGAGTCAAAGAGACCAACACCAAATCCACCAAAGAGATACACACCAGTCTCCGAACGGCTGCGAACCTAGCTCATGCTTGAGAAAGTCAGTTTGGTCAACGACCATGCACACGACCGAAACAGCATGACCGTAGGCTGACCACCCGGAAGAGGTGACAGGAAGTGCAGAAAGCGCCTTCCACAAAAGGCAACCGAAAAGACATAGGCAATAGAGACAGTAACGATCACAAGGATCAAACATCTCTAAAAACAAAGTTACTGAAGAAAATTAATAAGACACTGGTGATCCTCTATGTCTGAAGACGGGAGAGACTAAGCTCTCCTACATCTCAGACATGGAACACAGAACGGTGCAATGAGAAAGAAAGAAAAAAAGAAGAAGAAGGCAGGCGCCGTCGAATCAATAGAAATAGGAAAGGAAAGAGAGTCAAAGAGACCAACACCAAATCCACCAAAGAGATACACACCAGTCTCCGAACGGCTACGAACCTAGCTCATGCTTGAGAAAGTCAGCTTGGTCAACGACCATGCACACGACCGAAACAGCATGACCGTAGGCGGACCACCCGGAAGAGGTGACAGGAAGTGCAGAAAGCGCCTTCCACAAAAGGCAACCGAAAAGACATAAGAAATAGAGACAGTAACGATCACAAGGATCAAACATCTCTAAAAACAAAGCTACTGAAGAAAATTAAAAAGACACTGGTGATAATCTATGTCTGACGACGGGAGAGACTAAGCTCTCCTACATCTCAGACATGGAACACAGAACGGTGCAATGAGAAAGAAAAAAAAAAAAGAAGAAGAAGGCAGACACCGTCCAATCAATAGAAATAGGAAAGGAAAGAGAGTCAAAGAGACCAACACCAAATCCACCAAAGAGATATACACCAGTCTCCGAACGGCTGCGAACCTAGCTCATGCTTGAGAAAGTCAGTTTGGTCAACGACCATGCACACGACCGAAACAGCATGACCGTAGGCTGACCACCCGGAAGAGGTGACAGGAAGTGCAGAAAGCGCCTTCCACAAAAGGCAACCGAAAAGACATAGGAAATAGACAGTATCGATCACAAGGATCAAACATCTCTAAAAACAAAGCTACTGAAGAAAATTAAAAAGACACTGGTGATCCTCTTTGTCTGACGACGGGAGAGACTAAGCTCTCCTACATCTCAGACATGGAACACAGAACGGTGCAATGAGAAAGAAAAAAAAAAGAAGAAGAAGGCAGACACCGTCCAATCAATAGAAATAGGAAAGGAAAGAGAGTCAAAGAGACCAACACCAAATCCACCATAGAGATACACACCAGTCTCCGAACGGCTGCGAACCTAGCTCATGCTTGAGAAAGTCAGTTTGGTCAACGACCATGCACACGACCGAAACAGCATGACCGTAGGCTGACCACCCGGAAGAGGTGACAGGAAGTGCAGAAAGCGCCTTCCACAAAAGGCAACTGAAAAGACATAGGAAATAGAGACAGTAACGATCACAAGGATCAAACATCTCTACTGAAGAAAATTAAAAAGACACTGGTGATCCTCTATGTCTGAAGACGGGAGAGACTAAGCTCTCCTACATCTCAGACATGGAACACAGAACGGTGCAATGATAAAGAAAAAAAAAAAGAAGAAGAAGAAGGCAGACACCGTCGAAATCAATAGAAATAGGAAAGGAAAGAGAGTCAAAGAGACCAACACCAAATCCACCAAAGAGATACACACCAGTCTCCGAACGGCTGCGAACCTAGCTCATGCTTGAGAAAGTCAGTTTGGTCAACGACCATGCAGACGACCGAAACAGCATGACCGTAGGCTGACCACCCGGAAGAGGTGACAGGAAGTGCAGAAAGCGCCTTCCACAAAAGGCAACCGAAAAGACATAGGCAATAGAGACAGTAACGATCACAAGGATCAAACATCTCTAAAAACAAAGTTACTGAAGAAAATTAATAAGACACTGGTGATCCTCTATGTCTGAAGACGGGAGAGACTAAGCTCTCCTACATCTCAGACATGGAACACAGAACGGTGCAATGAGAAAGAAAGAAAAAAAGAAGAAGAAGGCAGGCGCCGTCGAATCAATAGAAATAGGAAAGGAAAGAGAGTCAAAGAGACCAACACCAAATCCACCAAAGAGATACACACCAGTCTCCGAACGGCTACGAACCTAGCTCATGCTTGAGAAAGTCAGCTTGGTCAACGACCATGCACACGACCGAAACAGCATGACCGTAGGCTGACCACCCGGAAGAGGTGACAGGAAGTGCAGAAAGCGCCTTCCACAAAAGGCAACCGAAAAGACATAAGAAATAGAGACAGTAACGATCACAAGGATCAAACATCTCTAAAAACAAAGCTACTGAAGAAAATTAAAAAGACACTGGTGATAATCTATGTCTGACGACGGGAGAGACTAAGCTCTCCTACATCTCAGACATGGAACACAGAACGGTGCAATGATAAAGAAAAAAAAAAGAAGAAGAAGAAGGCAGACACCGTCGAAATCAATAGAAATAGGAAAGGAAAGAGAGTCAAAGAGACCAACACCAAATCCACCAAAGAGATACACACCAGTCTCCGAACGGCTGCGAACCTAGCTCATGCTTGAGAAAGTCAGTTTGGTCAACGACCATGCACACGACCGAAACAGCATGACCGTAGGCTGACCACCCGGAAGAGGTGACAGGAAGTGCAGAAAGCGCCTTCCACAAAAGGCAACCGAAAAGACATAGGCAATAGAGACAGTAACGATCACAAGGATCAAACATCTCTAAAAACAAAGTTACTGAAGAAAATTAATAAGACACTGGTGATCCTCTATGTCTGAAGACGGGAGAGACTAAGCTCTCCTACATCTCAGACATGGAACACAGAACGGTGCAATGAGAAAGAAAGAAAAAAAGAAGAAGAAGGCAGGCGCCGTCGAATCAATAGAAATAGGAAAGGAAAGAGAGTCAAAGAGACCAACACCAAATCCACCAAAGAGATACACACCAGTCTCCGAACGGCTACGAACCTAGCTCATGCTTGAGAAAGTCAGCTTGGTCAACGACCATGCACACGACCGAAACAGCATGACCGTAGGCGGACCACCCGGAAGAGGTGACAGGAAGTGCAGAAAGCGCCTTCCACAAAAGGCAACCGAAAAGACATAGGCAATAGAGACAGTAACGATCACAAGGATCAAACATCTCTAAAAACAAAGTTACTGAAGAAAATTAATAAGACACTGGTGATTCTCTATGTCTGAAGACGGGAGAGACTAAGCTCTCCCACATCTCAGACATGGAACACAGAACAGTGCAATAAGAAAGAAAAAAAAAAAGAAAGAAGAGAAAAAGGGAGGAAGATTAAGAAGCAGATACCTTCGAATCAATTGAAATAGGTAAGGAAAGAGAGTCAAAGAGACCAACACCAATCCACCAAAGAGATACACACCAGTCTCCGAACGGCTGCGAACATAGCTCATGCTTGAGAAAGTCAGTTTGGTCAACGACCATGCACACGACCGAAACAGCATGACCGTAGGCTGACCACCCGGAAGAGGTGACAGGAAGTGCAGAAAGCGCCTTCCACAAAAGGCAACCGAAAAGACATAAGAAATAGAGACAGTAACGATCACAAGGATCAAACATCTCTAAAAACAAAGCTACTGAAGAAAATTAAAAAGACACTGGTGATCCTCTATGTCTGACGACGGGAGAGACTAAGCTCTCCTACATCTCAGACATGGAACACAGAACGGTGCAATGAGAAAGAAAAAAAAAAGAAGAAGAAGAAGGCAGACACCGTCGAAATCAATAGAAATAGGAAAGGAAAGAGAGTCAAAGAGACCAACACCAAATCCACCAAAGAGATACACACCAGTCTCCGAACGGCTGCGAACCTAGCTCATGCTTGAGAAAGTCAGCTTGGTCAACGACCATGCACACGACCGAAACAGCATGACCGTAGGCGGACCACCCGGAAGAGGTGACAGGAAGTGCAGAAAGCGCCTTCCACAAAAGGCAACCGAAAAGACATAGGCAATAGAGACAGTAACGATCACAAGGATCAAACATCTCTAAAAACAAAGTTACTGAAGAAAATTAATAAGACACTGGTGATCCTCTATGTCTGAAGACGGGAGAGACTAAGCTCTCCTACATCTCAGACATGGAACACAGAACGGTGCAATGAGAAAGAAAGAAAAAAAGAAGAAGAAGGCAGGCGCCGTCGAATCAATAGAAATAGGAAAGGAAAGAGAGTCAAAGAGACCAACACCAAATCCACCAAAGAGATACACACCAGTCTCCGAACGGCTACGAACCTAGCTCATGCTTGAGAAAGTCAGCTTGGTCAACGACCATGCACACGACCGAAACAGCATGACCGTAGGCGGACCACCCGGAAGAGGTGACAGGAAGTGCAGAAAGCGCCTTCCACAAAAGGCAACCGAAAAGACATAGGCAATAGAGACAGTAACGATCACAAGGATCAAACATCTCTAAAAACAAAGTTACTGAAGAAAATTAATAAGACACTGGTGATTCTCTATGTCTGAAGACGGGAGAGACTAAGCTCTCCCACATCTCAGACATGGAACACAGAACAGTGCAATAAGAAAGAAAAAAAAAAGAAAGAAGAGAAAAAGGGAGGAAGATGAAGAAGCAGATACCTTCGAATCAATTGAAATAGGTAAGGAAAGAGAGTCAAAGAGACCAACACCAATCCACCAAAGAGATACACACCAGTCTCCGAACGGCTGCGAACATAGCTCATGCTTGAGAAAGTCAGTTTGGTCAACGACCATGCACACGACCGAAACAGCATGACCGTAGGCTGACCACCCGGAAGAGGTGACAGGAAGTGCAGAAAGCGCCTTCCACAAAAGGCAACCGAAAAGACATAAGAAATAGAGACAGTAACGATCACAAGGATCAAACATCTCTAAAAACAAAGCTACTGAAGAAAATTAAAAAGACACTGGTGATCCTCTATGTCTGACGACGGGAGAGACTAAGCTCTCCTACATCTCAGACATGGAACACAGAACGGTGCAATGAGAAAGAAAAAAAAAAAGAAGAAGAAGAAGGCAGACACCGTCGAAATCAATAGAAATAGGAAAGGAAAGAGAGTCAAAGAGACCAACACCAAATCCACCATAGAGATACACACCAGTCTCCGAACGGCTGCGAACCTAGCTCATGCTTGAGAAAGTCAGTTTGGTCAACGACCATGCACACGACCGAAACAGCATGACCGTAGGCTGACCACCCGGAAGAGGTGACAGGAAGTGCAGAAAGCGCCTTCCACAAAAGGCAACTGAAAAGACATAGGAAATAGAGACAGTAACGATCACAAGGATCAAACATCTCTACTGAAGAAAATTAAAAAGACACTGGTGATCCTCTATGTCTGAAGACGGGAGAGACTAAGCTCTCCTACATCTCAGACATGGAACACAGAACGGTGCAATGATAAAGAAAAAAAAAAAGAAGAAGAAGAAGGCAGACACCGTCGAAATCAATAGAAATAGGAAAGGAAAGAGAGTCAAAGAGACCAACACCAAATCCACCAAAGAGATACACACCAGTCTCCGAACGGCTGCGAACCTAGCTCATGCTTGAGAAAGTCAGTTTGGTCAACGACCATGCAGACGACCGAAACAGCATGACCGTAGGCTGACCACCCGGAAGAGGTGACAGGAAGTGCAGAAAGCGCCTTCCACAAAAGGCAACCGAAAAGACATAGGCAATAGAGACAGTAACGATCACAAGGATCAAACATCTCTAAAAACAAAGTTACTGAAGAAAATTAATAAGACACTGGTGATCCTCTATGTCTGAAGACGGGAGAGACTAAGCTCTCCTACATCTCAGACATGGAACACAGAACGGTGCAATGAGAAAGAAAGAAAAAAAGAAGAAGAAGGCAGGCGCCGTCGAATCAATAGAAATAGGAAAGGAAAGAGAGTCAAAGAGACCAACACCAAATCCACCAAAGAGATACACACCAGTCTCCGAACGGCTACGAACCTAGCTCATGCTTGAGAAAGTCAGCTTGGTCAACGACCATGCACACGACCGAAACAGCATGACCGTAGGCTGACCACCCGGAAGAGGTGACAGGAAGTGCAGAAAGCGCCTTCCACAAAAGGCAACCGAAAAGACATAAGAAATAGAGACAGTAACGATCACAAGGATCAAACATCTCTAAAAACAAAGCTACTGAAGAAAATTAAAAAGACACTGGTGATAATCTATGTCTGACGACGGGAGAGACTAAGCTCTCCTACATCTCAGACATGGAACACAGAACGGTGCAATGATAAAGAAAAAAAAAAGAAGAAGAAGAAGGCAGACACCGTCGAAATCAATAGAAATAGGAAAGGAAAGAGAGTCAAAGAGACCAACACCAAATCCACCAAAGAGATACACACCAGTCTCCGAACGGCTGCGAACCTAGCTCATGCTTGAGAAAGTCAGTTTGGTCAACGACCATGCACACGACCGAAACAGCATGACCGTAGGCTGACCACCCGGAAGAGGTGACAGGAAGTGCAGAAAGCGCCTTCCACAAAAGGCAACCGAAAAGACATAGGCAATAGAGACAGTAACGATCACAAGGATCAAACATCTCTAAAAACAAAGTTACTGAAGAAAATTAATAAGACACTGGTGATCCTCTATGTCTGAAGACGGGAGAGACTAAGCTCTCCTACATCTCAGACATGGAACACAGAACGGTGCAATGAGAAAGAAAGAAAAAAAGAAGAAGAAGGCAGGCGCCGTCGAATCAATAGAAATAGGAAAGGAAAGAGAGTCAAAGAGACCAACACCAAATCCACCAAAGAGATACACACCAGTCTCCGAACGGCTACGAACCTAGCTCATGCTTGAGAAAGTCAGCTTGGTCAACGACCATGCACACGACCGAAACAGCATGACCGTAGGCGGACCACCCGGAAGAGGTGACAGGAAGTGCAGAAAGCGCCTTCCACAAAAGGCAACCGAAAAGACATAGGCAATAGAGACAGTAACGATCACAAGGATCAAACATCTCTAAAAACAAAGTTACTGAAGAAAATTAATAAGACACTGGTGATTCTCTATGTCTGAAGACGGGAGAGACTAAGCTCTCCCACATCTCAGACATGGAACACAGAACAGTGCAATAAGAAAGAAAAAAAAAAAGAAAGAAGAGAAAAAGGGAGGAAGATTAAGAAGCAGATACCTTCGAATCAATTGAAATAGGTAAGGAAAGAGAGTCAAAGAGACCAACACCAATCCACCAAAGAGATACACACCAGTCTCCGAACGGCTGCGAACATAGCTCATGCTTGAGAAAGTCAGTTTGGTCAACGACCATGCACACGACCGAAACAGCATGACCGTAGGCTGACCACCCGGAAGAGGTGACAGGAAGTGCAGAAAGCGCCTTCCACAAAAGGCAACCGAAAAGACATAAGAAATAGAGACAGTAACGATCACAAGGATCAAACATCTCTAAAAACAAAGCTACTGAAGAAAATTAAAAAGACACTGGTGATCCTCTATGTCTGACGACGGGAGAGACTAAGCTCTCCTACATCTCAGACATGGAACACAGAACGGTGCAATGAGAAAGAAAAAAAAAAGAAGAAGAAGAAGGCAGACACCGTCGAAATCAATAGAAATAGGAAAGGAAAGAGAGTCAAAGAGACCAACACCAAATCCACCAAAGAGATACACACCAGTCTCCGAACGGCTGCGAACCTAGCTCATGCTTGAGAAAGTCAGCTTGGTCAACGACCATGCACACGACCGAAACAGCATGACCGTAGGCGGACCACCCGGAAGAGGTGACAGGAAGTGCAGAAAGCGCCTTCCACAAAAGGCAACCGAAAAGACATAGGCAATAGAGACAGTAACGATCACAAGGATCAAACATCTCTAAAAACAAAGTTACTGAAGAAAATTAATAAGACACTGGTGATCCTCTATGTCTGAAGACGGGAGAGACTAAGCTCTCCTACATCTCAGACATGGAACACAGAACGGTGCAATGAGAAAGAAAGAAAAAAAGAAGAAGAAGGCAGGCGCCGTCGAATCAATAGAAATAGGAAAGGAAAGAGAGTCAAAGAGACCAACACCAAATCCACCAAAGAGATACACACCAGTCTCCGAACGGCTACGAACCTAGCTCATGCTTGAGAAAGTCAGCTTGGTCAACGACCATGCACACGACCGAAACAGCATGACCGTAGGCGGACCACCCGGAAGAGGTGACAGGAAGTGCAGAAAGCGCCTTCCACAAAAGGCAACCGAAAAGACATAGGCAATAGAGACAGTAACGATCACAAGGATCAAACATCTCTAAAAACAAAGTTACTGAAGAAAATTAATAAGACACTGGTGATTCTCTATGTCTGAAGACGGGAGAGACTAAGCTCTCCCACATCTCAGACATGGAACACAGAACAGTGCAATAAGAAAGAAAAAAAAAAGAAAGAAGAGAAAAAGGGAGGAAGATGAAGAAGCAGATACCTTCGAATCAATTGAAATAGGTAAGGAAAGAGAGTCAAAGAGACCAACACCAATCCACCAAAGAGATACACACCAGTCTCCGAACGGCTGCGAACATAGCTCATGCTTGAGAAAGTCAGTTTGGTCAACGACCATGCACACGACCGAAACAGCATGACCGTAGGCTGACCACCCGGAAGAGGTGACAGGAAGTGCAGAAAGCGCCTTCCACAAAAGGCAACCGAAAAGACATAAGAAATAGAGACAGTAACGATCACAAGGATCAAACATCTCTAAAAACAAAGCTACTGAAGAAAATTAAAAAGACACTGGTGATCCTCTATGTCTGACGACGGGAGAGACTAAGCTCTCCTACATCTCAGACATGGAACACAGAACGGTGCAATGAGAAAGAAAAAAAAAAAGAAGAAGAAGAAGGCAGACACCGTCGAAATCAATAGAAATAGGAAAGGAAAGAGAGTCAAAGAGACCAACACCAAATCCACCAAAGAGATACACACCAGTCTCCGAACGGCTGCGAACCTAGCTCATGCTTGAGAAAGTCAGCTTGGTCAACGACCATGCACACGACCGAAACAGCATGACCGTAGGCGGACCACCCGGAAGAGGTGACAGGAAGTGCAGAAAGCGCCTTCCACAAAAGGCAACCGAAAAGACATAGGCAATAGAGACAGTAACGATCACAAGGATCAAACATCTCTAAAAACAAAGTTACTGAAGAAAATTAATAAGACACTGGTGATCCTCTATGTCTGAAGACGGGAGAGACTAAGCTCTCCTACATCTCAGACATGGAACACAGAACGGTGCAATGAGAAAGAAAAAAAAAAGAAGAAGAAGGCAGACACCGTCCAATCAATAGAAATAGGAAAGGAAAGAGAGTCAAAGAGACCAACACCAAATCCACCAAAGAGATATACACCAGTCTCCGAACGGCTGCGAACCTAGCTCATGCTTGAGAAAGTCAGTTTGGTCAACGACCATGCACACGACCGAAACAGCATGACCGTAGGCTGACCACCCGGAAGAGGTGACAGGAAGTGCAGAAAGCGCCTTCCACAAAAGGCAACCGAAAAGACATAGGAAATAGACAGTATCGATCACAAGGATCAAACATCTCTAAAAACAAAGCTACTGAAGAAAATTAAAAAGACACTGGTGATCCTCTTTGTCTGACGACGGGAGAGACTAAGCTCTCCTACATCTCAGACATGGAACACAGAACGGTGCAATGAGAAAGAAAAAAAAAGAAGAAGAAGGCAGACACCGTCCAATCAATAGAAATAGGAAAGGAAAGAGAGTCAAAGAGACCAACACCAAATCCACCATAGAGATACACACCAGTCTCCGAACGGCTGCGAACCTAGCTCATGCTTGAGAAAGTCAGTTTGGTCAACGACCATGCACACGACCGAAACAGCATGACCGTAGGCTGACCACCCGGAAGAGGTGACAGGAAGTGCAGAAAGCGCCTTCCACAAAAGGCAACTGAAAAGACATAGGAAATAGAGACAGTAACGATCACAAGGATCAAACATCTCTACTGAAGAAAATTAAAAAGACACTGGTGATCCTCTATGTCTGAAGACGGGAGAGACTAAGCTCTCCTACATCTCAGACATGGAACACAGAACGGTGCAATGAGAAAGAAAAAAAAAAGAAGAAGAAGGCAGACACCGTCCAATCAATAGAAATAGGAAAGGAAAGAGAGTCAAAGAGACCAACACCAAATCCACCAAAGAGATACACACCAGTCTCCGAACGGCTGCGAACCTAGCTCATGCTTGAGAAAGTCAGTTTGGTCAACGACCATGCACACGACCGAAACAGCATGACCGTAGGCTGACCACCCGGAAGAGGTGACAGGAAGTGCAGAAAGCGCCTTCCACAAAAGGCAACCGAAAAGACATAGGCAATAGAGACAGTAACGATCACAAGGATCAAACATCTCTAAAAACAAAGTTACTGAAGAAAATTAATAAGACACTGGTGATTCTCTATGTCTGAAGACGGGAGAGACTAAGCTCTCCCACATCTCAGACATGGAACACAGAACAGTGCAATAAGAAAGAAAAAAAAAAGAAAGAAGAGAAAAAGGGAGGAAGATGAAGAAGGAGATACCTTCGAATCAATTGAAATAGGTAAGGAAAGAGAGTCAAAGAGACCAACACCAATCCACCAAAGAGATACACACCAGTCTCCGAACGGCTGCGAACATAGCTCATGCTTGAGAAAGTCAGTTTGGTCAACGACCATGCACACGACCGAAACAGCATGACCGTAGGCTGACCACCCGGAAGAGGTGACAGGAAGTGCAGAAAGCGCCTTCCACAAAAGGCAACCGAAAAGACATAAGAAATAGAGACAGTAACGATCACAAGGATCAAACATCTCTAAAAACAAAGCTACTGAAGAAAATTAAAAAGACACTGGTGATAATCTATGTCTGACGACGGGAGAGACTAAGCTCTCCTACATCTCAGACATGGAACACAGAACGGTGCAATGATAAAGAAAAAAAAAAAGAAGAAGAAGAAGGCAGACACCGTCGAAATCAATAGAAATAGGAAAGGAAAGAGAGTCAAAGAGACCAACACCAAATCCACCAAAGAGATACACACCAGTCTCCGAACGGCTGCGAACCTAGCTCATGCTTGAGAAAGTCAGTTTGGTCAACGACCATGCACACGACCGAAACAGCATGACCGTAGGCTGACCACCCGGAAGAGGTGACAGGAAGTGCAGAAAGCGCCTTCCACAAAAGGCAACCGAAAAGACATAGGCAATAGAGACAGTAACGATCACAAGGATCAAACATCTCTAAAAACAAAGCTACTGAAGAAAATTAAAAAGACACTGGTGATCCTCTATGTCTGACGACGGGAGAGACTAAGCTCTCCTACATCTCAGACATGGAACACAGAACGGTGCAATGAGAAAGAAAAAAAAAAGAAGAAGAAGAAGGCAGACACCGTCGAAATCAATAGAAATAGGAAAGGAAAGAGAGTCAAAGAGACCAACACCAAATCCACCAAAGAGATACACACCAGTCTCCGAACGGCTGCGAACCTAGCTCATGCTTGAGAAAGTCAGCTTGGTCAACGACCATGCACACGACCGAAACAGCATGACCGTAGGCGGACCACCCGGAAGAGGTGACAGGAAGTGCAGAAAGCGCCTTCCACAAAAGGCAACCGAAAAGACATAGGCAATAGAGACAGTAACGATCACAAGGATCAAACATCTCTAAAAACAAAGTTACTGAAGAAAATTAATAAGACACTGGTGATCCTCTATGTCTGAAGACGGGAGAGACTAAGCTCTCCTACATCTCAGACATGGAACACAGAACGGTGCAATGAGAAAGAAAAAAAAAAGAAGAAGAAGGCAGACACCGTCCAATCAATAGAAATAGGAAAGGAAAGAGAGTCAAAGAGACCAACACCAAATCCACCAAAGAGATATACACCAGTCTCCGAACGGCTGCGAACCTAGCTCATGCTTGAGAAAGTCAGTTTGGTCAACGACCATGCACACGACCGAAACAGCATGACCGTAGGCTGACCACCCGGAAGAGGTGACAGGAAGTGCAGAAAGCGCCTTCCACAAAAGGCAACCGAAAAGACATAGGAAATAGACAGTATCGATCACAAGGATCAAACATCTCTAAAAACAAAGCTACTGAAGAAAATTAAAAAGACACTGGTGATCCTCTTTGTCTGACGACGGGAGAGACTAAGCTCTCCTACATCTCAGACATGGAACACAGAACGGTGCAATGAGAAAGAAAAAAAAAAGAAGAAGAAGGCAGACACCGTCCAATCAATAGAAATAGGAAAGGAAAGAGAGTCAAAGAGACCAACACCAAATCCACCATAGAGATACACACCAGTCTCCGAACGGCTGCGAACCTAGCTCATGCTTGAGAAAGTCAGTTTGGTCAACGACCATGCACACGACCGAAACAGCATGACCGTAGGCTGACCACCCGGAAGAGGTGACAGGAAGTGCAGAAAGCGCCTTCCACAAAAGGCAACTGAAAAGACATAGGAAATAGAGACAGTAACGATCACAAGGATCAAACATCTCTACTGAAGAAAATTAAAAAGACACTGGTGATCCTCTATGTCTGAAGACGGGAGAGACTAAGCTCTCCTACATCTCAGACATGGAACACAGAACGGTGCAATGAGAAAGAAAAAAAAAAGGAGAAGAAGGCAGACACCGTCCAATCAATAGAAATAGGAAAGGAAAGAGAGTCAAAGAGACCAACACCAAATCCACCAAAGAGATACACACCAGTCTCCGAACGGCTGCGAACCTAGCTCATGCTTGAGAAAGTCAGTTTGGTCAACGACCATGCACACGACCGAAACAGCATGACCGTAGGCTGACCACCCGGAAGAGGTGACAGGAAGTGCAGAAAGCGCCTTCCACAAAAGGCAACCGAAAAGACATAGGAAATAGACAGTATCGATCACAAGGATCAAACATCTCTAAAAACAAAGCTACTGAAGAAAATTAAAATGACACTGGTGATCCTCTATGTCTGAAGACGGGAGAGACTAAGCTCTCCTACATTTCAGACATGGAACACAGAACGGTGCAATGAGAAAGAAAAAAAAAAAGAAGAAGAAGAAGGCAGACACCGTCGAAATCAATAGAAATAGGAAAGGAAAGAGAGTCAAAGAGACCAACACCAAATCCACCAAAGAGATACACACCAGTCTCCGAACGGCTGCGAACCTAGCTCATGCTTGAGAAAGTCAGCTTGGTCAACGACCATGCACACGACCGAAACAGCATGACCGTAGGCGGACCACCCGGAAGAGGTGACAGGAAGTGCAGAAAGCGCCTTCCACAAAAGGCAACCGAAAAGACATAGGCAATAGAGACAGTAACGATCACAAGGATCAAACATCTCTAAAAACAAAGTTACTGAAGAAAATTAATAAGACACTGGTGATCCTCTATGTCTGAAGACGGGAGAGACTAAGCTCTCCTACATCTCAGACATGGAACACAGAACGGTGCAATGAGAAAGAAAAAAAAAAGAAGAAGAAGGCAGGCGCCGTCGAATCAATAGAAATAGGAAAGGAAAGAGAGTCAAAGAGACCAACACCAAATCCACCAAAGAGATACACACCAGTCTCCGAACGGCTACGAACCTAGCTCATGCTTGAGAAAGTCAGCTTGGTCAACGACCATGCACACGACCGAAACAGCATGACCGTAGGCGGACCACCCGGAAGAGGTGACAGGAAGTGCAGAAAGCGCCTTCCACAAAAGGCAACCGAAAAGACATAGGAAATAGAGACAGTAACGATCACAAGGATCAAACATCTCTACTGAAGAAAATTAAAAAGACACTGGTGATCCTCTATGTCTGAAGACGGGAGAGACTAAGCTCTCCCACATCTCAGACATGGAACACAGAACGGTGCAATAAGAAAGAGAGAAAAAAAAAAGAAGAAGAAGGCAGACACCGTCCAATCAATAGAAATAGGAAAGGAAAGAGAGTCAAAGAGACCAACACCAAATCCACCAAAGAGATACACACCAGTCTCCGAACGGCTGCGAACCTAGCTCATGCTTGAGAAAGTCAGTTTGGTCAACGACCATGCACACGACCGAAACAGCATGACCGTAGGCTGACCACCCGGAAGAGGTGACAGGAAGTGCAGAAAGCGCCTTCCACAAAAGGCAACCGAAAAGACATAGGAAATAGACAGTATCGATCACAAGGATCAAACATCTCTAAAAACAAAGCTACTGAAGAAAATTAAAATGACACTGGTGATCCTCTATGTCTGACGACGGGAGAGACTAAGCTCTCCTACATTTCAGACATGGAACACAGAACGGTGCAATGAGAAAGAAAAAAAAAAAAGAAGAAGAAGGCAGACACCGTCGAAATCAATAGAAATAGGAAAGGAAAGAGAGTCAAATAGACCAACACCAAATCCACCAAAGAGATACACACCAGTCTCCGAACGGCTGCGAACCTAGCTCATGCTTGAGAAAGTCAGTTTGGTCAACGACCATGCACACGACCGAAACAGCATGACCGTAGACTGACCACCCGGAAGAGGTGACAGGAAGTGCAGAAAGCGCCTTCCACATAAGGCAACCGAAAAGACATAGGAAATAGAGACAGTAACGATCACAAGGATCAAACATCTCTACTGAAGAAAATTAAAAAGACACTGGTGATCCTCTATGTCTGAAGACGGGAGAGACTAAGCTCTCCTACATCTCAGACATGGAACACAGAACGGTGCAATAAGAAAGAGAAAAAAAAAAAGAGAAAAAGGAAGGACGATGAAGAAGGCAGATACCTTCGAATCAATTGAAATAGGAAAGGAAAGAGAGTCAAAGAGACCAACACCAAATCCATCAAGGATATACACACCAGTCTCCGAACGGCTGCGAACCTAGCTCATGCTTGAGAAAGTCAGCTTGGTCAACGACCATGCACACGACCGGAACAGCATGATCGTAGGCTGACCACCCGGAAGAGGTGACAGGAAGTGCAGAAAGCGCCTTCCACAAAAGGCAACCGAAAAGACATAAGAAATAGAGACAGTAACGATCACAAGGATCAAACATCTCTAAAAACAAAGCTACTGAAGAAAATTAAAAAGACACTGGTGATCCTCTATGTCTGACGACGGGAGAGACTAAGCTCTCCTACATCTCAGACATGGAACACCGAACGGTGCAATGAGAAAGAAAAAAAAAGAAGAAGAAGAAGGCAGACACCGTCGAAATCAATAGAAATAGGAAAGGAAAGAGAGTCAAAGAGACCAACACCAAATCCACCAAAGAGATACACACCAGTCTACGAACGGCTGCGAACCTAGCTCATGCTTGAGAAAGTCAGCTTGGTCAACGACCATGCACACGACCGAAACAGCATGACCGTAGGCTGACCACCCGGAAGAGGTGACAGGAAGTGCAGAAAGCGCCTTCCACAAAAGGCAACCGAAAAGACATAGGAAATAGACAGTATCGATCACAAGGATCAAACATCTCTAAAAACAAAGCTACTGAAGAAAATTAAAATGACACTGGTGATCCTCTATGTCTGACGACGGGAGAGACTAAGCTCTCCTACATTTCAGACATGGAACACAGAACGGTGCAATGAGAAAGAAAAAAAAAAAAGAAGAAGAAGGCAGACACCGTCGAAATCAATAGAAATAGGAAAGGAAAGAGAGTCAAATAGACCAACACCAAATCCACCAAAGAGATACACACCAGTCTCCGAACGGCTGCGAACCTAGCTCATGCTTGAGAAAGTCAGTTTGGTCAACGACCATGCACACGACCGAAACAGCATGACCGTAGACTGACCACCCGGAAGAGGTGACAGGAAGTGCAGAAAGCGCCTTCCACATAAGGCAACCGAAAAGACATAGGAAATAGAGACAGTAACGATCACAAGGATCAAACATCTCTACTGAAGAAAATTAAAAAGACACTGGTGATCCTCTATGTCTGAAGACGGGAGAGACTAAGCTCTCCTACATCTCAGACATGGAACACAGAACGGTGCAATAAGAAAGAGAAAAAAAAAAAGAGAAAAAGGAAGGACGATGAAGAAGGCAGATACCTTCGAATCAATTGAAATAGGAAAGGAAAGAGAGTCAAAGAGACCAACACCAAATCCATCAAGGATATACACACCAGTCTCCGAACGGCTGCGAACCTAGCTCATGCTTGAGAAAGTCAGCTTGGTCAACGACCATGCACACGACCGGAACAGCATGATCGTAGGCTGACCACCCGGAAGAGGTGACAGGAAGTGCAGAAAGCGCCTTCCACAAAAGGCAACCGAAAAGACATAAGAAATAGAGACAGTAACGATCACAAGGATCAAACATCTCTAAAAACAAAGCTACTGAAGAAAATTAAAAAGACACTGGTGATCCTCTATGTCTGACGACGGGAGAGACTAAGCTCTCCTACATCTCAGACATGGAACACCGAACGGTGCAATGAGAAAGAAAAAAAAAGAAGAAGAAGAAGGCAGACACCGTCGAAATCAATAGAAATAGGAAAGGAAAGAGAGTCAAAGAGACCAACACCAAATCCACCAAAGAGATACACACCAGTCTACGAACGGCTGCGAACCTAGCTCATGCTTGAGAAAGTCAGCTTGGTCAACGACCATGCACACGACCGAAACAGCATGACCGTAGGCGGACCACCCGGAAGAGGTGACAGGAAGTGCAGAAAGATCCTTCCACAAAAGGCAACCGAAAAGACATAGGCAATAGAGACAGTAACGATCACAAGGATCAAACATCTCTAAAAACAAAGTTACTGAAGAAAATTAATAAGACACTGGTGATCCTCTATGTCTGAAGACGGGAGAGACTAAGCTCTCCTACATCTCAGACATGGAACACAGAACGGTGCAATGAGAAAGAAAAAAAAAAGAAGAAGAAGGCAGGCGCCGTCGAATCAATAGAAATAGGAAAGGAAAGAGAGTCAAAGAGACCAACACCAAATCCACCAAAGAGATACACACCAGTCTCCGAACGGCTACGAACCTAGCTCATGCTTGAGAAAGTCAGCTTGGTCAACGACCATGCACACGACCGAAACAGCATGACCGTAGGCGGACCACCCGGAAGAGGTGACAGGAAGTGCAGAAAGCGCCTTCCACAAAAGGCAACCGAAAAGACATAGGAAATAGAGACAGTAACGATCACAAGGATCAAACATCTCTACTGAAGAAAATTAAAAAGACACTGGTGATCCTCTATGTCTGAAGACGGGAGAGACTAAGCTCTCCTACATCTCAGACATGGAACACAGAACGGTGCAATGAGAAAGAAAAAAAAAAAGAAGAAGAAGGCAGACACCGTCCAATCAATAGAAATAGGAAAGGAAAGAGAGTCAAAGAGACCAACACCAAATCCACCAAAGAGATACACACCAGTCTCCGAACGGCTGCAAACCTAGCTCATGCTTTAGAAAGTCAGCTTGGTCAACGACCATGCACACGACCGAAACAGCATGACCGTAGGCGGACCACCCGGAAGAGGTGACAGGAAGTGCAGAAAGCGCCTTCCACAAAAGGCAACCGAAAAGACATAGGCAATAGAGACAGTAACGATCACAAGGATCAAACATCTCTACTGAAGAAAATTAAAAAGACACTGGTGATCCTCTATGTCTGAAGACGGGAGAGACTAAGCTCTCCTACATCTCAGACATGGAACACAGAACGGTGCAATGAGAAAGAAAAAAAAAAAAAGAAGAAGAAGGCAGACACCGTCCAATCAATAGAAATAGGAAAGGAAAGAGAGTCAAAGAGACCAACACCAAATCCACCAAAGAGATACACACCAGTCTCCGAACGGCTGCGAACCTAGCTCATGCTTTAGAAAGTCAGCTTGGTCAACGACCATGCACACGACCGAAACAGCATGACCGTAGGCGGACCACCCGGAAGAGGTGACAGGAAGTGCAGAAAGCGCCTTCCACAAAAGGCAACCGAAAAGACATAGGAAATAGACAGTATCGATCACAAGGATCAAACATCTCTAAAAACAAAGCTACTGAAGAAAATTAAAATGACACTGGTGATCCTCTATGTCTGACGACGGGAGAGACTAAGCTCTCCTACATTTCAGACATGGAACACAGAACGGTGCAATGAGAAAGAAAAAAAAAAAAAAAGAAGAAGAAGGCAGACACCGTCGAAATCAATAGAAATAGGAAAGGAAAGAGAGTCAAATAGACCAACACCAAATCCACCAAAGAGATACACACCAGTCTCCGAACGGCTGCGAACCTAGCTCATGCTTTAGAAAGTCAGCTTGGTCAACGACCATGCACACGACCGAAACAGCATGACCGTAGGCGGACCACCCGGAAGAGGTGACAGGAAGTGCAGAAAGCGCCTTCCACAAAAGGCAACCGAAAAGACATAGGAAATAGACAGTATCGATCACAAGGATCAAACATCTCTAAAAACAAAGCTACTGAAGAAAATTAAAATGACACTGGTGATCCTCTATGTCTGACGACGGGAGAGACTAAGCTCTCCTACATTTCAGACATGGAACACAGAACGGTGCAATGAGAAAGAAAAAAAAAAAAGAAGAAGAAGGCAGACACCGTCGAAATCAATAGAAATAGGAAAGGAAAGAGAGTCAAAGAGACCAACACCAAATCCACCAAAGAGATACACACCAGTCTCCGAACGGCTGCGAACCTAGCTCATGCTTGAGAAAGTCAGCTTGGTCAACGACCATGCACACGACCGAAACAGCATGACCGTAGGCGGACCACCCGGAAGAGGTGACAGGAAGTGCAGAAAGCGCCTTCCACAAAAGGCAACCGAAAAGACATAGGCAATAGAGACAGTAACGATCACTAGGATCAAACATCTCTAAAAACAAAGTTACTGAAGAAAATTAATAAGACACTGGTGATCCTCTATGTCTGAAGACGGGAGAGACTAAGCTCTCCTACATCTCAGACATGGAACACAGAACGGTGCAATGAGAAAGAAAAAAAAAAAAAAGAAGAAGAAGTCAGACACCGTCCAATCAATAGAAATAGGAAAGGAAAGAGAGTCAAAGAGGCCAACACCAAATCCACCAAAGAGATACACACCAGTCTCCGAACGGCTGCGAACCTAGCTCATGCTTGAGAAAGTCAGTTTGGTCAACGACCATGCACACGACCGAAACAGCATGACCGTAGACTGACCACCCGGAAGAGGTGACAGGAAGTGCAGAAAGCGCCTTCCACATAAGGCAACCGAAAAGACATAGGAAATAGAGACAGTAACGATCACAAGGATCAAACATCTCTACTGAAGAAAATTAATAAGACACTGGTGATCCTCTATGTCTGACGACGGGAGAGACTAAGCTCTCCTACATCTCAGACATGGAACACAGAACGGTGCAATGAGAAAGAAAAAAAAAAGAAGAAGAAGAAGGCAGACACCGTCGAAATCAATAGAAATAGGAAAGGAAAGAGAGTCAAAGAGACCAACACCAAATCCACCAAAGAGATACACACCAGTCTCCGAACGGCTGCGAACCTAGCTCATGCTTGAGAAAGTCAGCTTGGTCAACGACCATGCTCACGACCGAAACAGCATGACCGTAGGCGGACCACCCGGAAGAGGTGACAGGAAGTGCAGAAAGCGCCTTCCACAAAAGGCAACCGAAAAGACATAGGCAATAGAGACAGTAACGATCACTAGGATCAAACATCTCTAAAAACAAAGTTACTGAAGAAAATTAATAAGACACTGGTGATCCTCTATGTCTGAAGACGGGAGAGACTAAGCTCTCCTACATCTCAGACATGGAACACAGAACGGTGCAATGAGAAAGAAAAAAAAAAAAAAGAAGAAGAAGTCAGACACCGTCCAATCAATAGAAATAGGAAAGGAAAGAGAGTCAAAGAGGCCAACACCAAATCCACCAAAGAGATACACACCAGTCTCCGAACGGCTGCGAACCTAGCTCATGCTTGAGAAAGTCAGTTTGGTCAACGACCATGCACACGACCGAAACAGCATGACCGTAGACTGACCACCCGGAAGAGGTGACAGGAAGTGCAGAAAGCGCCTTCCACATAAGGCAACCGAAAAGACATAGGAAATAGAGACAGTAACGATCACAAGGATCAAACATCTCTAAAAACAAAGTTACTGAAGAAAATTAATAAGACGCTGGTGATCCTCTATGTCTGAAGACGGGAGAGACTATGCTCTCCTACATCTCAGACATGGAAGACAGAACGGTGCAATGAGAAAGAAAAAAAAAAAACAGAAGAAGAAGGCAGACACCGTCCAATCAATAGAAATAGGAAAGGAAAGAGAGTCAAAGAGACCAACACCAAATCCACCAAAGAGATACACACCAGTCTCTGAACGGCTGCGAACCTAGCTCATGCTTGAGAAAGTCAGTTTGGTCAACGACCATGCACACGACCGAAACAGCATGACCGTAGACTGACCACCCGGAAGAGGTGACAGGAAGTGCAGAAAGCGCCTTCCACATAAGGCAACCGAAAAGACATAGGAAATAGAGACAGTAACAATCACAAGGATCAAACATCTCTACTGAAGAAAATTAAAAAGACACTGGTGATCCTCTATGTCTGAAGACGGGAGAGACTAAGCTCTCCTACATCTCAGACATGGAACACAGAACGGTGCAATAAGAAAGAGAAAAAAAAAAGAGAAAAAGGAAGGACGATGAAGAAGGCAGATACCGTCCAATCAATAGAAATAGGAAAGGAAAGAGAGTCAAAGAGACCAACACCAAATCCATCAAGGATATACACACCAGTCTCCGAACGGCTGCGAACCTAGCTCATGCTTGAGAAAGTCAGCTTGGTCAACGACCATGCACACGACCGGAACAGCATGATCGTAGGCTGACCACCCGGAAAAGGTGACAGGAAGTGCAGAAAGCGCCTTCCACAAAAGGCAACCGAAAAGACATAAGAAATAGAGACAGTAACGATCACAAGGATCAAACATCTCTAAATACAAAGCTACTGAAGAAAATTAAAAAGACACTGGTGATCCTCTATGTCTGACGACGGGAGAGACTAAGCTCTCCTACATCTCAGACATGGAACACAGAACGGTGCAATGAGAAAGAAAAAAAAAGAAGAAGAAGAAGGCAGACACCGTCCAATCAATAGAAATAGGAAAGGAAAGAGAGTCAAAGAGACCAACACCAAATCCACCAAAGAGATACACACCAGTCTCCGAACGGATGCGAACCTAGCTCATGCTTGAGAAAGTCAGTTTGGTCAACGACCATGCACACGACCGAAACAGCATGACCGTAGGCTGACCACCCGGAAGAGGTGACAGGAAGTGCAGAAAGCGCCTTCCACAAAAGGCAACCGAAAAGACATAGGCAATAGAGACAGTAACGATCACAAGGATCAAACATCTCTAAAAACAAAGTTACTGAAGAAAATTAATAAGACACTGGTGATGCTCTATGTCTGAAGACGGGAGAGACTAAGCTCTCCTACATCTCAGACATGGAACACAGAACGGTGCAATGAGAAAGAAAAAAAAAAAAAGAAGAAGAAGGCAGGCGCCGTCGAATCAATAGAAATAGGAAAGGAAAGAGAGTCAAAGAGACCAACACCAAATCCACCAAAGAGATACACACCAGTCTCCGAACGGCTACGAACCTAGCTCATGCTTGAGAAAGTCAGCTTGGTCAACGACCATGCACACGACCGAAACAGCATGACCGTAGGCGGACCACCCGGAAGAGGTGACAGGAAGTGCAGAAAGCGCCTTCCACATAAGGCAACCGAAAAGTCATAGGCAATAGAGTCAGTAACGATCACAAGGATCAAACGTCTCTAAAAACAAAGTTACTGAAGAAAATTAAAAAGACACTTGTGATCCTCTATGTCTGAAGACGGGAGAGACTAAGCTCTCCCACATCTCAGACATGGAACACAGAACGGTGCAATAAGAAAGAAAAAAAAAAAGAAAGAAAGAAGAGAAAAAGGAAGGAAGATGAAGAAGGCAGATACCTTCGAATCAATTGAAATAGGAAAGGAAAGAGAGTCAAAGAGACCAACACCAAATCCATCAAGGATATACACACCAGTCTCCGAACGGCTGCGAACCTAGCTCATGCTTGAGAAAGTCAGCTTGGTCAACGACCATGCACACGACCGGAACAGCATGATCGTAGGCTGACCACCCGGAAAAGGTGACAGGAAGTGCAGAAAGCGCCTTCCACAAAAGGCAACCGAAAAGACATAAGAAATAGAGACAGTAACGATCACAAGGATCAAACATCTCTAAATACAAAGCTACTGAAGAAAATTAAAAAGACACTGGTGATCCTCTATGTCTGACGACGGGAGAGACTAAGCTCTCCTACATCTCAGACATGGAACACAGAACGGTGCAATGAGAAAGAAAAAAAAAGAAGAAGAAGAAGGCAGACACCGTCCAATCAATAGAAATAGGAAAGGAAAGAGAGTCAAAGAGACCAACACCAAATCCACCAAAGAGATACACACCAGTCTCCGAACGGATGCGAACCTAGCTCATGCTTGAGAAAGTCAGTTTGGTCAACGACCATGCACACGACCGAAACAGCATGACCGTAGGCTGACCACCCGGAAGAGGTGACAGGAAGTGCAGAAAGCGCCTTCCACAAAAGGCAACCGAAAAGACATAGGCAATAGAGACAGTAACGATCACAAGGATCAAACATCTCTAAAAACAAAGTTACTGAAGAAAATTAATAAGACACTGGTGATCCTCTATGTCTGAAGACGGGAGAGACTAAGCTCTCCTACATCTCAGACATGGAACACAGAACGGTGCAATGTGAAAGAAAAAAAAAAGAAGAAGAAGGCAGACACCGTCCAATCAATAGAAATAGGAAAGGAAAGAGAGTCAAAGAGACCAACACCAAATCCACCAAAGAGATACACACCAGTCTCCGAACGGATGCGAACCTAGCTCATGCTTGAGAAAGTCAGTTTGGTCAACGACCATGCACACGACCGAAACAGCATGACCGTAGGCTGACCACCCGGAAGAGGTGACAGGAAGTGCAGAAAGCGCCTTCCACAAAAGGCAACCGAAAAGACATAGGCAATAGAGACAGTAACGATCACAAGGATCAAACATCTCTAAAAACAAAGTTACTGAAGAAAATTAATAAGACACTGGTGATCCTCTATGTCTGAAGACGGGAGAGACTAAGCTCTCCTACATCTCAGACATGGAACACAGAACGGTGCAATGAGAAAGAAAAAAAAAAAAGAAGAAGAAGGCAGGCGCCGTCGAATCAATAGAAATAGGAAAGGAAAGAGAGTCAAAGAGACCAACACCAAATCCACCAAAGAGATACACACCAGTCTCCGAACGGCTACGAACCTAGCTCATGCTTGAGAAAGTCAGCTTGGTCAACGACCATGCACACGACCGAAACAGCATGACCGTAGGCGGACCACCCGGAAGAGGTGACAGGAAGTGCAGAAAGCGCCTTCCACATAAGGCAACCGAAAAGTCATAGGCAATAGAGTCAGTAACGATCACAAGGATCAAACGTCTCTAAAAACAAAGTTACTGAAGAAAATTAAAAAGACACTTGTGATCCTCTATGTCTGAAGACGGGAGAGACTAAGCTCTCCCACATCTCAGACATGGAACACAGAACGGTGCAATAAGAAAGAAAAAAAAAAAGAAAGAAAGAAGAGAAAAAGGAAGGAAGATGAAGAAGGCAGATACCTTCGAATCTATTGAAATAGGAAAGGAAAGAGAGTCAAAGAGACCAACACCAAATCCACCAAAGAGATACACACCAGTCTCCGAACGGCTGCGAACCTAGCTCATGCTTGAGAAAGTCAGTTTGGTCAACGACCATGCACACGACCGAAACAGCATGACCGTAGGCTGACCACCCGGAAGAGGTGACAGGAAGTGCAGAAAGCGCCTTCCACAAAAGGCAACCGAAAAGACATAGGCAATAGAGACAGTAACGATCACAAGGATCAAACATCTCTAAAAACAAAGTTACTGAAGAAAATTAAAAAGACACTTGTGATCCTCTATGTCTGAAGACGGGAGAGACTAAGCTCTCCTACATCTCAGACATGGAACACTGAACGGTGCAATAAGAAAGAAAAAAAAAAGAAAGAAAGAAGAGAAAAAGGAAGGAAGATGAAGAAGGCAGATACCTTCGAATCAATTGAAATAGGAAAGGAAAGAGAGTCAAAGAGACCAACACCAAATCCACCAAAGAGATACACACCAGTCTCCGAACGGCTGCGAACCTAGCTCATGCTTGAGAAAGTCAGTTTGGTCAACGACCATGCACACGACCGAAACAGCATGACCGTAGGCTGACCACCCGGAATAGGTGACAGGAAGTGCAGAAAGCGCCTTCCACAAAAGGCAACCGAAAAGACATAGGAAATAGAGACAGTAACGATCACAAGGATCAAACATCTCTACTGAAGAAAATGAAAAAGACACTGGAGATCCTCTATGTCTGACGAAGGGAGAGACTAAGCTCTCCTACATCTCAGACATGGAACACAGAACGGTGCAATGAGAAAGACAAAAAAAAAAAGAAGAAGAAGGCAGACACCGTCGAATCAATAGAAATAGGAAAGGAAAGAGAGTCAAAGAGACCAACACCAAATCCACCAAAGAGATACACACCAGTCTCCGAACGGCTGCGAACCTAGCTCATGCTTGAGAAAGTCAGCTTAGTCAACGACCATGCACACGACCGAAACAGCATGACCGTAGGCGGACCACCCGGAAGAGGTGACAGGAAGTGCAGAAAGCGCCTTCCACAAAAGGCAACCGAAAAGACATAGGCAATAGAGACAGTAACGATCACAAGGATCAAACATCTCTAAAAACAAAGTTACTGAAGAAAATTAAAAAGACACTTGTGATCCTCTATGTCTGAAGACGGGAGAGACTAAGCTCTCCTACATCTCAGACATGGAACACTGAACGGTGCAATAAGAAAGAAAAAAAAAAGAAAGAAAGAAGAGAAAAAGGAAGGAAGATGAAGAAGGCAGATACCTTCGAATCAATTGAAATAGGAAAGGAAAGAGAGTCAAAGAGACCAACACCAAATCCACCAAAGAGATACACACCAGTCTCCGAACGGCTGCGAACCTAGCTCATGCTTGAGAAAGTCAGTTTGGTCAACGACCATGCACACGACCGAAACAGCATGACCGTAGGCTGACCACCCGGAATAGGTGACAGGAAGTGCAGAAAGCGCCTTCCACAAAAGGCAACCGAAAAGACATAGGAAATAGAGACAGTAACGATCACAAGGATCAAACATCTCTACTGAAGAAAATGAAAAAGACACTGGAGATCCTCTATGTCTGACGAAGGGAGAGACTAAGCTCTCCTACATCTCAGACATGGAACACAGAACGGTGCAATGAGAAAGACAAAAAAAAAAAGAAGAAGAAGGCAGACACCGTCCAATCAATAGAAATAGGAAAGGAAAGAGAGTCAAAGAGACCAACACCAAATCCACCAAAGAGATACACACCAGTCTCCGAACGGATGCGAACCTAGCTCATGCTTGAGAAAGTCAGTTTGGTCAACGACCATGCACACGACCGAAACAGCATGACCGTAGGCTGACCACCCGGAAGAGGTGACAGGAAGTGCAGAAAGCGCCTTCCACAAAAGGCAACCGAAAAGACATCGGCAATAGAGACAGTAACGATCACAAGGATCAAACATCTCTAAAAACAAAGTTACTGAAGAAAATTAATAAGACACTGGTGATCCTCTATGTCTGAAGACGGGAGAGACTAAGCTCTCCTACATCTCAGACATGGAACACAGAACGGTGCAATGAGAAAGAAAAAAAAAAGAAGAAGAAGGCAGACACCGTCGAATCAATAGAAATAGGAAAGGAAAGAAAGTCAAAGAGACCAACACCAAATCCACCAAAGAGATACACACCAGTCTCCGAACGGCTGCGAACCTAGCTCATGCTTGAGAAAGTCAGCTTGGTCAACGACCATGCACACGACCGAAACAGCATGACCGTAGGCGGACCACCCGGAAGAGGTGACAGGAAGTGCAGAAACCGCCTTCCACATAAGGCAACCGAAAAGTCATAGGCAATAGAGACAGTAACGATCACAAGGATCAAACGTCTCTAAAAACAAAGTTACTGAAGAAAATTAAAAAGACACTTGTGATCCTCTATGTCTGAAGACGGGAGAGACTAAGCTCTCCCACATCTCAGACATGGAACACAGAACGGTGCAATAAGAAAGAAAAAAAAAAAGAAAGAAAGAAGAGAAAAAGGAAGGAAGATGAAGAAGGCAGATACCTTCGAATCAATTGAAATAGGAAAGGAAAGAGAGTCAAAGAGACCAACACCAAATCCACCAAAGAGATACACACCAGTCTCCGAACGGCTGCGAACCTAGCTCATGCTTGAGAAAGTCAGCTTGGTCAACGACCATGCACACGACCGAAACAGCATGACCGTAGGCGGACCACCCGGAAGAGGTGACAGGAAGTGCAGAAAGCGCCTTCCACAAAAGGCAACCGAAAAGACATAGGCAATAGAGACAGTAACGATCACAAGGATCAAACATCTCTAAAAACAAAGTTACTGAAGAAAATTAATAAGACACTGGTGATCCTCTATGTCTGAAGACGGGAGAGACTAAGCTCTCCTACATCACAGACATGGAACACAGAACGGTGCAATGAGAAAGAAAAAAAAAAAGAAGAAGAAGGCAGACACCGTCCAATCAATAGAAATAGGAAAGGAAAGAGCGTCAAAGAGACCAACACCAAATCCACCCAAGAGATACACACCAGTCTCCGAACGGCTGCGAACCTAGCTCATGCTTGAGAAAGTCAGTTTGGTCAACGACCATGCACACGACCGAAACAGCATGACCGTAGGCTGGCCACCCGGAAGAGGTGACAGGAAGTGCAGAAAGCGCCTTCCACAAAAGGCAACTGAAAAGACATAGGAAATAGAGACAGTAACGATCACAAGGATCGAACATCTCTAAAAACAAAGTTACTGAAGAAAATTAATAAGACACTGGTGATCCTCTATGTCTGAAGACGGGAGAGACTAAGCTCTCCTACATCTCAGACATGGAACACAGAACGGTGCAATGTGAAAGAAAAAAAAAAAGAAGAAGAAGGCAGACACCGTCCAATCAATAGAAATAGGAAAGGAAAGAGAGTCAAAGAGACCAACACCAAATCCACCAAAGAGATACACACCAGTCTCCGAACGGATGCGAACCTAGCTCATGCTTGAGAAAGTCAGTTTGGTCAACGACCATGCACACGACCGAAACAGCATGACCGTAGGCTGACCACCCGGAAGAGGTGACAGGAAGTGCAGAAAGCGCCTTCCACAAAAGGCAACCGAAAAGACATAGGCAATAGAGACAGTAACGATCACAAGGATCAAACGTCTCTAAAAACAAAGTTACTGAAGAAAATTAATAAGACACTGGTGATCCTCTATGTCTGAAGACGGGAGAGACTAAGCTCTCCTACATCTCAGACATGGAACACAGAACGGTGCAATGGGAAAGAAAAAAAAAAAAAGAAGAAGAAGGCAGGCGCCGTCGAATCAATAGAAATAGGAAAGGAAAGAGAGTCAAAGAGACCAACACCAAATCCACCAAAGAGATACACACCAGTCTCCGAACGGCTGCGAACCTAGCTCATGCTTGAGAAAGTCAGTTTGGTCAACGACCATGCACACGACCGAAACAGCATGACCGTAGGCTGACCACCCGGAAGAGGTGACAGGAAGTGCAGAAAGCGCCTTCCACAAAAGGCAACCGAAAAGACATAGGAAATAGAGACAGTAACGATCACAAGAATCAAACATCTCTACTGAAGAAAATTAAAAAGACACTGGTGATCCTCTATGTCTGACGAAGGGAGAGACTAAGCTCTCCTACATCTCAGACATGGAACACAGAACGGTGCAATGAGAAAGACAAAAAAAAAAAAGAAGAAGAAGGCAGACACCGTCGAATCAATAGAAATAGGAAAGGAAAGAGAGTCAAAGAGACCAACACCAAATCCACCAAAGAGATACACACCAGTCTCCGAACGGCTGCGAACCTAGCTCATGCTTGAGAAAGTCAGTTTGGTCAACGACCATGCACACGACCGAAACAGCATGACCGTAGGCTGACCACCCGGAAGAGGTGACAGGAAGTGCAGAAAGCGCCTTCCACAAAAGGCAACCGAAAAGACATAGGAAATAGAGACAGTAACGATCACAAGAATCAAACATCTCTACTGAAGAAAATTAAAAAGACACTGGTGATCCTCTATGTCTGACGAAGGGAGAGACTAAGCTCTCCTACATCTCAGACATGGAACACAGAACGGTGCAATGAGAAAGACAAAAAAAAAAAAGAAGAAGAAGGCAGACACCGTCGAATCAATAGAAATAGGAAAGGAAAGAGAGTCAAAGAGACCAACACCAAATCCACCAAAGAGATACACACCAGTCTCCGAACGGCTGCGAACCTAGCTCATGCTTGAGAAAGTCAGCTTAGTCAACGACCATGCACACGACCGAAACAGCATGACCGTAGGCGGACCACCCGGAAGAGGTGACAGGAAGTGCAGAAAGCGCCTTCCACAAAAGGCAACCGAAAAGACATAGGCAATAGAGACAGTAACGATCACAAGGATCAAACATCTCTAAAAACAAAGTTACTGAAGAAAATTAAAAAGACACTTGTGATCCTCTATGTCTGAAGACGGGAGAGACTAAGCTCTCCTACATCTCAGACATGGAACACTGAACGGTGCAATAAGAAAGAAAAAAAAAAAGAAAGAAAGAAGAGAAAAAGGAAGGAAGATGAAGAAGGCAGATACCTTCGAATCAATTGAAATAGGAAAGGAAAGAGAGTCAAAGAGACCAACACCAAATCCACCAAAGAGATACACACCAGTCTCCGAACGGCTGCGAACCTAGCTCATGCTTGAGAAAGTCAGTTTGGTCAACGACCATGCACACGACCGAAACAGCATGACCGTAGGCTGACCACCCGGAATAGGTGACAGGAAGTGCAGAAAGCGCCTTCCACAAAAGGCAACCGAAAAGACATAGGAAATAGAGACAGTAACGATCACAAGGATCAAACATCTCTACTGAAGAAAATGAAAAAGACACTGGAGATCCTCTATGTCTGACGAAGGGAGAGACTAAGCTCTCCTACATCTCAGACATGGAACACAGAACGGTGCAATGAGAAAGACAAAAAAAAAAGAAGAAGAAGGCAGACACCGTCGAAATCAATAGAAATAGGAAAGGAAAGAGAGTCAAAGAGACCAACACCAAATCCACCGAAGAGATACACACCAGTCTCCGAACGGCTGCGAACCTAGCTCATGCTTGAGAAAGTCAGCTTGGTCAACGACCATGCACACGACCGAAACAGCATGACCGTAGGCGGACCACCCGGAAGAGGTGACAGGAAGTGCAGAAAGCGCCTTCCACAAAAGGCACCCGAAAAGACATAGGCAATAGAGACAGTAACGATCACAAGGATCAAACATCTCTAAAAACAAAGTTATTGAAGAAAATTAAAAAGACACTTGTGATCCTCTATGTCTGAAGACGGGAGAGACTAAGCTCTCCTACATCTCAGACATGGAACACTGAACGGTGCAATAAGAAAGAAAAAAAAAAGAAAGAAAGAAGAGAAAAAGGAAGGAAGATGAAGAAGGCAGATACCTTCGAATCAATTGAAATAGGAAAGGAAAGAGAGTCAAAGAGACCAACACCAAATCCACCAAAGAGATACACACCAGTCTCCGAACGGCTGCGAACCTAGCTCATGCTTGAGAAAGTCAGTTTGGTCAACGACCATGCACACGACCGAAACAGCATGACCGTAGGCTGACCACCCGGAATAGGTGACAGGAAGTGCAGAAAGCGCCTTCCACAAAAGGCAACCGAAAAGACATAGGAAATAGAGACAGTAACGATCACAAGGATCAAACATCTCTACTGAAGAAAATGAAAAAGACACTGGAGATCCTCTATGTCTGACGAAGGGAGAGACTAAGCTCTCCTACATCTCAGACATGGAACACAGAACGGTGCAATGAGAAAGACAAAAAAAAAAAAGAAGAAGAAGGCAGACACCGTCGAAATCAATAGAAATAGGAAAGGAAAGAGAGTCAAAGAGACCAACACCAAATCCACCGAAGAGATACACACCAGTCTCCGAACGGCTGCGAACCTAGCTCATGCTTGAGAAAGTCAGCTTGGTCAACGACCATGCACACGACCGAAACAGCATGACCGTAGGCGGACCACCCGGAAGAGGTGACAGGAAGTGCAGAAAGCGCCTTCCACAAAAGGCAACCGAAAAGACATAGGCAATAGAGACAGTAACGATCACAAGGATCAAACATCTCTAAAAACAAAGTTACTGAAGAAAATTAATAAGACACTGGTGATGCTCTATGTCTGAAGACGGGAGATACTAAGCTCTCCTACATCTCAGACATGGAACACAGAACGGTGCAATGAGAAAGAAAAAAAAAAGAAGAAGAAGGCAGACACCGTCGAATCAATAGAAATAGGAAAGGAAAGAAAGTCAAAGAGACCAACACCAAATCCACCAAAGAGATACACACCAGTCTCCGAACGGCTGCGAACCTAGCTCATGCTTGAGAAAGTCAGCTTGGTCAACGACCATGCACACGACCGAAACAGCATGACCGTAGGCGGACCACCCGGAAGAGGTGACAGGAAGTGCAGAAAGCGCCTTCCACAAAAGGCAACCGAAAAGACATAGGCAATAGAGACAGTAACGATCACAAGGATCAAACATCTCTAAAAACAAAGTTACTGAAGAAAATTAATAAGACACTGGTGATGCTCTATGTCTGAAGACGGGAGAGACTAAGCTCTCCTACATCTTAGACATGGAACACAGAACGGTGCAATGAGAAAGAAAAAAAAAAAAGAAGAAGAAGGCAGACACCGTCGAATCAATAGAAATAGGAAAGGAAAGAAAGTCAAAGAGACCAAAACCAAATCCACCAAAGAGATACACACCAGTCTCCGAACGGCTGCGAACCTAGCTCATGCTTGAGAAAGTCAGCTTGGTCAACGACCATGCACACGACCGAAACAGCATGACCGTAGGCTGGCCACCCGGAAGAGGTGACAGGAAGTGCAGAAAGCGCCTTCCACAAAAGGCAACTGAAAAGACATAGGAAATAGAGACAGTAACGATCACAAGGATCGAACATCTCTAAAAACAAAGTTACTGAAGAAAATTAATAAGACACTGGTGATCCTCTATGTCTGAAGACGGGAGAGACTAAGCTCTCCTACATCTCAGACATGGAACACTGAACGGTGCAATAACAAAGAAAAAAAAAAGAAAGAAAGAAGAGAAAAAGGAAGGAAGATGAAGAAGGCAGATACCTTCGAATCAATTGAAATAGGAAAGGAAAGAGAGTCAAAGAGACCAACACCAAATCCACCAAAGAGATACACACCAGTCTCCGAACGGCTGCGAACCTAGCTCATGCTTGAGAAAGTCAGTTTGGTCAACGACCATGCACACGACCGAAACAGCATGACCGTAGGCTGACCACCCGGAAGAGGTGACAGGAAGTGCAGAAAGCGCCTTCCACAAAAGGCAACCGAAAAGACATAGGAAATAGAGACAGTAACGATCACAAGGATCAAACATTTCTACTGAAGAAAATGAAAAAGACACTGGAGATCCTCTATGTCTGACGAAGGGAGAGACTAAGCTCTCCTACATCTCAGACATGGAACACAGAACGGTGCAATGAGAAAGACAAAAAAAAGAAAGAAAGAAGAGAAAAAGGAAGGAAGATGAAGAAGGCAGATACCTTCGAATCAATTGAAATAGGAAAGGAAAGAGAGTCAAAGAGACCAACACCAAATCCACCAAAGAGATACACATCAGTCTCCGAACGGCTGCGAACCTAGCTCATGCTTGAGAAAGTCAGTTTGGTCAACGACCATGCACACGACCGAAACAGCATGACCGTAGGCGGACCACCCGGAAGAGGTGACAGGAAGTGCAGAAAGCGCCTTCCACAAAAGGCAACCGAAAAGTCATAGGCAATAGAGACAGTAACGATCACAAGGATCAAACATCTCTAAAAACAAAGTTACTGAAGAAAATTAAAAAGACACTTGTGATCCTCTATGTCTGAAGACGGGAGAGACTAAGCTCTCCCACATCTCAGACATGGAACACAGAACGGTGCAATAAGAAAGAAAAAAAAAAGAAAGAAAGAAGAGAAAAAGGAAGGAAGATGAAGAAGGCAGATACCTTCGAATCAATTGAAATAGGAAAGGAAAGAGAGTCAAAGAGACCAACACCAAATCCACCAAAGAGATACACACCAGTCTCCGAACGGCTGCGAACCCAGCTCATGCTTGAGAAAGTCAGTTTGGTCAACGACCATGCACACGACCGAAACAGCATGACCGTAGGCTGACCACCCGGAAGAGGTGACAGGAAGTGCAGAAAGCGCCTTCCACAAAAGGCAACCGAAAAGACATAGGAAATAGAGACAGTAACGATCACAAGAATCAAACATCTCTACTGAAGAAAATTAAAAAGACACTGGTGATCCTCTATGTCTGACGAAGGGAGAGACTAAGCTCTCCTACATCTCAGACATGAAAAACAGAACGGTGCAATGAGAAAGACAAAAAAAAAAGAAGAAGAAGGCAGACACCGTCGAATCAATAGAAATAGGAAAGGAAAGAGAGTCAAAGAGACCAACACCAAATCTACCAAAGAGATACACACCAGTCTCCGAACGGCTGCGAACCTAGCTCATGCTTGAGAAAGTCAGCTTGGTCAACGACCATGCACACGACCGAAACAGCATGACCGTAGGCGGACCACCCGGAAGAGGTGACAGGAAGTGCAGAAAGCGCCTTCCACAAAAGGCAACCGAAAAGACATAGGCAATAGAGACAGTAACGATCACAAGGATCAAACATCTCTAAAATAAAGTTACTGAAGAAAATTAAAAAGACACTTGTGATCCTCTATGTCTGAAGACGGGAGAGACTAAGCTCTCCTACATCTCAGACATGGAACACTGAACGGTGCAATAAGAAAGAAAAAAAAAAGAAAGAAAGAAGAGAAAAAGGAAGGAAGATGAAGAAGGCAGATACCTTCGAATCAATTGAAATAGGAAAGGAAAGAGAGTCAAAGAGACCAACACCAAATCCACCAAAGAGATACACACCAGTCTCCGAACGGCTGCGAACCTAGCTCATGCTTGAGAAAGTCAGTTTGGTCAACGACCATGCACACGACCGAAACAGCATGACCGTAGGCTGACCACCCGGAAGAGGTGACAGGAAGTGCAGAAAGCGCCTTCCACAAAAGGCAACCGAAAAGACATAGGAAATAGAGACAGTAACGATCACAAGGATCAAACATTTCTACTGAAGAAAATGAAAAAGACACTGGAGATCCTCTATGTCTGACGAAGGGAGAGACTAAGCTCTCCTACATCTCAGACATGGAACACAGAACGGTGCAATGAGAAAGACAAAAAAAAGAAAGAAAGAAGAGAAAAAGGAAGGAAGATGAAGAAGGCAGATACCTTCGAATCAATTGAAATAGGAAAGGAAAGAGAGTCAAAGAGACCAACACCAAATCCACCAAAGAGATACACATCAGTCTCCGAACGGCTGCGAACCTAGCTCATGCTTGAGAAAGTCAGTTTGGTCAACGACCATGCACACGACCGAAACAGCATGACCGTAGGCGGACCACCCGGAAGAGGTGACAGGAAGTGCAGAAAGCGCCTTCCACAAAAGGCAACCGAAAAGTCATAGGCAATAGAGACAGTAACGATCACAAGGATCAAACATCTCTAAAAACAAAGTTACTGAAGAAAATTAAAAAGACACTTGTGATCCTCTATGTCTGAAGACGGGAGAGACTAAGCTCTCCCACATCTCAGACATGGAACACAGAACGGTGCAATAAGAAAGAAAAAAAAAAGAAAGAAAGAAGAGAAAAAGGAAGGAAGATGAAGAAGGCAGATACCTTCGAATCAATTGAAATAGGAAAGGAAAGAGAGTCAAAGAGACCAACACCAAATCCACCAAAGAGATACACACCAGTCTCCGAACGGCTGCGAACCTAGCTCATGCTTGAGAAAGTCAGTTTGGTCAACGACCATGCACACGACCGAAACAGCATGACCGTAGGCTGACCACCCGGAAGAGGTGACAGGAAGTGCAGAAAGCGCCTTCCACAAAAGGCAACCGAAAAGACATAGGAAATAGAGACAGTAACGATCACAAGAATCAAACATCTCTACTGAAGAAAATTAAAAAGACACTGGTGATCCTCTATGTCTGACGAAGGGAGAGACTAAGCTCTCCTACATCTCAGACATGAAAAACAGAACGGTGCAATGAGAAAGACAAAAAAAAAGAAGAAGAAGGCAGACACCGTCGAATCAATAGAAATAGGAAAGGAAAGAGAGTCAAAGAGACCAACACCAAATCTACCAAAGAGATACACACCAGTCTCCGAACGGCTGCGAACCTAGCTCATGCTTGAGAAAGTCAGCTTGGTCAACGACCATGCACACGACCGAAACAGCATGACCGTAGGGGGACCACCCGGAAGAGGTGACAGGAAGTGCAGAAAGCGCCTTCCACAAAAGGCAACCGAAAAGACATAGGCAATAGAGACAGTAACGATCACAAGGATCAAACATCTCTAAAATAAAGTTACTGAAGAAAATTAAAAAGACACTTGTGATCCTCTATGTCTGAAGACGGGAGAGACTAAGCTCTCCTACATCTCAGACATGGAACACTGAACGGTGCAATAAGAAAGAAAAAAAAAAGAAAGAAAGAAGAGAAAAAGGAAGGAAGATGAAGAAGGCAGATACCTTCGAATCAATTGAAATAGGAAAGGAAAGAGAGTCAAAGAGACCAACACCAAATCCACCAAAGAGATACACACCAGTCTCCGAACGGCTGCGAACCTAGCTCATGCTTGAGAAAGTCAGTTTGGTCAACGACCATGCACACGACCGAAACAGCATGACCGTAGGCTGACCACCCGGAAGAGGTGACAGGAAGTGCAGAAAGCGCCTTCCACAAAAGGCAACCGAAAAGACATAGGAAATAGAGACAGTAACGATCACATGAATCAAACATCTCTACTGAAGAAAATTAAAAAGACACTGGTGATCCTCTATGTCTGACGAAGGGAGAGACTAAGCTCTCCTACATCTCAGACATGGAACACAGAACGGTGCAATGAGAACGACAAAAAAAAAAGAAGAAGAAGGCAGACACCGTCGAATCAATAGAAATAGGAAAGGAAAGAGAGTCAAAGAGACCAACACCAAATCCACCAAAGAGATACACACCAGTCTCCGAACGGCTGCGAACCTAGCTCATGCTTGAGAAAGTCAGCTTGGTCAACGACCATGCACACGACCGAAACAGCATGACCGTAGGCGGACCACCCGGAAGAGGTGACAGGAAGTGCAGAAAGCGCCTTCCACAAAAGGCAACCGAAAAGACATAGGCAATAGAGACAGTAACGATCACAAGGATCAAACATCTCTAAAATAAAGTTACTGAAGAAAATTAAAAAGACACTTGTGATCCTCTATGTCTGAAGACGGGAGAGACTAATCTCTCCTACATCTCAGACATGGAACACTGAACGGTGCAATAAGAAAGAAAAAAAAAAGAAAGAAAGAAGAGAAAAAGGAAGGAAGATGAAGAAGGCAGATACCTTCGAATCAATTGAAATAGGAAAGGAAAGAGAGTCAAAGAGACCAACACCAAATCCACCAAAGAGATACACACCAGTCTCCGAACGGCTGCGAACCTAGCTCATGCTTGAGAAAGTCAGTTTGGTCAACGACCATGCACACGACCGAAACAGCATGACCGTAGGCTGACCACCCGGAAGAGGTGACAGGAAGTGCAGAAAGCGCCTTCCACAAAAGGCAACCGAAAAGACATAGGAAATAGAGACAGTAACGATCACAAGAATCAAACATCTCTACTGAAGAAAATTAAAAAGACACTGGTGATCCTCTATGTCTGACGAAGGGAGAGACTAAGCTCTCCTACATCTCAGACATGGAACACAGAACGGTGCAATGAGAAAGACAAAAAAAAAAAGAAGAAGAAGGCAGACACCGTCGAATCAATAGAAATAGGAAAGGAAAGAGAGTCAAAGAGACCAACACCAAATCCACCAAAGAGATACACACCAGTCTCCGAACGGCTGCGAACCTAGCTCATGCTTGAGAAAGTCAGCTTGGTCAACGACCATGCACACGACCGAAACAGCATGACCGTAGGCGGACCACCCGGAAGAGGTGACAGGAAGTGCAGAAAGCGCCTTCCACAAAAGGCAACCGAAAAGACATAGGCAATAGAGACAGTAACGATCACAAGGATCAAACATCTCTAAAAACAAAGTTACTGAAGAAAATTAAAAAGACACTTGTGATCCTCTATGTCTGAAGACGGGAGAGACTAAGCTCTCCTACATCTCAGACATGGAACACTGAACGGTGCAATAAGAAAGAAAAAAAAAAAGAAAGAAAGAAGAGAAAAAGGAAGGAAGATGAAGAAGGCAGATACCTTCGAATCAATTGAAATAGGAAAGGAAAGAGAGTCAAAGAGACCAACACCAAATCCACCAAAGAGATACACACCAGTCTCCGAACGGCTGCGAACCTAGCTCATGCTTGAGAAAGTCAGTTTGGTCAACGACCATGCACACGACCGAAACAGCATGACCGTAGGCTGACCACCCGGAAGAGGTGACAGGAAGTGCAGAAAGCGCCTTCCACAAAAGGCAACCGAAAAGACATAGGAAATAGAGACAGTAACGATCACAAGGATCAAACATCTCTACTGAAGAAAATGAAAAAGACACTGGAGATCCTCTATGTCTGACGAAGGGAGAGACTAAGCTCTCCTACATCTCAGACATGGAACACAGAACGGTGCAATGAGAAAGACAAAAAAAAAAGAAGAAGAAGGCAGACACCGTCGAAATCAATAGAAATAGGAAAGGAAAGAAAGTCAAAGAGACCAACACCAAATCCACCAAAGAGATACACACCAGTCTCCGAACGGCTGCGAACCTAGCTCATGCTTGAGAAAGTCAGCTTGGTCAACGACCATGCACACGACCGAAACAGCATGACCGTAGGCGGACCACCCGGAAGAGGTGACAGGAAGTGCAGAAAGCGCCTTCCACAAAAGGCAATCGAAAAGACATAGGCAATAGAGACAGTAACGATCACAAGGATCAAACATCTCTAAAAACAAATTTACTGAAGAAAATTAATAAGACACTGGTGATCCTCTTTGTCCGAAGACGGGAGAGACTAAGCTCTCCTACATCTCAGACATGGAACACAGAACGGTGCAATGAGAAAGAAAAAAAAGAAAAAAAAAGAAGAAGAAGGCAGACGCCGTCGAATCAATAGAAATAGGAAAGGAAAGAGAGTCAAAGAGACCAACACCAAATCCACCAAAGAGATACACACCAGTCTTCGAACGGCTGCGAACCTAGCTCATGCTTGAGAAAGTCAGCTTGGTCAACGACCATGCACACGACCGAAACAGCATGACCGTAGGCGGACCACCCGGAAGAGGTGACAGGAAGTGCAGAAAGCGCCTTCCACAAAAGGCAACCGAAAAGACAAAGGAAATAGAGACAGTAATTGATTAGAAGAACGAAATATAATCAAACATCTCTACACAATACTGTGGACTCCCACATAGCAAAGGAAAAATACAAAAAGGGAAAATGTCTTCTCACCTCCTGTATGAGAAAAAGCAGAACTTAAAACCTCAAGGAATCACGCAACAACAACGAGGTAACTAAACCAGCAGAAACTCAGTTACGGAAAATGGAACGGCAACAACCTGAAAAGAAAAACTTAGAAAAGCCAACAGTAACGGAACATACATCAGGCTCCGAAAGGCTGAGAATCTAGTTCGGGCAACGAGAAGGCCGCCCTGGCAAAACAGCCGGAATAATGGCTGGAACTCGCACGACCGTAGACTGACCACCCTGAAGAGGAGACTGAAGCCACAGAAAAGCCTTCTCAAAGAGGCAAGCGAAGAGACATAGGAAAAAGAGACAGTTGGGGATAAACACATACAACCTAACATCTCTACGAAAGAAAACGGCCTGCACAGAAGTATGCAATAAAATAAGCAAAAGGTAAACAAACCTTAAAGGGGAATTGTCGAGTGGACGGAGCTAATTGCTGAACACCGACAACAACCGAGGATGATGGTCACATCCGAACAATCAGCCATATTTTCTAGGATGTGTCAAGCCCACCCAAGAGAGAAGATCCCGATGAACCTGATATCCAATCTCACAAGAGACAGATTTCTGTGAAGTTGGTGAACCCTTCCCTCTCAACCCCCTCGCGAAGTAGGTCGGCAAGTGAAGACCGAATGGAATTGATATCTCGGCCTAATCGAGATTTCGATAAAGTCGGATTGGATCCCAAGTAACAATAACTTCTTCCCAATGGTCAAAAACAAATTCGCGGTCCTTTGCATTTTGTACTCCCAGTAGACTCATAGCACAGGCAGAGGGAATAGCCCTAGGGGTGGGAATGGGTAAGTTTCTGGACTATCCGGAAACAGTGCAGGGACGGGCTCAACACTTGACACATTCGACATGAAAATATGGTGAAGAGGGGGGGAGTCTAAAAGGGCAGGCGAGACACCCTGCAGGTCCGGAGGTGAGGGGGCCCGACGTTCACACCGAGCCGTAAAACAGCTCAAAAACTCAAAAAATTAGGTAGCATGGCCCGCTTATCAATGACGACCGACCCGTCTAGTAAGTCGACGACTCTGAACATGGCCCGGGCCGAATAAAACAGAGGGGACGGCTGAAAAACGAGGATAATTGCAACCCGTTAAAGGGCCGAGTGCCTGCAGCGCCAATTGTGAAACTGGTGTTTAAAAACCGGTGTGCCTTAAGGAAGCGAGGGGCGGCCGAACCGCTCCTCCCCAGCAGTAAACACGACTACTACTACTACTACTACTACTTCTGCTACCCTACATACTCCCCTACTTATGCTACCCCACATACTCCCCTACTTTTGCTACCTTACATACTCCCCTACTTCTGCTACCCTACATACTCCCCTACTTCTGCTACCCTACATACTCCCCTACTTCTGCTACCCTACATACTCCCCTACTTATGCTACCCCACATACTCCCCTACTTCTGCTACCCCACATACTCCCCTACTTCTGCTACCCTACATACTCCCCTACTTATGCTACCCCACATACTCCCCTACTTCTGCTACCCTACATACTCCTCTCCTTCTGCTACCTCACATATTCCCCTACTTCTGCTACCCTACATACTCCCCTACTTCTGCTACCCTACGAACTCCCCAACTTCTGCTACCCTACGTGGTCTCCTACTTCTGGTACCCCACGTATTCCCCTATTTCTGCTACCCTACATACTCCCCTACGTCTGCTACTCCTCATACTTCACAACTTCTGCTACCCTACGTATTCCCCTCCTTCTGCTACCCTGCATACTTCTCTCCGTCTGCAACCACACATATTCCCCTACTTATGCTACCCTACATGCTCCCCTACTTCTGCTACCCCACGTATTCCCCTACTTCTGCTACCCTACAAACTCCCCTACTTATGCTACCCCACATACTCCCCCACTTATGCTACCCTACATGCTCCCCTACTTCTGCTACCCTACATACTCCCATACTTCTGCTACCCTACATACTCCCCTACTTCTGCTGCCCTACATACTCCCCAACTTCTGCTACCCTACATACTCCCCTGCGTCTGCTATCCTACATACTCTCCTACTTCTGCTACCCTACATACTCCCCTACTTCTGCTACCCTATATACTCCCCTACTTCTGCTACCCTACATACTCCCCTACTTCTGCTACCCTACATACTCCCCTACTTCTGCTACCCTATATACTCCCCTGCTTCTGCTACCCTACATACTCCCCTACTTCTGCTACCCTACATACTCCCTTACTTCTGCTACCCTACATACTCCCCTACTTATCCTACCTTACGTACTCCCCTACCTCTGTTACCCTACATACTCCCCTACTTCTGCTACCCTGCATACTCCACGACTTCTGCTACCCCACATACTCCCCCACTTATGCTACCCTACATGCTCCCCTACTTCTGCTACCCTACATATTCCCTTACTTCCGCTACCCTACATACTCCCATACTTCTGCTACCCTACATACTACCCTACTTCTGCTGCCCTACATACTCCCCTACATCTGCTACCCTGCATACTCCACGACTTCTGCTACCCCACATACTCCCCCACTTATGCTACCCTACATGCTCCCCTACTTCTGCTACCCTACATATTCCCTTACTTCCGCTACCCTACATACTCCCATACTTCTGCTACCCTACATACTACCCTACTTCTGCTGCCCTACATACTCCCCTACATCTGCTACCCTACATACTCCCCTACTTCTGCTACCCTACATACTCCCCTAATTATGCTACCCCACATACTCCCCTACTTCTGCTACCCTACATACTCCTCTCCTTCTGCTACCTCACATATTCCCATACTTCTACTACCCTACATACTCCCCCACTTATGCTACCCTACATGCTCCCCAACTTCTTCTACCCTACATACTCCCCTACTTCTGCTACCCTACATACTCCCCTACTTATGCTACCCCACATACTCCCCTACTTCTGGTACCCTACATACTCCCCTACTTCTTCTACCCTACATACTCCACTACTTATGCTACCCCACATACTCCCCTACTACTGCTACCCTACATACTCCCCCACTTCTGCTAGCCTACGTACTCCCCTACTTCTGCTACCCACGTATTCCCCTACTTCTGCTACCCTGCATACTCCACGACTTCTGCTACCCCACACACTCCCCCACATAAGCTACCCTACATGCTCCCCTACTTCTGCTACCCTACATATTCCCTTACTTCTGCTACCCTACATACTCCCATACTTCTGCTACCCTACATACTCCCCTACTTCTGCTGCCCTACATACTCCCCTACTTCTGTTACCCTACATATTTCCCTACTTCTGCTACGTACACACTTCCCTACTTCTGCTACCCTACAAACTCCCCTACTTATGCTACCCCACATAATCCCCCACTTATGCTACCCTACATGCTCCCCTACTTCTGCTACCCTACATACTCCCCTACTTATGCTACCCCACATACTCCCCTACTTCTGGTACCCTACATACTCCCCTACTTCTTCTACCCTACATACTCCACTACTTATGCTACCCCACATACTCCCCTACTTCTGCTACCCTACATACTCCCCTACGTCTGCTACTCCTCATACTCCCCAACTTCTGCTACCCTACGTATTCCCCTCCTTCTGCTACCCTACAAACTCCCCTACTTCTGCTACCCTACATATTCCCTTACTTCTGCTACCCTACAAAGTCCCATACTTCTGCTACCCTACATACTCCCCTACTTCTGCTGCCCTACATACTCCCCTACTTCTGCTACCCTACATACTCCCCTACATCTGCTACCATACATACTCCCCTACTTCTGTTACCCTACATACTCCCCTACTTCTGCTACCCTACATACTCCCCTACTTCTGCTACCCTACATACTCCCCTACGTCTACTACTCCTCATACTCCCCAACTTCTGCTACCCTACGTATTCCCCTCCTTCTGCTACCCTACAAACTCCCCTACTTCTGCTACCCTACATATTCCCTTACTTCTGCTACCCTACAAAGTCCCATACTTCTGCTACCCTACATACTCCCCTACTTCTGCTGCCCTACATACTCCCCTACTTCTGCTACCCTACATACTCCCCTACATCTGCTACCCTACATACTCCCCTGCGTCTGCTACCCTACATACTCCCCTACTTCTGCTACCCTACATACTCCCCTACTTCTGCTACCCTATATACTCCCCTACTTCTGCTACCCTACATCCTCAACTACTTCGTCTACCCCACGTATTCCCCTACTTCTGCTACCCCACGTATTCCCCTACTTCTGCTACCCCACGTATTCCCCTACTTCTGCTACCCTACATACTCCCCTACTTCTGTTACCCCACGTATTCCCCTACTTCTGCTACCCTGCATACTCCTCCCCTTCTGCTACCCCACATACTCCCCTACTTATGCTACCCTACATACTCCCCTACTTCTGCTACCCTACATACTCCCATACTTCTGCTACCCTCCATACTCCCCTACTTATGCTACCCAACATACTCCTCTACTTCTGCTACCCTACATACTCCCCTACTTCTGCTACCCTACATACTCCCCTACTTCTGCTACCCTACATACTCCCCTACTTCTGCTACCCTATATACTCCCCTACTTCTGCTACCCAACATACTCCCCTACTTATGCTAACCCACATACTCTCCTACTTCTGCTACCCCACATACTCCCCTACTTCTGCTACCCTACATACTCCCCTACTTCTGCTACCCCAAGTATTCCCCTACTTATGCTACCCCACATACTCCCCTACTTCTGCTACCCTACATACTCCTCTCCTTCTGCTACCACATATATTTCCCTACTTCTGCTACCCTACATACTCCCCTACTTCTGCTACCCTACATACTCCCCTACTTCTGCTACCCTACATAATCTGCTACTTATGCTACCTTACGTACTCCCCTACTTCTGTTACCCTACATACTCCCCAACTTCTGCTACCCTACGAACTCCCCAACTTCTGCTACCCTACGTGGTCTCCTACTTCTGGTACCCCACGTACTCCCCTACTTCTGCAACCCTACATACTCCCCTACGTCTGCTACTCCTCATACTCCCCAACTTCTGCTACCCTACGTATTCCCCTCCTTCTGCTACCCTGCATACTCCTATACTTCTGCAACCACACATATTCCCCTACTTATGCGACCCTACATGCTCTCCTACTTCTGCTACCCCACGTATTCCCCTACTTCTGCTACCATACATACTCCCCTACTTATGCTACCCCACATACTCCCCTACTTCTGCTAACCTACATACTCCCTTACTTCTGCTACCCTTCATACTCCCCCAATTCTGCTACCCTACGAACTCCCCCACTTCAGCTAGCCTACGTATTCCCCTACTTCTGCTACCCCACATACTCCCCTACTTATGCTAACCTACATACTCCCCTACTTCTGCTACCCTACATACTACCCTACTTCTGCTACCCCACGTATCCCTCTACTTCTGCTACCCTAGATATTCCCCGACTTCTGCTACCCCACATACTCCCCTACTTATGCTACCCTACATACTCCCCTACTTCTGCTACCCTGCATACTCACCTACTTCTGCTACCCTACAACTCCACTACTTCTGCTACCGTACGTACTCCCCTACTTCTGCTACCCCACGTATTCCCCTACTTCTGCTACCCTGCATACTCCTCTCCTTCTGCTACCCCACATACTCCCCTACTTATGTTACCCTACATACTCCCCTACTTCTGCTACCCTACATACTCCCCTACTTCTGCTACCCTACATACTCCCCTACATATGCTACCCCACATACTCTCCCTACTTCTGCTGCCCTACACACTCCCCTACTTCTGCTACATTACATACTCCCCTACTTCTGCTGCCCTACATACTCCCCTACTTCTGCTACCCTACATACTCCTATACTTCTGCAACCACACATATTCCCCTACTTATGCGACCCTACATGCTCTCCTACTTCTGCTACCCCACATACTCCCCTACTTCTGCTACCCTACATACTCCCCTACTTCTGCTACCCTTCATACTCCCCTACTTATGCTACCCCACATACTCCCCTACTTCTGCTACCCTACATACTCCCTTACTTCTGCTACCCTACATACTCCCCTACTTCTGTAACCCTACATACTCCCCTACTTATGCTACCCCACATACTCCCCTACTTCTGCTACCCTACATACTCCCCTACTTCTGCTACCCCACATACTCCCCTACTTCTGCTAGACTACATACTCCCCTACTTCTACTACCCTTCATACTCCCCTACTTATGCTACCCCACATACTCCCCTACTTCTGCTACCCTACATACTCCCATACTTCTGCTACCCTACATGCTCCCCTACTTCTGCTACCCTACATACTCCACTACTTCTGCTACCCTACATACTCCCCTACTGCTGCTACCACACATACTCCCCTACTTATGCTATCCCACATACTCCCCTACTTCTGCTACCCTACATACTCCTCTCCTTCTGCTACCTCACATATTCCCCTACTTCTGCTACCCTACATACTCCCCTACTTCTGCTACCCTACATACTCCCATACTTCTGCTACCCCACACACTCCCCTACTTATGCTACCTTACATACTCCCCTACTTCTGCTACCCTACATACTCCCATACTTCTGCTACCCTACATGCTCCCCTACTTCTGCTACCCTACATACTCCCCTACTTCTGCTAGACTACATACTCCCCTACTTCTACTACCCTTCATACTCCCCTACTTATGCTACCCCACATACTCCCCTACTTCTGCTACCCTACATACTCCCATACTTCTGCTACCCTACATGCTCCCCTACTTCTGCTACCCTACATACTCCACTACTTCTGCTACCCTACATACTCCCCTACTGCTGCTACCACACATACTCCCCTACTTATGCTATCCCACATACTCCCCTACTTCTGCTACCCTACATACTCCTCTCCTTCTGCTACCTCACATATTCCCCTACTTCTGCTACCCTACATACTCCCCTACTTCTGCTACCCTACATACTCCCATACTTCTGCTACCCCACACACTCCCCTACTTATGCTACCTTACATACTCCCCTACTTCTGCTGCCCTACATACTCCCATACTTCTGCTACCCTACATACTCCCCTACTTCTGCTACCCTACATACTCCCCTACTTCTGCTACCCTATATACTCCCCTACTTCTGCTACCCTACATCCTCAACTACTTCGTCTACCCCACGTATTCCCCTACTTCTGCTACCCCACGTATTCCCCTACTTCTGCTACCCCACGTATTCCCCTACTTCTGCTACCCTACATACTCCCCTACTTCTGTTACCCCACGTATTCCCCTACTTCTGCTACCCTGCATACTCCTCCCCTTCTGCTACCCCACATACTCCCCTACTTATGCTACCCTACATACTCCCCTACTTCTGCTACCCTACATACTCCCATACTTCTGCTACCCTCCATACTCCCCTACTTATGCTACCCAACATACTCCTCTACTTCTGCTACCCTACATACTCCCCTACTTCTGCTACCCTACATACTCCCCTACTTCTGCTACCCTACATACTCCCCTACTTCTGCTACCCTATATACTCCCCTACTTCTGCTACCCAACATACTCCCCTACTTATGCTAACCCACATACTCTCCTACTTCTGCTACCCCACATACTCCCCTACTTCTGCTACCCTACATACTCCCCTACTTCTGCTACCCCAAGTATTCCCCTACTTATGCTACCCCACATACTCCCCTACTTCTGCTACCCTACATACTCCTCTCCTTCTGCTACCACATATATTTCCCTACTTCTGCTACCCTACATACTCCCCTACTTCTGCTACCCTACATACTCCCCTACTTCTGCTACCCTACATAATCTGCTACTTATGCTACCTTACGTACTCCCCTACTTCTGTTACCCTACATACTCCCCAACTTCTGCTACCCTACGAACTCCCCAACTTCTGCTACCCTACGTGGTCTCCTACTTCTGGTACCCCACGTACTCCCCTACTTCTGCAACCCTACATACTCCCCTACGTCTGCTACTCCTCATACTCCCCAACTTCTGCTACCCTACGTATTCCCCTCCTTCTGCTACCCTGCATACTCCTATACTTCTGCAACCACACATATTCCCCTACTTATGCGACCCTACATGCTCTCCTACTTCTGCTACCCCACGTATTCCCCTACTTCTGCTACCATACATACTCCCCTACTTCTGCTAACCTACATACTCCCTTACTTCTGCTACCCTTCATACTCCCCCAATTCTGCTACCCTACGAACTCCCCCACTTCAGCTAGCCTACGTATTCCCCTACTTCTGCTACCCCACATACTCCCCTACTTATGCTAACCTACATACTCCCCTACTTCTGCTACCCTACATACTACCCTACTTCTGCTACCCCACGTATCCCTCTACTTCTGCTACCCTAGATATTCCCCGACTTCTGCTACCCCACATACTCCCCTACTTATGCTACCCTACATACTCCCCTACTTCTGCTACCCTGCATACTCACCTACTTCTGCTACCCTACAACTCCACTACTTCTGCTACCGTACGTACTCCCCTACTTCTGCTACCCCACGTATTCCCCTACTTCTGCTACCCTGCATACTCCTCTCCTTCTGCTACCCCACATACTCCCCTACTTATGTTACCCTACATACTCCCCTACTTCTGCTACCCTACATACTCCCCTACTTCTGCTACCCTACATACTCCCCTACATATGCTACCCCACATACTCTCCCTACTTCTGCTGCCCTACACACTCCCCTACTTCTGCTACATTACATACTCCCCTACTTCTGCTGCCCTACATACTCCCCTACTTCTGCTACCCTACATACTCCTATACTTCTGCAACCACACATATTCCCCTACTTATGCGACCCTACATGCTCTCCTACTTCTGCTACCCCACATACTCCCCTACTTCTGCTACCCTACATACTCCCCTACTTCTGCTACCCTTCATACTCCCCTACTTATGCTACCCCACATACTCCCCTACTTCTGCTACCCTACATACTCCCTTACTTCTGCTACCCTACATACTCCCCTACTTCTGTAACCCTACATACTCCCCTACTTATGCTACCCCACATACTCCCCTACTTCTGCTACCCTACATACTCCCCTACTTCTGCTACCCCACATACTCCCCTACTTCTGCTAGACTACATACTCCCCTACTTCTACTACCCTTCATACTCCCCTACTTATGCTACCCCACATACTCCCCTACTTCTGCTACCCTACATACTCCCATACTTCTGCTACCCTACATGCTCCCCTACTTCTGCTACCCTACATACTCCACTACTTCTGCTACCCTACATACTCCCCTACTGCTGCTACCACACATACTCCCCTACTTATGCTATCCCACATACTCCCCTACTTCTGCTACCCTACATACTCCTCTCCTTCTGCTACCTCACATATTCCCCTACTTCTGCTACCCTACATACTCCCCTACTTCTGCTACCCTACATACTCCCATACTTCTGCTACCCCACACACTCCCCTACTTATGCTACCTTACATACTCCCCTACTTCTGCTACCCTACATACTCCCATACTTCTGCTACCCTACATGCTCCCCTACTTCTGCTACCCTACATACTCCACTACTTCTGCTACCCTACATACTCCCCTACTTCTGCTCCCCTACATACTCCCCTACTTCTGCTACCCTACATACTCCCCTACTTCTGCTACCCTACATACTCCCCTACGTCTGCTACTCCTCATACTCCCCAACTTCTGCTACCCTACGTATTCCCCTCCTTCTGCTACCCTGCATACTCCTCTTCGTCTGCAACCACACATATTCCCCTACTTATGCTACCCTACATGCTCCCCTACTTCTGCTACCCCACGTATTCCCCTACTTCTGCTACCCTACAAACTCCCCTACTTCTGCTACCCTACATATTCCCTTACTTCTGCTACCCTACAAAGTCCCATACTTCTGCTACCCTACATACTCCCCTACTTCTGCTGCCCTACATACTCCCCTACTTCTGCTACCCTACATACTCCCCTACATCTGCTACCCTACATACTCCCCTGCGTCTGCTACCCTACATACTCCCCTACTTCTGCTACCCTACATACTCCCCTACTTCTGCTACCCTATATACTCCCCTACTTCTGCTACCCTACATCCTCAACTACTTCTGCTACCCCACGTATTCCCCTACTTCTGCTAGCCCACGTATTCCCCTACTTCAGCTACCCCACGTATTCCCCTACTTCTGCTACCCTACATACTCCCCTACTTCTGCTACCCTACATACTCCCCTACTTCTGCTACCCAACATACTCCCCTATTTCTGCTACCCTACATACTGCCCTACTTATGCTACCCCACATACTCCCCTACTTCTGCTACCCCACATACACCCCTACTTATGCTACCCTACGTACTCCCCTACTTCTGCTACCCTGCATACTCCCCTACTTATGCTACCCCACATACTCCCCCACTTATGCTACCCTACATGCTCCCCTACTTCAGCTACCCTACATACTCCCCTACTTCTGCTACCCTACGTGGTCTCCTACTTCTGGTACCCCACGTATTCCCCTACTCCTGCTACCCTACATACTCCCCTACGTCTGCTACTCCTCATACTCCCCAACTTCTGCTACGCTACGTATTCCCCTCCTTCTGCTACCCCGCATACTCCTCTCCTTCTGCAACCACACATATTCCCCTACTTATGCTATCCTACATGCTCCCCTACTTCTGCTACCCCACGTATTCCCCTACTTCTGCTACCCTACATACTCTCCTACTTATGCTACCCCACATAATCCCCTACTTCTGCTACCCTACATACTCCCTTACTCCTGCTCCCCTACATACTCCCCTACTTTTGCTACCCCACATACTCCCCTACTTCTGCTACCCCACATACTCCCCTACTTCTGCTACCCCACATACTCCCCTACTTCTGCTACCCTACATACTCCCCTACTTATGCTACCCCACATACTCCCCTACTTCTGCTACGCTACATACTCCTCTCCTTCTGCTACCTCACATATTCCCCTACTTCTGCTACCCTACATACTCCCCTACTTATGCTACCTTACGACCTCCCCTACTTCTGTTACCCTAAATACTCCCCTACTTCTGCTACCCTACGAACTCCCCAACTTCTGCTACCCTACGTGGTCTCCTACTTCTGGTACCCCACGTATTCCCCTATTTCTGCTACCCTACATACTCCCCTACGTCTGCTACTCCTCATACTCCCCGACTTCTGCTACCCTACGTATTCCCCTCCTTCTGCTACCCTGCATACTCCTCTCCGTCTGCAACCACACATATTCCCCTACTTATGCTACCCTACATGCTCCCCTACTTCTGCTACCCCACGTATTCCCCTACTTCTGCTACCCTACAAACTCCCCTACTTATGCTACCCCACATACTCCCCCAATTATGCTACCCTACAGGCTCCCCTACTTCAGCTACCCTACATATTCCCTTACTTCTGCTACCCTACATACTCCCATACTTCTGCTACCCTACATACTCCCCTACTTCTGCTGCCCTACATACTCCCCTACTTCTGCTACCCTACATACTCCCTTACTTCTGCTACCCTACATACTCCCCTACTTCTGCTTCCCTATATACTCCCGTACTTCTGCTACCCTACATGCTCCCCTACTTCTGCTACCCTACATACTCCCTTACATCTGCTACCCTACATACTCCCCTACTTATCCTACCTTACGTACTCCCCTACCTCTGTTACCCTACATACTCCCCTACTTCTGCTACCCTACGAACTCCCCAACTTCTGCTACCCTACGTGGTCTCCTACTTCTGGTACCCCACGTATTCCCCTACTTCTGCAACCCTACATACTCCCCTACGTCTGCTACTCCTCATACTCCCCAACTTCTGCTACCCTACGTATTCCCCTCCTTCTGCTACCCTGCATACTCCTATCCTTCTGCAACCACACATATTCCCCTACTTATGCGACCCTACATGCTCTTCTACTTCTGCTACCCCACGTATTCCCCTACTTCTGCTACCCTACATACTCCCCTACTTATGCTACCCCACATACTCCCCTACTTCTGCTAACCTACATACTCCCTTACTTCTGCTACCCTACATACTCCCCCAAATCTGCTACCCTACGAACTCCCCCACTTCAGGTGGCCTACGTATTCCCCTACTTCTGCTACCCCACATACTCCCCTACTTATGCTAACCTACATACTCCCCTACTTCTGCTACCCTACAAACTACCCTACTTCTGCTACCCCACGTATTCCCGTACTTCTGCTACCCTAGATATTCCCCTACTTCTGCTACCCTACGTCCTCTCCTACTTATGCTACCCCACATACTCCCCTACTTCTGCTACCCTACATACTCCTCTCCTTCTGCTGCCTCACATATTCCCCTACTTCTGCTACCCTACATACTTCCCTACTTCAGCTAACCCACGTATTCCCCTACTTCTGCTGCCCTGCATACTCCTCTCCTTCTGCTACCCCACATACTCCCCTACTTATGCTACCCTACATACTCCCCTACTTCTGCTACCCTACATACTCCCATACTTCTGCTACCCTACATGCTCCCCTACTTCTGCTACCCTACATACTCCCCTACTTCTGCTGCCCTACATACTCCCCTACTTCTGCTACCCTACATACTCCCCTACATCTGCTACCCTACATACTCCCCTGCGTCTGCTACCCTACATACTCCCCTACTTCTGCTACCCTACATACTCCCCTACTTCTGCTACCCTATATACTCCCCTACTTCTGCTACCCTACATCCTCAACTACTTCTGCTACCCCACGTATTCCCCTACTTCTGCTACCCCACGTATTCCCCTACTTCTGCTACCCCACGTATTCCCCTACTTCTGCTACCCTACATACTCCCCTACTTCTGCTACCCTACATACTCCCCTACTTCTGCTACCCAACATACTCCCCTATTTCTGCTACCCTACATACTGCCCTACTTATGCTAGCCCACATACTCCCCTACTTCTGCTACCCCACATACACCCCTACTTATGCTACCCTACGTACTCCCCTACTTCTGCTACCCTGCATACTCCCCTACTTATGCTACCCCACATACTCCCCCACTTATGCTACCCTACATGCTCCCCTACTTCAGCTACCCTACATACTCCCCTACTTCTGCTACCCTGCGTGGTCTCCTACTTCTGGTACCCCACGTATTCCCCTACTCCTGCTACCCTACATACTCCCCTACGTCTGCTACTCCTCATACTCCCCAACTTCTGCTACGCTACGTATTCCCCTCCTTCTGCTACCCCGCATACTCCTCTCCTTCTGCAACCACACATATTCCCCTACTTATGCTATCCTACATGCTCCCCTACTTCTGCTACCCCACGTATTCCCCTACTTCTGCTACCCTACATACTCTCCTACTTATGCTACCCCACATACTCCCCTACTTCTGCTACCCTACATACTCCCTTACTCCTGCTCCCCTACATACTCCCCTACTTATGCTACCCCACATACTCCCCTACTTCTGCTACCCCACATACTCCCCTACTTCTGCTACCCCACATACTCCCCTACTTCTGCTACCCTACATACTCCCCTACTTATGCTACCCCACATACTCCCCTACTTCTGCTACGCTACATACTCCTCTCCTTCTGCTACCTCACATATTCCCCTACTTCTGCTACCCTACATACTCCCCTACTTATGCTACCTTACGTATTCCCCTCCTTCTGCTACCCTGCATACTCCTATCCTTCTGCAACCACACATATTCCCCTACTTATGCGACCCTACATGCTCTTCTACTTCTGCTACCCCACGTATTCCCCTACTTCTGCTACCCTACATACTCCCCTACTTATGCTACCCCACATACTCCCCTACTTCTGCTAACCTACATACTCCCTTACTTCTGCTACCCTACATACTCCCCCAAATCTGCTACCCTACGAACTCCCCCACTTCAGGTGGCCTACGTATTCCCCTACTTCTGCTACCCCACATACTCCCCTACTTATGCTAACCTACATACTCCCCTACTTCTGCTACCCTACAAACTACCCTACTTCTGCTACCCCACGTATTCCCGTACTTCTGCTACCCTAGATATTCCCCTACTTCTGCTACCCTACGTCCTCTCCTACTTATGCTACCCCACATACTCCCCTACTTCTGCTACCCTACATACTCCTCTCCTTCTGCTGCCTCACATATTCCCCTACTTCTGCTACCCTACATACTTCCCTACTTCAGCTAACCCACGTATTCCCCTACTTCTGCTGCCCTGCATACTCCTCTCCTTCTGCTACCCCACATACTCCCCTACTTATGCTACCCTACATACTCCCCTACTTCTGCTACCCTACATACTCCCATACTTCTGCTACCCTACATGCTCCCCTACTTCTGCTACCCTACATACTCCACTACTTCTGCTACCCTACATACTCCCCTACTGCTGCTACCACACATACTCCCCTACTTATGCTATCCCACATACTCCCCTACTTCTGCTACCCTACATACTCCTCTCCTTCTGCTACCTCACATATTCCCCTACTTCTGCTACCCTACATACTCCCCTACTTCTGCTACCCTACATACTCCTATACTTCTGCTACCCCACACACTCCCCTACTTATGCTACCTTACATACTCCCCTACTTCTGCTACCCTACATACTCCCATACTTCTGCTACCCTACATGCTCCCCTACTTCTGCTACCCTACATACTCCACTACTTCTGCTACCCTACATACTCCCCTACTTCTGCTCCCCTACATACTCCCCTACTTCTGCTACCCTACATACTCCCCTACTTCTGCTACCCTACATACTCCCCTACGTCTGCTACTCCTCATACTCCCCAACTTCTGCTACCCTACGTATTCCCCTCCTTCTGCTACCCTGCATACTCCTCTCCGTCTGCAACCACACATATTCCCCTACTTATGCTACCCTACATGCTCCCCTACTTCTGCTACCCCACGTATTCCCCTACTTCTGCTACACTACAAACTCCCCTACTTCTGCTACCCTACATATTCCCTTACTTCTGCTACCCTACAAAGTCCCATACTTCTGCTACCCTACATACTCCCCTACTTCTGCTGCCCTACATACTCCCCTACTTCTGCTACCCTACATACTCCCCTACATCTGCTACCCTACATACTCCCCTGCGTCTGCTACCCTACATACTCCCCTACTTCTGCTACCCTACATACTCCCCTACTTCTGCTACCCTATATACTCCCCTACTTCTGCTACCCTACATCCTCAACTACTTCTGCTACCCCACGTATTCCCCTACTTCTGCTACCCCACGTATTCCCCTACTTCTGCTACCCCACGTATTCCCCTACTTCTGCTACCCTACATACTCCCCTACTTCTGCTACCCTACATACTCCCCTACTTCTGCTACCCAACATACTCCCCTATTTCTGCTACCCTACATACTGCCCTACTTATGCTAGCCCACATACTCCCCTACTTCTGCTACCCCACATACACCCCTACTTATGCTACCCTACGTACTCCCCTACTTCTGCTACCCTGCATACTCCCCTACTTATGCTACCCCACATACTCCCCCACTTATGCTACCCTACATGCTCCCCTACTTCAGCTACCCTACATACTCCCCTACTTCTGCTACCCTACGTGGTCTCCTACTTCTGGTACCCCACGTATTCCCCTACTCCTGCTACCCTACATACTCCCCTACGTCTGCTACTCCTCATACTCCCCAACTTCTGCTACGCTACGTATTCCCCTCCTTCTGCTACCCCGCATACTCCTCTCCTTCTGCAACCACACATATTCCCCTACTTATGCTATCCTACATGCTCCCCTACTTCTGCTACCCCACGTATTCCCCTACTTCTGCTACCCTACATACTCTCCTACTTATGCTACCCCACATACTCCCCTACTTCTGCTACCCTACATACTCCCTTACTCCTGCTCCCCTACATACTCCCCTACTTATGCTACCCCACATACTCCCCTACTTCTGCTTCCCCACATACTCCCCTACTTCTGCTACCCCACATACTCCCCTACTTCTGCTACCCTACATACTCCCCTACTTATGCTACCCCACATACTCCCCTACTTCTGCTACGCTACATACTCCTCTCCTTCTGCTACCTCACATATTCCCCTACTTCTGCTACCCTACATACTCCCCTACTTATGCTACCTTACGACCTCCCCTACTTCTGTTACCCTAAATACTCCCCTACTTCTGCTACCCTACGAACTCCCCAACTTCTGCTACCCTACAAACTCCCCTACTTATGCTACCCCACATACTCCCCCAATTATGCTACCCTACAGGCTCCCCTACTTCAGCTACCCTACATATTCCCTTACTTCTGCTACCCTACATACTCCCATACTTCTGCTACCCTACATACTCCCCTACTTCTGCTGCCCTACATACTCCCCTACTTCTGCTACCCTACATACTCCCTTACTTCTGCTACCCTACATACTCCCCTACTTCTGCTACCCTATATACTCCCGTACTTCTGCTACCCTACATGCTCCCCTACTTCTGCTACCCTACATACTCCCTTACATCTGCTACCCTACATACTCCCCTACTTATCCTACCTTACGTACTCCCCTACCTCTGTTACGCTACATACTCCCCTACTTCTGCTACCCTACGAACTCCCCAACTTCTGCTACCCTACGTGGTCTCCTACTTCTGGTACCCCACGTATTCCCCTACTTCTGCAACCCTACATACTCCCCTACGTCTGCTACTCCTCATACTCCCCAACTTCTGCTACCCTACGTATTCCCCTCCTTCTGCTACCCTGCATACTCCTATCCTTCTGCAACCACACATATTCCCCTACTTATGCGACCCTACATGCTCTCCTACTTCTGGTACCCCACGTATTCCCCTACTTCTGCTACCCTACATACTCCCCTACTTATGCTACCCCACATACTCCCCTACTTCTGCTAACCTACATACTCCCTTACTTCTGCTACCCTACATACTCCCCCAAATCTGCTACCCTACGAACTCCCCCACTTCAGGTGGCCTACGTATTCCCCTACTTCTGCTACCCCACATACTCCCCTACTTATGCTAACCTACATACTCCCCTACTTCTGCTACCCTACAAACTACCCTACTTCTGCTACCCCACGTATTCCCGTACTTCTGCTACCCTAGATATTCCCCTACTTCTGCTACCCTACGTCCTCTCCTACTTATGCTACCCCACATACTCCCCTACTTCTGCTACCCTACATACTCCTCTCCTTCTGCTGCCTCACATATTCCCCTACTTCTGCTACCCTACATACTTCCCTACTTCAGCTAACCCACGTATTCCCCTACTTCTGCTGCCCTGCATACTCCTCTCCTTCTGCTACCCCACATACTCCCCTACTTATGCTACCCTACATACTCCCCTACATCTGCTACCCTACATACTCCCCTACTTCTGGTACCCTACATACTCCCCTACATATGCTACCCCACATACTCCCCTACTTCTGCTACCCTACATACTCCTCTCCTTCTGCTACCTCACATATTCCACTACTTTTGCTACCCTACATACTCCCCCTACTTCTGCTACCCTACACTCTCCCCTACTTCTGCTACCCTACATACTCCCCTACTTCTGGTACCCTACATACTCCCCTACTTATGCTACCCCACATACTCCCCTACTTCTGCTACCCTACATACTCCCCTACTTCTGGTACCCTACATACTCCCCTACTTATGCTACCCCACATACTCCCCTACTTATGCTACCCCACATACTCCCCTACTTCTGCTACCCCACATACTCCCCTACTTCTGCTACCCCACATACTCCCCTACTTCTGCTACCCTACATACTCCCCTACTTATGCTACCCCACATACTCCCCTACTTCTGCTACGCTACATACTCCTCTCCTTCTGCTACCTCACATATTCCCCTACTTCTGCTACCCTACATACTCCCCTACTTATGCTACCTTACGACCTCCCCTACTTCTGTTACCCTAAATACTCCCCTACTTCTGCTACCCTACGAACTCCCCAACTTCTGCTACCCTACGTGGTCTCCTACTTCTGGTACCCCACGTATTCCCCTATTTCTGCTACCCTACATACTCCCCTACGTCTGCTACTCCTCATACTCCCCGACTTCTGCTACCCTACGTATTCCCCTCCTTCTGCTACCCTGCATACTCCTCTCCGTCTGCAACCACACATATTCCCCTACTTATGCTACCCTACATGCTCCCCTACTTCTGCTACCCCACGTATTCCCCTACTTCTGCTACCCTACAAACTCCCCTACTTATGCTACCCCACATACTCCCCCAATTATGCTACCCTACAGGCTCCCCTACTTCAGCTACCCTACATATTCCCTTACTTCTGCTACCCTACATACTCCCATACTTCTGCTACCCTACATACTCCCCTACTTCTGCTGCCCTACATACTCCCCTACTTCTGCTACCCTACATACTCCCTTACTTCTGCTACCCTACATACTCCCCTACTTCTGCTTCCCTATATACTCCCGTACTTCTGCTACCCTACATGCTCCCCTACTTCTGCTACCCTACATACTCCCTTACATCTGCTACCCTACATACTCCCCTACTTATCCTACCTTACGTACTCCCCTACCTCTGTTACCCTACATACTCCCCTACTTCTGCTACCCTACGAACTCCCCAACTTCTGCTACCCTACGTGGTCTCCTACTTCTGGTACCCCACGTATTCCCCTACTTCTGCAACCCTACATACTCCCCTACGTCTGCTACTCCTCATACTCCCCAACTTCTGCTACCCTACGTATTCCCCTCCTTCTGCTACCCTGCATACTCCTATCCTTCTGCAACCACACATATTCCCCTACTTATGCGACCCTACATGCTCTCCTACTTCTGCTACCCCACGTATTCCCCTACTTCTGCTACCCTACATACTCCCCTACTTATGCTACCCCACATACTCCCCTACTTCTGCTAACCTACATACTCCCTTACTTCTGCTACCCTACATACTCCCCCAAATCTGCTACCCTACGAACTCCCCCACTTCAGGTGGCCTACGTATTCCCCTACTTCTGCTACCCCACATACTCCCCTACTTATGCTAACCTACATACTCCCCTACTTCTGCTACCCTACAAACTACCCTACTTCTGCTACCCCACGTATTCCCGTACTTCTGCTACCCTAGATATTCCCCTACTTCTGCTACCCTACGTCCTCTCCTACTTATGCTACCCCACATACTCCCCTACTTCTGCTACCCTACATACTCCTCTCCTTCTGCTGCCTCACATATTCCCCTACTTCTGCTACCCTACATACTTCCCTACTTCAGCTAACCCACGTATTCCCCTACTTCTGCTGCCCTGCATACTCCTCTCCTTCTGCTACCCCACATACTCCCCTACTTATGCTACCCTACATACTCCCCTACTTCTGCTACCCTACATACTCCCATACTTCTGCTACCCTACATGCTCCCCTACTTCTGCTACCCTACATACTCCACTACTTCTGCTACCCTACATACTCCCCTACTGCTGCTACCACACATACTCCCCTACTTATGCTATCCCACATACTCCCCTACTTCTGCTACCCTACATACTCCTCTCCTTCTGCTACCTCACATATTCCCCTACTTCTGCTACCCTACATACTCCCCTACTTCTGCTACCCTACATACTCCTATACTTCTGCTACCCCACACACTCCCCTACTTATGCTACCTTACATACTCCCCTACTTCTGCTACCCTACATACTCCCATACTTCTGCTACCCTACATGCTCCCCTACTTCTGCTACCCTACATACTCCACTACTTCTGCTACCCTACATACTCCCCTACTTCTGCTCCCCTACATACTCCCCTACTTCTGCTACCCTACATACTCCCCTACTTCTGCTACCCTACATACTCCCCTACGTCTGCTACTCCTCATACTCCCCAACTTCTGCTACCCTACGTATTCCCCTCCTTCTGCTACCCTGCATACTCCTCTCCGTCTGCAACCACACATATTCCCCTACTTATGCTACCCTACATGCTCCCCTACTTCTGCTACCCCACGTATTCCCCTACTTCTGCTACACTACAAACTCCCCTACTTCTGCTACCCTACATATTCCCTTACTTCTGCTACCCTACAAAGTCCCATACTTCTGCTACCCTACATACTCCCCTACTTCTGCTGCCCTACATACTCCCCTACTTCTGCTACCCTACATACTCCCCTACATCTGCTACCCTACATACTCCCCTGCGTCTGCTACCCTACATACTCCCCTACTTCTGCTACCCTACATACTCCCCTACTTCTGCTACCCTATATACTCCCCTACTTCTGCTACCCTACATCCTCAACTACTTCTGCTACCCCACGTATTCCCCTACTTCTGCTACCCCACGTATTCCCCTACTTCTGCTACCCCACGTATTCCCCTACTTCTGCTACCCTACATACTCCCCTACTTCTGCTACCCTACATACTCCCCTACTTCTGCTACCCAACATACTCCCCTATTTCTGCTACCCTACATACTGCCCTACTTATGCTACCCCACATACTCCCCTACTTCTGCTACCCCACATACACCCCTACTTATGCTACCCTACGTACTCCCCTACTTCTGCTACCCTGCATACTCCCCTACTTATGCTACCCCACATACTCCCCCACTTATGCTACCCTACATGCTCCCCTACTTCAGCTACCCTACATACTCCCCTACTTCTGCTACCCTACGTGGTCTCCTACTTCTGGTACCCCACGTATTCCCCTACTCCTGCTACCCTACATACTCCCCTACGTCTGCTACTCCTCATACTCCCCAACTTCTGCTACGCTACGTATTCCCCTCCTTCTGCTACCCCGCATACTCCTCTCCTTCTGCAACCACACATATTCCCCTACTTATGCTATCCTACATGCTCCCCTACTTCTGCTACCCCACGTATTCCCCTACTTCTGCTACCCTACATACTCTCCTACTTATGCTACCCCACATACTCCCCTACTTCTGCTACCCTACATACTCCCTTACTCCTGCTCCCCTACATACTCCCCTACTTATGCTACCCCACATACTCCCCTACTTCTGCTACCCCACATACTCCCCTACTTCTGCTACCCCACATACTCCCCTACTTCTGCTACCCTACATACTCCCCTACTTATGCTACCCCACATACTCCCCTACTTCTGCTACGCTACATACTCCTCTCCTTCTGCTACCTCACATATTCCCCTACTTCTGCTACCCTACATACTCCCCTACTTATGCTACCTTACGACCTCCCCTACTTCTGTTACCCTAAATACTGCCCTACTTCTGCTACCCTACGAACTCCCCAACTTCTGCTACCCTACGTGGTCTCCTACTTCTGGTACCCCACGTATTCCCCTATTTCTGCTACCCTACATACTCCCCTACGTCTGCTACTCCTCATACTCCCCGACTTCTGCTACCCTACGTATTCCCCTCCTTCTGCTACCCTGCATACTCCTCTCCGTCTGCAACCACACATATTCCCCTACTTATGCTACCCTACATGCTCCCCTACTTCTGCTACCCCACGTATTCCCCTACTTCTGCTACCCTACAAACTCCCCTACTTATGCTACCCCACATACTCCCCCAATTATGCTACCCTACAGGCTCCCCTACTTCAGCTACCCTACATATTCCCTTACTTCTGCTACCCTACATACTCCCATACTTCTGCTACCCTACATACTCCCTTACTTCTGCTACCCTACATACTCCCCTACTTCTGCTACCCTATATACTCCCGTACTTCTGCTACCCTACATGCTCCCCTACTTCTGCTACCCTACATACTCCCTTACATCTGCTACCCTACATACTCCCCTACTTATCCTACCTTACGTACTCCCCTACCTCTGTTACGCTACATACTCCCCTACTTCTGCTACCCTACGAACTCCCCAACTTCTGCTACCCTACGTGGTCTCCTACTTCTGGTACCCCACGTATTCCCCTACTTCTGCAACCCTACATACTCCCCTACGTCTGCTACTCCTCATACTCCCCAACTTCTGCTACCCTACGTATTCCCCTCCTTCTGCTACCCTGCATACTCCTATCCTTCTGCAACCACACATATTCCCCTACTTATGCGACCCTACATGCTCTCCTACTTCTGGTACCCCACGTATTCCCCTACTTCTGCTACCCTACATACTCCCCTACTTATGCTACCCCACATACTCCCCTACTTCTGCTAACCTACATACTCCCTTACTTCTGCTACCCTACATACTCCCCCAAATCTGCTACCCTACGAACTCCCCCACTTCAGGTGGCCTACGTATTCCCCTACTTCTGCTACCCCACATACTCCCCTACTTATGCTAACCTACATACTCCCCTACTTCTGCTACCCTACAAACTACCCTACTTCTGCTACCCCACGTATTCCCGTACTTCTGCTACCCTAGATATTCCCCTACTTCTGCTACCCTACGTCCTCTCCTACTTATGCTACCCCACATACTCCCCTACTTCTGCTACCCTACATACTCCTCTCCTTCTGCTGCCTCACATATTCCCCTACTTCTGCTACCCTACATACTTCCCTACTTCAGCTAACCCACGTATTCCCCTACTTCTGCTGCCCTGCATACTCCTCTCCTTCTGCTACCCTACATACTCCCTTACTTCTGCTACCCTACATACTCCCCTACTTCTGCTTCCCTATATACTCCCGTACTTCTGCTACCCTACATGCTCCCCTACTTCTGCTACCCTACATACTCCCTTACATCTGCTACCCTACATACTCCCCTACTTATCCTACCTTACGTACTCCCCTACCTCTGTTACCCTACATACTCCCCTACTTCTGCTACCCTACGAACTCCCCAACTTCTGCTACCCTACGTGGTCTCCTACTTCTGGTACCCCACGTATTCCCCTACTTCTGCAACCCTACATACTCCCCTACGTCTGCTACTCCTCATACTCCCCAACTTCTGCTACCCTACGTATTCCCCTCCTTCTGCTACCCTGCATACTCCTATCCTTCTGCAACCACACATATTCCCCTACTTATGCGACCCTACATGCTCTCCTACTTCTGCTACCCCACGTATTCCCCTACTTCTGCTACCCTACATACTCCCCTACTTATGCTACCCCACATACTCCCCTACTTCTGCTAACCTACATACTCCCTTACTTCTGCTACCCTACATACTCCCCCAAATCTGCTACCCTACGAACTCCCCCACTTCAGGTGGCCTACGTATTCCCCTACTTCTGCTACCCCACATACTCCCCTACTTATGCTAACCTACATACTCCCCTACTTCTGCTACCCTACAAACTACCCTACTTCTGCTACCCCACGTATTCCCGTACTTCTGCTACCCTAGATATTCCCCTACTTCTGCTACCCTACGTCCTCTCCTACTTATGCTACCCCACATACTCCCCTACTTCTGCTACCCTACATACTCCTCTCCTTCTGCTGCCTCACATATTCCCCTACTTCTGCTACCCTACATACTTCCCTACTTCAGCTAACCCACGTATTCCCCTACTTCTGCTGCCCTGCATACTCCTCTCCTTCTGCTACCCCACATACTCCCCTACTTATGCTACCCTACATACTCCCCTACTTCTGCTACCCTACATACTCCCATACTTCTGCTACCCTACATGCTCCCCTACTTCTGCTACCCTACATACTCCACTACTTCTGCTACCCTACATACTCCCCTACTGCTGCTACCACACATACTCCCCTACTTATGCTATCCCACATACTCCCCTACTTCTGCTACCCTACATACTCCTCTCCTTCTGCTACCTCACATATTCCCCTACTTCTGCTACCCTACATACTCCCCTACTTCTGCTACCCTACATACTCCTATACTTCTGCTACCCCACACACTCCCCTACTTATGCTACCTTACATACTCCCCTACTTCTGCTACCCTACATACTCCCATACTTCTGCTACCCTACATGCTCCCCTACTTCTGCTACCCTACATACTCCACTACTTCTGCTACCCTACATACTCCCCTACTTCTGCTCCCCTACATACTCCCCTACTTCTGCTACCCTACATACTCCCCTACTTCTGCTACCCTACATACTCCCCTACGTCTGCTACTCCTCATACTCCCCAACTTCTGCTACCCTACGTATTCCCCTCCTTCTGCTACCCTGCATACTCCTCTCCGTCTGCAACCACACATATTCCCCTACTTATGCTACCCTACATGCTCCCCTACTTCTGCTACCCCACGTATTCCCCTACTTCTGCTACACTACAAACTCCCCTACTTCTGCTACCCTACATATTCCCTTACTTCTGCTACCCTACAAAGTCCCATACTTCTGCTACCCTACATACTCCCCTACTTCTGCTGCCCTACATACTCCCCTACTTCTGCTACCCTACATACTCCCCTACATCTGCTACCCTACATACTCCCCTGCGTCTGCTACCCTACATACTCCCCTACTTCTGCTACCCTACATACTCCCCTACTTCTGCTACCCTATATACTCCCCTACTTCTGCTACCCTACATCCTCAACTACTTCTGCTACCCCACGTATTCCCCTACTTCTGCTACCCCACGTATTCCCCTACTTCTGCTACCCCACGTATTCCCCTACTTCTGCTACCCTACATACTCCCCTACTTCTGCTACCCTACATACTCCCCTACTTCTGCTACCCAACATACTCCCCTATTTCTGCTACCCTACATACTGCCCTACTTATGCTACCCCACATACTCCCCTACTTCTGCTACCCCACATACACCCCTACTTATGCTACCCTACGTACTCCCCTACTTCTGCTACCCTGCATACTCCCCTACTTATGCTACCCCACATACTCCCCCACTTATGCTACCCTACATGCTCCCCTACTTCAGCTACCCTACATACTCCCCTACTTCTGCTACCCTACGTGGTCTCCTACTTCTGGTACCCCACGTATTCCCCTACTCCTGCTACCCTACATACTCCCCTACGTCTGCTACTCCTCATACTCCCCAACTTCTGCTACGCTACGTATTCCCCTCCTTCTGCTACCCCGCATACTCCTCTCCTTCTGCAACCACACATATTCCCCTACTTATGCTATCCTACATGCTCCCCTACTTCTGCTACCCCACGTATTCCCCTACTTCTGCTACCCTACATACTCTCCTACTTATGCTACCCCACATACTCCCCTACTTCTGCTACCCTACATACTCCCTTACTCCTGCTCCCCTACATACTCCCCTACTTATGCTACCCCACATACTCCCCTACTTCTGCTACCCCACATACTCCCCTACTTCTGCTACCCCACATACTCCCCTACTTCTGCTACCCTACATACTCCCCTACTTATGCTACCCCACATACTCCCCTACTTCTGCTACGCTACATACTCCTCTCCTTCTGCTACCTCACATATTCCCCTACTTCTGCTACCCTACATACTCCCCTACTTATGCTACCTTACGACCTCCCCTACTTCTGTTACCCTAAATACTGCCCTACTTCTGCTACCCTACGAACTCCCCAACTTCTGCTACCCTACGTGGTCTCCTACTTCTGGTACCCCACGTATTCCCCTATTTCTGCTACCCTACATACTCCCCTACGTCTGCTACTCCTCATACTCCCCGACTTCTGCTACCCTACGTATTCCCCTCCTTCTGCTACCCTGCATACTCCTCTCCGTCTGCAACCACACATATTCCCCTACTTATGCTACCCTACATGCTCCCCTACTTCTGCTACCCCACGTATTCCCCTACTTCTGCTACCCTACAAACTCCCCTACTTATGCTACCCCACATACTCCCCCAATTATGCTACCCTACAGGCTCCCCTACTTCAGCTACCCTACATATTCCCTTACTTCTGCTACCCTACATACTCCCATACTTCTGCTACCCTACATACTCCCCTACTTCTGCTGCCCTACATACTCCCCTACTTCTGCTACCCTACATACTCCCTTACTTCTGCTACCCTACATACTCCCCTACTTCTGCTACCCTATATACTCCCGTACTTCTGCTACCCTACATGCTCCCCTACTTCTGCTACCCTACATACTCCCTTACATCTGCTACCCTACATACTCCCCTACTTATCCTACCTTACGTACTCCCCTACCTCTGTTACGCTACATACTCCCCTACTTCTGCTACCCTACGAACTCCCCAACTTCTGCTACCCTACGTGGTCTCCTACTTCTGGTACCCCACGTATTCCCCTACTTCTGCAACCCTACATACTCCCCTACGTCTGCTACTCCTCATACTCCCCAACTTCTGCTACCCTACGTATTCCCCTCCTTCTGCTACCCTGCATACTCCTATCCTTCTGCAACCACACATATTCCCCTACTTATGCGACCCTACATGCTCTCCTACTTCTGGTACCCCACGTATTCCCCTACTTCTGCTACCCTACATACTCCCCTACTTATGCTACCCCACATACTCCCCTACTTCTGCTAACCTACATACTCCCTTACTTCTGCTACCCTACATACTCCCCCAAATCTGCTACCCTACGAACTCCCCCACTTCAGGTGGCCTACGTATTCCCCTACTTCTGCTACCCCACATACTCCCCTACTTATGCTAACCTACATACTCCCCTACTTCTGCTACCCTACAAACTACCCTACTTCTGCTACCCCACGTATTCCCGTACTTCTGCTACCCTAGATATTCCCCTACTTCTGCTACCCTACGTCCTCTCCTACTTATGCTACCCCACATACTCCCCTACTTCTGCTACCCTACATACTCCTCTCCTTCTGCTGCCTCACATATTCCCCTACTTCTGCTACCCTACATACTTCCCTACTTCAGCTAACCCACGTATTCCCCTACTTCTGCTGCCCTGCATACTCCTCTCCTTCTGCTACCCCACATACTCCCCTACTTATGCTACCCTACATACTCCCCTACATCTGCTACCCTACATACTCCCCTACTTCTGGTACCCTACATACTCCCCTACATATGCTACCCCACATACTCCCCTACTTCTGCAACCCTACATACTCCCCTACGTCTGCTACTCCTCATACTCCCCAACTTCTGCTACCCTACGTATTCCCCTCCTTCTGCTACCCTGCATACTCCTATCCTTCTGCAACCACACATATTCCCCTACTTATGCGACCCTACATGCTCTCCTACTTCTGGTACCCCACGTATTCCCCTACTTCTGCTACCCTACATACTCCCCTACTTATGCTACCCCACATACTCCCCTACTTCTGCTAACCTACATACTCCCTTACTTCTGCTACCCTACATACTCCCCCAAATCTGCTACCCTACGAACTCCCCCACTTCAGGTGGCCTACGTATTCCCCTACTTCTGCTACCCCACATACTCCCCTACTTATGCTAACCTACATACTCCCCTACTTCTGCTACCCTACAAACTACCCTACTTCTGCTACCCCACGTATTCCCGTACTTCTGCTACCCTAGATATTCCCCTACTTCTGCTACCCTACGTCCTCTCCTACTTATGCTACCCCACATACTCCCCTACTTCTGCTACCCTACATACTCCTCTCCTTCTGCTGCCTCACATATTCCCCTACTTCTGCTACCCTACATACTTCCCTACTTCAGCTAACCCACGTATTCCCCTACTTCTGCTGCCCTGCATACTCCTCTCTTTCTGCTACCCTACATACTCCCTTACTTCTGCTACCCTACATACTCCCCTACTTCTGCTTCCCTATATACTCCCGTACTTCTGCTACCCTACATGCTCCCCTACTTCTGCTACCCTACATACTCCCTTACATCTGCTACCCTACATACTCCCCTACTTATCCTACCTTACGTACTCCCCTACCTCTGTTACCCTACATACTCCCCTACTTCTGCTACCCTACGAACTCCCCAACTTCTGCTACCCTACGTGGTCTCCTACTTCTGGTACCCCACGTATTCCCCTACTTCTGCAACCCTACATACTCCCCTACGTCTGCTACTCCTCATACTCCCCAACTTCTGCTACCCTACGTATTCCCCTCCTTCTGCTACCCTGCATACTCCTATCCTTCTGCAACCACACATATTCCCCTACTTATGCGACCCTACATGCTCTCCTACTTCTGCTACCCCACGTATTCCCCTACTTCTGCTACCCTACATACTCCCCTACTTATGCTACCCCACATACTCCCCTACTTCTGCTAACCTACATACTCCCTTACTTCTGCTACCCTACATACTCCCCCAAATCTGCTACCCTACGAACTCCCCCACTTCAGGTGGCCTACGTATTCCCCTACTTCTGCTACCCCACATACTCCCCTACTTATGCTAACCTACATACTCCCCTACTTCTGCTACCCTACAAACTACCCTACTTCTGCTACCCCACGTATTCCCGTACTTCTGCTACCCTAGATATTCCCCTACTTCTGCTACCCTACGTCCTCTCCTACTTATGCTACCCCACATACTCCCCTACTTCTGCTACCCTACATACTCCTCTCCTTCTGCTGCCTCACATATTCCCCTACTTCTGCTACCCTACATACTTCCCTACTTCAGCTAACCCACGTATTCCCCTACTTCTGCTGCCCTGCATACTCCTCTCCTTCTGCTACCCCACATACTCCCCTACTTATGCTACCCTACATACTCCCCTACTTCTGCTACCCTACATACTCCCATACTTCTGCTACCCTACATGCTCCCCTACTTCTGCTACCCTACATACTCCACTACTTCTGCTACCCTACATACTCCCCTACTGCTGCTACCACACATACTCCCCTACTTATGCTATCCCACATACTCCCCTACTTCTGCTACCCTACATACTCCTCTCCTTCTGCTACCTCACATATTCCCCTACTTCTGCTACCCTACATACTCCCCTACTTCTGCTACCCTACATACTCCTATACTTCTGCTACCCCACACACTCCCCTACTTATGCTACCTTACATACTCCCCTACTTCTGCTACCCTACATACTCCCATACTTCTGCTACCCTACATGCTCCCCTACTTCTGCTACCCTACATACTCCACTACTTCTGCTACCCTACATACTCCCCTACTTCTGCTCCCCTACATACTCCCCTACTTCTGCTACCCTACATACTCCCCTACTTCTGCTACCCTACATACTCCCCTACGTCTGCTACTCCTCATACTCCCCAACTTCTGCTACCCTACGTATTCCCCTCCTTCTGCTACCCTGCATACTCCTCTCCGTCTGCAACCACACATATTCCCCTACTTATGCTACCCTACATGCTCCCCTACTTCTGCTACCCCACGTATTCCCCTACTTCTGCTACACTACAAACTCCCCTACTTCTGCTACCCTACATATTCCCTTACTTCTGCTACCCTACAAAGTCCCATACTTCTGCTACCCTACATACTCCCCTACTTCTGCTGCCCTACATACTCCCCTACTTCTGCTACCCTACATACTCCCCTACATCTGCTACCCTACATACTCCCCTGCGTCTGCTACCCTACATACTCCCCTACTTCTGCTACCCTACATACTCCCCTACTTCTGCTACCCTATATACTCCCCTACTTCTGCTACCCTACATCCTCAACTACTTCTGCTACCCCACGTATTCCCCTACTTCTGCTACCCCACGTATTCCCCTACTTCTGCTACCCCACGTATTCCCCTACTTCTGCTACCCTACATACTCCCCTACTTCTGCTACCCTACATACTCCCCTACTTCTGCTACCCAACATACTCCCCTATTTCTGCTACCCTACATACTGCCCTACTTATGCTACCCCACATACTCCCCTACTTCTGCTACCCCACATACACCCCTACTTATGCTACCCTACGTACTCCCCTACTTCTGCTACCCTGCATACTCCCCTACTTATGCTACCCCACATACTCCCCCACTTATGCTACCCTACATGCTCCCCTACTTCAGCTACCCTACATACTCCCCTACTTCTGCTACCCTACGTGGTCTCCTACTTCTGGTACCCCACGTATTCCCCTACTCCTGCTACCCTACATACTCCCCTACGTCTGCTACTCCTCATACTCCCCAACTTCTGCTACGCTACGTATTCCCCTCCTTCTGCTACCCCGCATACTCCTCTCCTTCTGCAACCACACATATTCCCCTACTTATGCTATCCTACATGCTCCCCTACTTCTGCTACCCCACGTATTCCCCTACTTCTGCTACCCTACATACTCTCCTACTTATGCTACCCCACATACTCCCCTACTTCTGCTACCCTACATACTCCCTTACTCCTGCTCCCCTACATACTCCCCTACTTATGCTACCCCACATACTCCCCTACTTCTGCTACCCCACATACTCCCCTACTTCTGCTACCCCACATACTCCCCTACTTCTGCTACCCTACATACTCCCCTACTTATGCTACCCCACATACTCCCCTACTTCTGCTACGCTACATACTCCTCTCCTTCTGCTACCTCACATATTCCCCTACTTCTGCTACCCTACATACTCCCCTACTTATGCTACCTTACGACCTCCCCTACTTCTGTTACCCTAAATACTGCCCTACTTCTGCTACCCTACGAACTCCCCAACTTCTGCTACCCTACGTGGTCTCCTACTTCTGGTACCCCACGTATTCCCCTATTTCTGCTACCCTACATACTCCCCTACGTCTGCTACTCCTCATACTCCCCGACTTCTGCTACCCTACGTATTCCCCTCCTTCTGCTACCCTGCATACTCCTCTCCGTCTGCAACCACACATATTCCCCTACTTATGCTACCCTACATGCTCCCCTACTTCTGCTACCCCACGTATTCCCCTACTTCTGCTACCCTACAAACTCCCCTACTTATGCTACCCCACATACTCCCCCAATTATGCTACCCTACAGGCTCCCCTACTTCAGCTACCCTACATATTCCCTTACTTCTGCTACCCTACATACTCCCATACTTCTGCTACCCTACATACTCCCCTACTTCTGCTGCCCTACATACTCCCCTACTTCTGCTACCCTACATACTCCCTTACTTCTGCTACCCTACATACTCCCCTACTTCTGCTACCCTATATACTCCCGTACTTCTGCTACCCTACATGCTCCCCTACTTCTGCTACCCTACATACTCCCTTACATCTGCTACCCTACATACTCCCCTACTTATCCTACCTTACGTACTCCCCTACCTCTGTTACGCTACATACTCCCCTACTTCTGCTACCCTACGAACTCCCCAACTTCTGCTACCCTACGTGGTCTCCTACTTCTGGTACCCCACGTATTCCCCTACTTCTGCAACCCTACATACTCCCCTACGTCTGCTACTCCTCATACTCCCCAACTTCTGCTACCCTACGTATTCCCCTCCTTCTGCTACCCTGCATACTCCTATCCTTCTGCAACCACACATATTCCCCTACTTATGCGACCCTACATGCTCTCCTACTTCTGGTACCCCACGTATTCCCCTACTTCTGCTACCCTACATACTCCCCTACTTATGCTACCCCACATACTCCCCTACTTCTGCTAACCTACATACTCCCTTACTTCTGCTACCCTACATACTCCCCCAAATCTGCTACCCTACGAACTCCCCCACTTCAGGTGGCCTACGTATTCCCCTACTTCTGCTACCCCACATACTCCCCTACTTATGCTAACCTACATACTCCCCTACTTCTGCTACCCTACAAACTACCCTACTTCTGCTACCCCACGTATTCCCGTACTTCTGCTACCCTAGATATTCCCCTACTTCTGCTACCCTACGTCCTCTCCTACTTATGCTACCCCACATACTCCCCTACTTCTGCTACCCTACATACTCCTCTCCTTCTGCTGCCTCACATATTCCCCTACTTCTGCTACCCTACATACTTCCCTACTTCAGCTAACCCACGTATTCCCCTACTTCTGCTGCCCTGCATACTCCTCTCCTTCTGCTACCCCACATACTCCCCTACTTATGCTACCCTACATACTCCCCTACATCTGCTACCCTACATACTCCCCTACTTCTGGTACCCTACATACTCCCCTACATATGCTACCCCACATACTCCCCTACTTCTGCTACCCTACATACTCCTCTCCTTCTGCTACCTCACATATTCCACTACTTTTGCTACCCTACATACTCCCCCTACTTCTGCTACCCTACACTCTCCCCTACTTCTGCTACCCTACATACTCCCCTACTTCTGGTACCCTACATACTCCCCTACTTATGCTACCCCACATACTCCCCTACTTCTGCTACCCTACATACTCCCCTACTTCTGGTACCCTACATACTCCCCTACTTATGCTACCCCACATACTCCCCTACTTCTGCTACCCTACATACTCCCCTACTTCTGCTACCCTACATACTCCCCTACTTCTGCTACCCTACATACTCCCCTACTTCTGCTACCCTACATACTCCCCTACTTATGCTACCCCACATACTCCCCTACTTCTGCTACGCTACATACTCCTCTCCTTCTGCTACCTCACATATTCCCCTACTTCTGCTACCCTACATACTCCCCTACTTATGCTACCTTACGACCTCCCCTACTTCTGTTACCCTAAATACTCCCCTACTTCTGCTACCCTACGAACTCCCCAACTTCTGCTACCCTACGTGGTCTCCTACTTCTGGTACCCCACGTATTCCCCTATTTCTGCTACCCTACATACTCCCCTACGTCTGCTACTCCTCATACTCCCCGACTTCTGCTACCCTACGTATTCCCCTCCTTCTGCTACCCTGCATACTCCTCTCCGTCTGCAACCACACATATTCCCCTACTTATGCTACCCTACATGCTCCCCTACTTCTGCTACCCCACGTATTCCCCTACTTCTGCTACCCTACAAACTCCCCTACTTATGCTACCCCACATACTCCCCCAATTATGCTACCCTACAGGCTCCCCTACTTCAGCTACCCTACATATTCCCTTACTTCTGCTACCCTACATACTCCCATACTTCTGCTACCCTACATACTCCCCTACTTCTGCTGCCCTACATACTCCCCTACTTCTGCTACCCTACATACTCCCTTACTTCTGCTACCCTACATACTCCCCTACTTCTGCTACCCTATATACTCCCGTACTTCTGCTACCCTACATGCTCCCCTACTTCTGCTACCCTACATACTCCCTTACATCTGCTACCCTACATACTCCCCTACTTATCCTACCTTACGTACTCCCCTACCTCTGTTACGCTACATACTCCCCTACTTCTGCTACCCTACGAACTCCCCAACTTCTGCTACCCTACGTGGTCTCCTACTTCTGGTACCCCACGTATTCCCCTACTTCTGCAACCCTACATACTCCCCTACGTCTGCTACTCCTCATACTCCCCAACTTCTGCTACCCTACGTATTCCCCTCCTTCTGCTACCCTGCATACTCCTATCCTTCTGCAACCACACATATTCCCCTACTTATGCGACCCTACATGCTCTCCTACTTCTGCTACCCTACACTCTCCCCTACTTCTGCTACCCTACATACTCCCCTACTTCTGGTACCCTACATACTCCCCTACTTATGCTACCCCACATACTCCCCTACTTCTGCTACCCTACATACTCCCCTACTTCTGGTACCCTACATACTCCCCTACTTATGCTACCCCACATACTCCCCTACTTCTGCTACCCTACATACTCCCCTACTTCTGCTACCCTACATACTCCCCTACTTCTGCTACCCTACATACTCCCCTACTTCTGCTACCCTACACACTCCCCTACTTATGCTACCCCACATACTCCTCTACCTCTGCCACCCCACATACTCTCCTACTTATGCTACCCCACATACTCCCCTACTTCTGCTACCCTACATACTCCTCTCCTTCTGCTGCCTCACATATTCCCCTACTTCTGCTACCCTACATACTTCCCTACTTCAGCTAACCCACGTATTCCCCTACTTCTGCTGCCCTGCATACTCCTCTCCTTCTGCTACCCCACATACTCCCCTACTTATGCTACCCTACATACTCCCCTACATCTGCTACCCTACATACTCCCCTACTTCTGGTACCCTACATACTCCCCTACATATGCTACCCCACATACTCCCCTACTTCTGCTACCCTACATACTCCTCTCCTTCTGCTACCTCACATATTCCACTACTTTTGCTACCCTACATACTCCCCCTACTTCTGCTACCCTACACTCTCCCCTACTTCTGCTACCCTACATACTCCCCTACTTCTGGTACCCTACATACTCCCCTACTTATGCTACCCCACATACTCCCCTACTTCTGCTACCCTACATACTCCCCTACTTCTGGTACCCTACATACTCCCCTACTTATGCTACCCCACATACTCCCCTACTTCTGCTACCCTACATACTCCCCTACTTCTGCTACCCTACATACTCCCCTACTTCTGCTACCCTACATACTCCCCTACTTCTGCTACCCTACACACTCCCCTACTTATGCTACCCCACATACTCCTCTACCTCTGCCACCCCACATACTCCCCTACTTCTGCTACCCTACATACTCCCCTACTTATGCTACCCCACATACTCCCCTACTTCTGCTAACCTACATACTCCCTTACTTCTGCTACCCTACATACTCCCCCAAATCTGCTACCCTACGAACTCCCCCACTTCAGGTGGCCTACGTATTCCCCTACTTCTGCTACCCCACATACTCCCCTACTTATGCTAACCTACATACTCCCCTACTTCTGCTACCCTACAAACTACCCTACTTCTGCTACCCCACGTATTCCCGTACTTCTGCTACCCTAGATATTCCCCTACTTCTGCTACCCTACGTCCTCTCCTACTTATGCTACCCCACATACTCCCCTACTTCTGCTACCCTACATACTCCCCCTACTTCTGCTACCCTACACTCTCCCCTACTTCTGCTACCCTACATACTCCCCTACTTCTGGTACCCTACATACTCCCCTACTTATGCTACCCCACATACTCCCCTACTTCTGCTACCCTACATACTCCCCTACTTCTGGTACCCTACATACTCCCCTACTTATGCTACCCCACATACTCCCCTACTTCTGCTACCCTACATACTCCCCTACTTCTGCTACCCTACATACTCCCCTACTTCTGCTACCCTACATACTCCCCTACTTCTGCTACCCTACACACTCCCCTACTTATGCTACCCCACATACTCCTCTACCTCTGCCACCCCACATACTCCCCTACTTCTGCTACCCTACATACTCCCCTACTTATGCTACCCCACATACTCCCCTACTTCTGCTAACCTACATACTCCCTTACTTCTGCTACCCTACATACTCCCCCAAATCTGCTACCCTACGAACTCCCCCACTTCAGGTGGCCTACGTATTCCCCTACTTCTGCTACCCCACATACTCCCCTACTTATGCTAACCTACATACTCCCCTACTTCTGCTACCCTACAAACTACCCTACTTCTGCTACCCCACGTATTCCCGTACTTCTGCTACCCTAGATATTCCCCTACTTCTGCTACCCTACGTCCTCTCCTACTTATGCTACCCCACATACTCCCCTACTTCTGCTACCCTACATACTCCTCTCCTTCTGCTGCCTCACATATTCCCCTACTTCTGCTACCCTACATACTTCCCTACTTCAGCTAACCCACGTATTCCCCTACTTCTGCTGCCCTGCATACTCCTCTCCTTCTGCTACCCCACATACTCCCCTACTTATGCTACCCTACATACTCCCCTACTTCTGCTACCCTACATACTCCCATACTTCTGCTACCCTACATGCTCCCCTACTTCTGCTACCCTACATACTCCACTACTTCTGCTACCCTACATACTCCCCTACTGCTGCTACCACACATACTCCCCTACTTATGCTATCCCACATACTCCCCTACTTCTGCTACCCTACATACTCCTCTCCTTCTGCTACCTCACATATTCCCCTACTTCTGCTACCCTACATACTCCCCTACTTCTGCTACCCTACATACTCCTATACTTCTGCTACCCCACACACTCCCCTACTTATGCTACCTTACATACTCCCCTACTTCTGCTACCCTACATACTCCCATACTTCTGCTACCCTACATGCTCCCCTACTTCTGCTACCCTACATACTCCACTACTTCTGCTACCCTACATACTCCCCTACTTCTGCTCCCCTACATACTCCCCTACTTCTGCTACCCTACATACTCCCCTACTTCTGCTACCCTACATACTCCCCTACGTCTGCTACTCCTCATACTCCCCAACTTCTGCTACCCTACGTATTCCCCTCCTTCTGCTACCCTGCATACTCCTCTCCGTCTGCAACCACACATATTCCCCTACTTATGCTACCCTACATGCTCCCCTACTTCTGCTACCCCACGTATTCCCCTACTTCTGCTACACTACAAACTCCCCTACTTCTGCTACCCTACATATTCCCTTACTTCTGCTACCCTACAAAGTCCCATACTTCTGCTACCCTACATACTCCCCTACTTCTGCTGCCCTACATACTCCCCTACTTCTGCTACCCTACATACTCCCCTACATCTGCTACCCTACATACTCCCCTGCGTCTGCTACCCTACATACTCCCCTACTTCTGCTACCCTACATACTCCCCTACTTCTGCTACCCTATATACTCCCCTACTTCTGCTACCCTACATCCTCAACTACTTCTGCTACCCCACGTATTCCCCTACTTCTGCTACCCCACGTATTCCCCTACTTCTGCTACCCCACGTATTCCCCTACTTCTGCTACCCTACATACTCCCCTACTTCTGCTACCCTACATACTCCCCTACTTCTGCTACCCAACATACTCCCCTATTTCTGCTACCCTACATACTGCCCTACTTATGCTACCCCACATACTCCCCTACTTCTGCTACCCCACATACACCCCTACTTATGCTACCCTACGTACTCCCCTACTTCTGCTACCCTGCATACTCCCCTACTTATGCTACCCCACATACTCCCCCACTTATGCTACCCTACATGCTCCCCTACTTCAGCTACCCTACATACTCCCCTACTTCTGCTACCCTACGTGGTCTCCTACTTCTGGTACCCCACGTATTCCCCTACTCCTGCTACCCTACATACTCCCCTACGTCTGCTACTCCTCATACTCCCCAACTTCTGCTACGCTACGTATTCCCCTCCTTCTGCTACCCCGCATACTCCTCTCCTTCTGCAACCACACATATTCCCCTACTTATGCTATCCTACATGCTCCCCTACTTCTGCTACCCTACGAACTCCCCAACTTCTGCTACCCTACGTGGTCTCCTACTTCTGGTACCCCACGTATTCCCCTACTTCTGCAACCCTACATACTCCCCTACGTCTGCTACTCCTCATACTCCCCAACTTCTGCTACCCTACGTATTCCCCTCCTTCTGCTACCCTGCATACTCCTATCCTTCTGCTACCCTACATACTCCCCTACTTATCCTACCTTACGTACTCCCCTACCTCTGTTACGCTACATACTCCCCTACTTCTGCTACCCTACGAACTCCCCAACTTCTGCTACCCTACGTGGTCTCCTACTTCTGGTACCCCACGTATTCCCCTACTTCTGCAACCCTACATACTCCCCTACGTCTGCTACTCCTCATACTCCCCAACTTCTGCTACCCTACGTATTCCCCTCCTTCTGCTACCCTGCATACTCCTATCCTTCTGCAACCACACATATTCCCCTACTTATGCGACCCTACATGCTCTCCTACTTCTGCTACCCCACGTATTCCCCTACTTCTGCTACCCTACAAACTACCCTACTTCTGCTACCCCACGTATTCCCGTACTTCTGCTACCCTAGATATTCCCCTACTTCTGCTACCCTACGTCCTCTCCTACTTATGCTACCCCACATACTCCCCTACTTCTGCTACCCTACATACTCCTCTCCTTCTGCTGCCTCACATATTCCCCTACTTCTGCTACCCTACATACTTCCCTACTTCAGCTAACCCACGTATTCCCCTACTTCTGCTGCCCTGCATACTCCTCTCCTTCTGCTACCCCACATACTCCCCTACTTATGCTACCCTACATACTCCCCTACATCTGCTACCCTACATACTCCCCTACTTCTGGTACCCTACATACTCCCCTACATATGCTACCCCACATACTCCCCTACTTCTGCTACCCTACATACTCCTCTCCTTCTGCTACCTCACATATTCCACTACTTTTGCTACCCTACATACTCCCCCTACTTCTGCTACCCTACACTCTCCCCTACTTCTGCTACCCTACATACTCCCCTACTTCTGGTACCCTACATACTCCCCTACTTATGCTACCCCACATACTCCCCTACTTCTGCTACCCTACATACTCCCCTACTTCTGGTACCCTACATACTCCCCTACTTATGCTACCCCACATACTCCCCTACTTCTGCTACCCTACATACTCCCCTACTTCTGCTACCCTACATACTCCCCTACTTCTGCTACCCTACATACTCCCCTACTTCTGCTACCCTACACACTCCCCTACTTATGCTACCCCACATACTCCTCTACCTCTGCCACCCCACATACTCCCCTACTTCTGCTACCCTACATACTCCCCTACTTATGCTACCCCACATACTCCCCTACTTCTGCTACGCTACATACTCCTCTCCTTCTGCTACCTCACATATTCCCCTACTTCTGCTACCCTACATGCTCCCCTACTTCTGCTACCCCACGTATTCCCCTATTTCTGCTACCCTACATACTCCCCTACTTATGCTACCCTACATACTCCCCTACTTCTGCTGCCCTACATACTCCCCTACTTCTGCTACCCTACATACTCCCTTACTTCTGCTACCCTACATACTCCCCTACTTCTGCTACCCTATATACTCCCGTACTTCTGCTACCCTACATGCTCCCCTACTTCTGCTACCCTACATACTCCCTTACATCTGCTACCCTACATACTCCCCTACTTATCCTACCTTACGTACTCCCCTACCTCTGTTACCCTACATACTCCCCTACTTCTGCTACCCTACGAACTCCCCAACTTCTGCTACCCTACGTGGTCTCCTACTTCTGGTACCCCACGTATTCCCCTACTTCTGCAACCCTACATACTCCCCTACGTCTGCTACTCCTCATACTCCCCAACTTCTGCTACCCTACGTATTCCCCTCCTTCTGCTACCCTGCATACTCCTATCCTTCTGCAACCACACATATTCCCCTACTTATGCGACCCTACATGCTCTCCTACTTCTGCTACCCCACGTATTCCCCTACTTCTGCTACCCTACATACTCCCCTACTTATGCTACCCCACATACTCCCCTACTTCTGCTAACCTACATACTCCCTTACTTCTGCTACCCTACATACTCCCCCAATTCTGCTACCCTACGAACTCCCCCACTTCAGCTAGACTACGTATTCCCCTACTTCTGCTACCCCACATACTCCCCCACTTATGCTAACCTACATACTCCCCTACTTCTGCTACCCTACATACTACCCTACTTCTGCTACCCCACGTATTCCCCTACTTCTGCTACCCTACATACTCCCCTACTTATGCTACCCCACATACTCCCCTACTTCTGCTACGCTACATACTCCTCTCCTTCTGCTACCTCACATATTCCCCTACTTCTGCTACCCTACATGCTCCCCTACTTCTGCTACCCCACGTATTCCCCTATTTCTGCTACCCTACATACTCCCCTACTTATGCTACCCTACATACTCCCCTACTTCTGCTGCCCTACATACTCCCCTACTTCTGCTACCCTACATACTCCCTTACTTCTGCTACCCTACATACTCCCCTACTTCTGCTACCCTATATACTCCCGTACTTCTGCTACCCTACATGCTCCCCTACTTCTGCTACCCTACATACTCCCTTACATCTGCTACCCTACATACTCCCCTACTTATCCTACCTTACGTACTCCCCTACCTCTGTTACCCTACATACTCCCCTACTTCTGCTACCCTACGAACTCCCCAACTTCTGCTACCCTACGTGGTCTCCTACTTCTGGTACCCCACGTATTCCCCTACTTCTGCAACCCTACATACTCCCCTACGTCTGCTACTCCTCATACTCCCCAACTTCTGCTACCCTACGTATTCCCCTCCTTCTGCTACCCTGCATACTCCTATCCTTCTGCAACCACACATATTCCCCTACTTATGCGACCCTACATGCTCTCCTACTTCTGCTACCCCACGTATTCCCCTACTTCTGCTACCCTACATACTCCCCTACTTATGCTACCCCACATACTCCCCTACTTCTGCTAACCTACATACTCCCTTACTTCTGCTACCCTACATACTCCCCCAATTCTGCTACCCTACGAACTCCCCCACTTCAGCTAGACTACGTATTCCCCTACTTCTGCTACCCCACATACTCCCCCACTTATGCTAACCTACATACTCCCCTACTTCTGCTACCCTACATACTACCCTACTTCTGCTACCCCACGTATTCCCCTACTTCTGCTACCCTAGATATTCCCCTACTTCTGCTACCCTACGTCCTCTCCTACTTATGCTACCCCACATACTCCCCTACTTCTGCTACCCTACATACTCCTCTCCTTCTGCTGCCTCACATATTCCCCTACTTCTGCTACCCTACATACTTCCCTACTTCAGCTAACCCACGTATTCCCCTACTTCTGCTGCCCTGCATACTCCTCTCCTTCTGCTACCCCACATACTCCCCTACTTCTCCTACCCTACATACTCCCCTACTTCTGCTACCCTACAAACTCCCCTACTTATGCTACCCTACATACTCCCCTACTTCTGCTGCCCTACATACTCCCCTACTTCTGCTACCCTACATACTCCCTTACTTCTGCTACCCTACATACTCCCCTACTTCTGCTACCCTATATACTCCCGTACTTCTGCTACCCTACATGCTCCCCTACTTCTGCTACCCTACATACTCCCTTACATCTGCTACCCTACATACTCCCCTACTTATCCTACCTTACGTACTCCCCTACCTCTGTTACCCTACATACTCCCCTACTTCTGCTACCCTACGAACTCCCCAACTTCTGCTACCCTACGTGGTCTCCTACTTCTGGTACCCCACGTATTCCCCTACTCCTGCTACCCTACATACTCCCCTACGTCTGCTACTCCTCATACTTCCCAACTTCTGCTACGCTACGTATTCCCCTCCTTCTGCTAAACCGCATACTCCTCTCCTTCTGCAACCACACATATTCCCCTACTTATGCTACCCTACATGCTCCCCTACTTCTGCTACCCCACGTATTCCCCTACTTCTGCTACCCCACATACTCCCCTACTTCTGCTACCCTAGATACTCCCTTACTCCTGCTCCCCTACATACTCCCCTACTTATGCTACCCCACATACTCCCCTACTTCTGCTACCCTACATACTCCCCTACTTCTGCTACCCTACATACTCCCCTACTTCTGCTACAATACATACTCCCCTACTTCTGCTGCCCTACATACTCCCCTACTTCTGCTACCCTACATACTCCCCTACATCTGCTACCCTACATACTCCCCTGCGTCTGCTACCCTACATACTTCCCTACTTCTGCTCCCCTACATACTCCCCTACTTCTGCTACCCTACATACTCCCCTACTTCTGCTACCCTACATACTCCCCTACGTCTGCTACTCCTCATACTCCCCAACTTCTGCTACCCTACGTATTCCCCTCCTTCTGCTACCCTGCATACTCCTCTCCGTCTGCAACCACACATATTCCCCTACTTATGCTACCCTACATGCTCCCCTACTTCTGCTACCCCACGTATTCCCCTACTTCTGCTACCCTACAAACTCACCTACTTCTGCTACCCAACATATTCCCTTACTTCTGCTACCCTACAAAGTCCCATACTTCTGCTACCCTACATACTCCCCTACTTCTGCTGCCCTACATACTCCCCTACTTCTGCTACCCTACATACTCCCCTACATCTGCTACCCCACATACTCCCCTACTTCTGCTACCCCACATACTCCCCTACTTCTGCTACCCCACATACTCCCCTACTTCTGCTACCCTACATACTCCCCTACTTATGCTACCCCACATACTCCCCTACTTCTGCTACGCTACATACTCCTCTCCTTCTGCTACCTCACATATTCCCCTACTTCTGCTACCCTACATACTCCCCTACTTATGCTACCTTACGACCTCCCCTACTTCTGTTACCCTAAATACTCCCCTACTTCTGCTACCCTACGAACTCCCCAACTTCTGCTACCCTACGTGGTCTCCTACTTCTGGTACCCCACGTATTCCCCTATTTCTGCTACCCTACATACTCCCCTACGTCTGCTACTCCTCATACTCCCCGACTTCTGCTACCCTACGTATTCCCCTCCTTCTGCTACCCTGCATACTCCTCTCCGTCTGCAACCACACATATTCCCCTACTTATGCTACCCTACATGCTCCCCTACTTCTGCTACCCCACGTATTCCCCTACTTATGCTACCCTACAAACTCCCCTACTTATGCTACCCCACATACTCCCCCAATTATGCTACCCTACAGGCTCCCCTACTTCAGCTACCCTACATATTCCCTTACTTCTGCTACCCTACATACTCCCATACTTCTGCTACCCTACATACTCCCCTACTTCTGCTGCCCTACATACTCCCCTACTTCTGCTACCCTATATACTCCCTTACTTCTGCTACCCTACATACTCCCCTACTTCTGCTACCCTATATACTCCCGTACTTCTGCTACCCTACATGCTCCCCTACGTCTGCTACTCCTCATACTCCCCAACTTCTGCTACCCTACGTATTCCCCTCCTTCTGCTACCCTGCATACTCCTCTCCGTCTGCAACCACACATATTGCCCTACTTATGCTACCCTACATGCTCCCCTACTTCTGCTGCCCTACATACTCCCCTACTTCTGCTACCCTACATACTCCCTTACTTCTGCTACCCTACATACTCCCCTACTTCTGCTACCCTACATACTCTCCTACTTATGCTACCCTACATACTCCCTTACTTCTGCTACCCTACATACTCCCCTACTTCTGCTACCCTACATACTCTCCTACTTATGCTACCCCACATACTCCCCTACTTCTGCTACCCTACATACTCCCTTACTCCTGCTCCCCTACATACTCCCCTACTTATGCTACCCCACATACTCCCCTACTTCTGCTACCCTACATATTCCCCTACTTCTGCTACCCTACATACTCCCCTACTTCTGCTACCCTACATACTCCCCTACATATGCTACCCCACATACTCCCCTACTTCTGCTACCCTACATACTCCTCTCCTTCTGCTACCTCACATATTCCCCTACTTTTGCTACCCTACATACTCCCCCTACTTCTGCTACCCTACACGCTCCACTACTTCTGCTACCCTACATACTCCCCTACTTCTGGTACCCTACATACTCCCCTACTTATGCTACCCCACATACTCCCCTACTTCTGCTACCCTACATACTCCCCTACTTCTGCTACCCTACATACTCCCCTACTTCTGCTACCCAACATACTCCCCTACTTCTGCTACCCTACATACTCCCCTACTTATGCTACCCCACATACTCCCCTACTTCTGCTACCCCACATACTCCCCTACTTCTGCTACCCTGCATACTCCTCTCCGTCTGCAACCACACATATTCCCCTACTTATGCTACCCTACATGCTCCCCTACTTCTGCTACCCCACGTATTCCCCTACTTCTGCTACCCTACAAACTCCCCTACTTATGCTACCCTACATACTCCCCTACTTCTGCTGCCCTACATACTCCCCTACTTCTGCTACCCTACATACTCCCTTACTTCTGCTACCCTACATACTCCCCTACTTCTGCTACCCTATATACTCCCGTACTTCTGCTACCCTACATGCTCCCCTACTTCTGCTACCCTACATACTCCCTTACATCTGCTACCCTACATACTCCCCTACTTATCCTACCTTACGTACTCCCCTACCTCTGTTACCCTACATACTCCCCTACTTCTGCTACCCTACGAACTCCCCAACTTCTGCTACCCTACGTGGTCTCCTACTTCTGGTACCCCACGTATTCCCCTACTCCTGCTACCCTACATACTCCCCTACGTCTGCTACTCCTCATACTTCCCAACTTCTGCTACGCTACGTATTCCCCTCCTTCTGCTAAACCGCATACTCCTCTCCTTCTGCAACCACACATATTCCCCTACTTATGCTACCCTACATGCTCCCCTACTTCTGCTACCCCACGTATTCCCCTACTTCTGCTACCCCACATACTCCCCTACTTCTGCTACCCTAGATACTCCCTTACTCCTGCTCCCCTACATACTCCCCTACTTATGCTACCCCACATACTCCCCTACTTCTGCTACCCTACATACTCCCCTACTTCTGCTACCCTACATACTCCCCTACTTCTGCTACAATACATACTCCCCTACTTCTGCTGCCCTACATACTCCCCTACTTCTGCTACCCTACATACTCCCCTACATCTGCTACCCTACATACTCCCCTGCGTCTGCTACCCTACATACTTCCCTACTTCTGCTCCCCTACATACTCCCCTACTTCTGCTACCCTACATACTCCCCTACTTCTGCTACCCTACATACTCCCCTACGTCTGCTACTCCTCATACTCCCCAACTTCTGCTACCCTACGTATTCCCCTCCTTCTGCTACCCTGCATACTCCTCTCCGTCTGCAACCACACATATTCCCCTACTTATGCTACCCTACATGCTCCCCTACTTCTGCTACCCCACGTATTCCCCTACTTCTGCTACCCTACAAACTCACCTACTTCTGCTACCCTACATATTCCCTTACTTCTGCTACCCTACAAAGTCCCATACTTCTGCTACCCTACATACTCCCCTACTTCTGCTGCCCTACATACTCCCCTACTTCTGCTACCCTACATACTCCCCTACATCTGCTACCCTACATACTCCCCTGCGTCTGCTACCCTACATACTCCCCTACTTCTGCTAACCTACATACTCCCTTACTTCTGCTACCCTACATACTCCCCCAATTCTGCTACCCTACGAACTCCCCCACTTCAGCTAGACTACGTATTCCCCTACTTCTGCTACCCCACATACTCCCCCACTTATGCTAACCTACATACTCCCCTACTTCTGCTACCCTACATACTACCCTACTTCTGCTACCCCACGTATTCCCCTACTTCTGCTACCCTAGATATTCCCCTACTTCTGCTACCCTACGTCCTCTCCTACTTATGCTACCCCACATACTCCCCTACTTCTGCTACCCTACATACTCCTCTCCTTCTGCTGCCTCACATATTCCCCTACTTCTGCTACCCTACATACTTCCCTACTTCAGCTAACCCACGTATTCCCCTACTTCTGCTGCCCTGCATACTCCTCTCCTTCTGCTACCCCACATACTCCCCTACTTCTCCTACCCTACATACTCCCCTACTTCTGCTACCCTACAAACTCCCCTACTTATGCTACCCTACATACTCCCCTACTTCTGCTGCCCTACATACTCCCCTACTTCTGCTACCCTACATACTCCCTTACTTCTGCTACCCTACATACTCCCCTACTTCTGCTACCCTATATACTCCCGTACTTCTGCTACCCTACATGCTCCCCTACTTCTGCTACCCTACATACTCCCTTACATCTGCTACCCTACATACTCCCCTACTTATCCTACCTTACGTACTCCCCTACCTCTGTTACCCTACATACTCCCCTACTTCTGCTACCCTACGAACTCCCCAACTTCTGCTACCCTACGTGGTCTCCTACTTCTGGTACCCCACGTATTCCCCTACTCCTGCTACCCTACATACTCCCCTACGTCTGCTACTCCTCATACTTCCCAACTTCTGCTACGCTACGTATTCCCCTCCTTCTGCTAAACCGCATACTCCTCTCCTTCTGCAACCACACATATTCCCCTACTTATGCTACCCTACATGCTCCCCTACTTCTGCTACCCCACGTATTCCCCTACTTCTGCTACCCCACATACTCCCCTACTTCTGCTACCCTAGATACTCCCTTACTCCTGCTCCCCTACATACTCCCCTACTTATGCTACCCCACATACTCCCCTACTTCTGCTACCCTACATACTCCCCTACTTCTGCTACCCTACATACTCCCCTACTTCTGCTACAATACATACTCCCCTACTTCTGCTGCCCTACATACTCCCCTACTTCTGCTACCCTACATACTCCCCTACATCTGCTACCCTACATACTCCCCTGCGTCTGCTACCCTACATACTTCCCTACTTCTGCTCCCCTACATACTCCCCTACTTCTGCTACCCTACATACTCCCCTACTTCTGCTACCCTACATACTCCCCTACGTCTGCTACTCCTCATACTCCCCAACTTCTGCTACCCTACGTATTCCCCTCCTTCTGCTACCCTGCATACTCCTCTCCGTCTGCAACCACACATATTCCCCTACTTATGCTACCCTACATGCTCCCCTACTTCTGCTACCCCACGTATTCCCCTACTTCTGCTACCCTACAAACTCACCTACTTCTGCTACCCTACATATTCCCTTACTTCTGCTACCCTACAAAGTCCCATACTTCTGCTACCCTACATACTCCCCTACTTCTGCTGCCCTACATACTCCCCTACTTCTGCTACCCTACATACTCCCCTACATCTGCTACCCCACATACTCCCCTACTTCTGCTACCCCACATACTCCCCTACTTCTGCTACCCCACATACTCCCCTACTTCTGCTACCCTACATACTCCCCTACTTATGCTACCCCACATACTCCCCTACTTCTGCTACGCTACATACTCCTCTCCTTCTGCTACCTCACATATTCCCCTACTTCTGCTACCCTACATACTCCCCTACTTATGCTACCTTACGACCTCCCCTACTTCTGTTACCCTAAATACTCCCCTACTTCTGCTACCCTACGAACTCCCCAACTTCTGCTACCCTACGTGGTCTCCTACTTCTGGTACCCCACGTATTCCCCTATTTCTGCTACCCTACATACTCCCCTACGTCTGCTACTCCTCATACTCCCCGACTTCTGCTACCCTACGTATTCCCCTCCTTCTGCTACCCTGCATACTCCTCTCCGTCTGCAACCACACATATTCCCCTACTTATGCTACCCTACATGCTCCCCTACTTCTGCTACCCCACGTATTCCCCTACTTATGCTACCCTACAAACTCCCCTACTTATGCTACCCCACATACTCCCCCAATTATGCTACCCTACAGGCTCCCCTACTTCAGCTACCCTACATATTCCCTTACTTCTGCTACCCTACATACTCCCATACTTCTGCTACCCTACATACTCCCCTACTTCTGCTGCCCTACATACTCCCCTACTTCTGCTACCCTATATACTCCCTTACTTCTGCTACCCTACATACTCCCCTACTTCTGCTACCCTATATACTCCCGTACTTCTGCTACCCTACATGCTCCCCTACGTCTGCTACTCCTCATACTCCCCAACTTCTGCTACCCTACGTATTCCCCTCCTTCTGCTACCCTGCATACTCCTCTCCGTCTGCAACCACACATATTGCCCTACTTATGCTACCCTACATGCTCCCCTACTTCTGCTGCCCTACATACTCCCCTACTTCTGCTACCCTACATACTCCCTTACTTCTGCTACCCTACATACTCCCCTACTTCTGCTACCCTACATACTCTCCTACTTATGCTACCCTACATACTCCCTTACTTCTGCTACCCTACATACTCCCCTACTTCTGCTACCCTACATACTCTCCTACTTATGCTACCCCACATACTCCCCTACTTCTGCTACCCTACATACTCCCTTACTCCTGCTCCCCTACATACTCCCCTACTTATGCTACCCCACATACTCCCCTACTTCTGCTACCCTACATATTCCCCTACTTCTGCTACCCTACATACTCCCCTACTTCTGCTACCCTACATACTCCCCTACATATGCTACCCCACATACTCCCCTACTTCTGCTACCCTACATACTCCTCTCCTTCTGCTACCTCACATATTCCCCTACTTTTGCTACCCTACATACTCCCCCTACTTCTGCTACCCTACACGCTCCACTACTTCTGCTACCCTACATACTCCCCTACTTCTGGTACCCTACATACTCCCCTACTTATGCTACCCCACATACTCCCCTACTTCTGCTACCCTACATACTCCCCTACTTCTGCTACCCTACATACTCCCCTACTTATGCTACCCCACATACTCCCCTACTTCTGCTACCCCACATACTCCCCTACTTCTGCTACCCTGCATACTCCTCTCCGTCTGCAACCACACATATTCCCCTACTTATGCTACCCTACATGCTCCCCTACTTCTGCTACCCCACGTATTCCCCTACTTCTGCTACCCTACAAACTCCCCTACTTATGCTACCCTACATACTCCCCTACTTCTGCTGCCCTACATACTCCCCTACTTCTGCTACCCTACATACTCCCTTACTTCTGCTACCCTACATACTCCCCTACTTCTGCTACCCTATATACTCCCGTACTTCTGCTACCCTACATGCTCCCCTACTTCTGCTACCCTACATACTCCCTTACATCTGCTACCCTACATACTCCCCTACTTATCCTACCTTACGTACTCCCCTACCTCTGTTACCCTACATACTCCCCTACTTCTGCTACCCTACGAACTCGACAACTTCTGCTACCCTACGTGGTCTCCTACTTCTGGTACCCCACGTATTCCCCTACTCCTGCTACCCTACATACTCCCCTACGTCTGCTACTCCTCATACTCCCCAACTTCTGCTACCCTACGTATTCCCCTCCTTCTGCTACCCTGCATACTCCTCTCCGTCTGCAACCACACATATTCCCCTACTTATGCTACCCTACATGCTCCCCTACTTCTGCTACCCCACGTATTCCCCTACTTCTGCTACCCTACAAACTCACCTACTTCTGCTACCCTACATATTCCCTTACTTCTGCTACCCTACAAAGTCCCATACTTCTGCTACCCTACATACTCCCCTACTTCTGCTGCCCTACATACTCCCCTACTTCTGCTACCCTACATACTCCCCTACATCTGCTACCCTACATACTCCCCTGCGTCTGCTACCCTACATACTCCCCTACTTCTGCTACCCTACATACTCCCCTACTTCTGCTACTCTATATACTCCCCTACTTCTGCTACCCTACATCCTCAACTACTTCTGCTACCCCACGTATTCCCATACTTCTGCTACCCCACGTATTCCCCTACTTCTGCTACCCCACGTATTCCCCTACTTCTGCTACCCTACATACTCCCCTACTTCTGCTACCCTACATACTCCCCTACTTCTGCTACCCAACATACTCCCCTATTTCTGCTACCCTACATACTGCCCTACTTATGCTACCCCACATACTCCCCTACTTCTGCTACCCCACATACACCCCTACTTATGCTACCCTACGTACTCCCCTACTTCTGCTACCCTGCATACTCCCCTACTTATGCTACCCCACATACTCCCCCACTTATGCTACCCTACATGCTCCCCTACTTCAGCTACCCTACATACTCCCCTACTTCTGCTACAATACATACTCCCCTACTTCTGCTGCCCTACATACTCCCCTACTTCTGCTACCCTACATACTCCCCTACATCTGCTACCCTACATACTCCCCTGCGTCTGCTACCCTACATACTTCCCTACTTCTGCTCCCCTACATACTCCCCTACTTCTGCTACCCTACATACTCCCCTACTTCTGCTACCCTACATACTCCCCTACGTCTGCTACTCCTCATACTCCCCAACTTCTGCTACCCTACGTATTCCCCTCCTTCTGCTACCCTGCATACTCCTCTCCGTCTGCAACCACACATATTCCCCTACTTATGCTACCCTACATGCTCCCCTACTTCTGCTACCCCACGTATTCCCCTACTTCTGCTACCCTACAAACTCACCTACTTCTGCTACCCTACATATTCCCTTACTTCTGCTACCCTACAAAGTCCCATACTTCTGCTACCCTACATACTCCCCTACTTCTGCTGCCCTACATACTCCCCTACTTCTGCTACCCTACATACTCCCCTACATCTGCTACCCTACATACTCCCCTGCGTCTGCTACCCTACATACTCCCCTACTTCTGCTACCCTACATACTCCCCTACTTCTGCTACCCTATATACTCCCCTACTTCTGCTACCCTACATCCTCAACTACTTCTGCTACCCCACGTATTCCCATACTTCTGCTACCCCACGTATTCCCCTACTTCTGCTACCCCACGTATTCCCCTACTTCTGCTACCCTACATACTCCCCTACTTTTGCTACCCTACATACTCCCCTACTTCTGCTACCCAACATACTCCCCTATTTCTGCTACCCTACATACTGCCCTACTTATGCTACCCCACATACTCCCCTACTTCTGCTACCCCACATACACCCCTACTTATGCTACCCTACGTACTCCCCTACTTCTGCTACCCTGCATACTCCCCTACTTATGCTACCCCACATACTCCCCCACTTATGCTACCCTACATGCTCCCCTACTTCAGCTACCCTACATACTCCCCTACTTCTGCTACCCTACGTGGTCTCCTACTTCTGGTACCCCACGTATTCCCCTACTCCTGCTACCCTACATACTCCCCTACTTCTGCTACCCTATATACTCCCGTACTTCTGCTACCCTACATGCTCCCCTACGTCTGCTACTCCTCATACTCCCCAACTTCTGCTACCCTACGTATTCCCCTCCTTCTGCTACCCTGCATACTCCTCTCCGTCTGCAACCACACATATTGCCCTACTTATGCTACCCTACATGCTCCCCTACTTCTGCTGCCCTACATACTCCCCTACTTCTGCTACCCTACATACTCCCTTACTTCTGCTACCCTACATACTCCCCTACTTCTGCTACCCTACATACTCTCCTACTTATGCTACCCTACATACTCCCTTACTTCTGCTACCCTACATACTCCCCTACTTCTGCTACCCTACATACTCTCCTACTTATGCTACCCCACATACTCCCCTACTTCTGCTACCCTACATACTCCCTTACTCCTGCTCCCCTACATACTCCCCTACTTATGCTACCCCACATACTCCCCTACTTCTGCTACCCTACATATTCCCCTACTTCTGCTACCCTACATACTCCCCTACTTCTGCTACCCTACATACTCCCCTACATATGCTACCCCACATACTCCCCTACTTCTGCTACCCTACATACTCCTCTCCTTCTGCTACCTCACATATTCCCCTACTTTTGCTACCCTACATACTCCCCCTACTTCTGCTACCCTACACGCTCCACTACTTCTGCTACCCTACATACTCCCCTACTTCTGGTACCCTACATACTCCCCTACTTATGCTACCCCACATACTCCCCTACTTCTGCTACCCTACATACTCCCCTACTTCTGCTACCCTACATACTCCCCTACTTCTGCTACCCAACATACTCCCCTACTTCTGCTACCCTACATACTCCCCTACTTATGCTACCCCACATACTCCCCTACTTCTGCTACCCCACATACTCCCCTACTTCTGCTACCCTGCATACTCCTCTCCGTCTGCAACCACACATATTCCCCTACTTATGCTACCCTACATGCTCCCCTACTTCTGCTACCCCACGTATTCCCCTACTTCTGCTACCCTACAAACTCCCCTACTTATGCTACCCTACATACTCCCCTACTTCTGCTGCCCTACATACTCCCCTACTTCTGCTACCCTACATACTCCCTTACTTCTGCTACCCTACATACTCCCCTACTTCTGCTACCCTATATACTCCCGTACTTCTGCTACCCTACATGCTCCCCTACTTCTGCTACCCTACATACTCCCTTACATCTGCTACCCTACATACTCCCCTACTTATCCTACCTTACGTACTCCCCTACCTCTGTTACCCTACATACTCCCCTACTTCTGCTACCCTACGAACTCCCCAACTTCTGCTACCCTACGTGGTCTCCTACTTCTGGTACCCCACGTATTCCCCTACTCCTGCTACCCTACATACTCCCCTACGTCTGCTACTCCTCATACTTCCCAACTTCTGCTACGCTACGTATTCCCCTCCTTCTGCTAAACCGCATACTCCTCTCCTTCTGCAACCACACATATTCCCCTACTTATGCTACCCTACATGCTCCCCTACTTCTGCTACCCCACGTATTCCCCTACTTCTGCTACCCCACATACTCCCCTACTTCTGCTACCCTAGATACTCCCTTACTCCTGCTCCCCTACATACTCCCCTACTTATGCTACCCCACATACTCCCCTACTTCTGCTACCCTACATACTCCCCTACTTCTGCTACCCTACATACTCCCCTACTTCTGCTACAATACATACTCCCCTACTTCTGCTGCCCTACATACTCCCCTACTTCTGCTACCCTACATACTCCCCTACATCTGCTACCCTACATACTCCCCTGCGTCTGCTACCCTACATACTTCCCTACTTCTGCTCCCCTACATACTCCCCTACTTCTGCTACCCTACATACTCCCCTACTTCTGCTACCCTACATACTCCCCTACGTCTGCTACTCCTCATACTCCCCAACTTCTGCTACCCTACGTATTCCCCTCCTTCTGCTACCCTGCATACTCCTCTCCGTCTGCAACCACACATATTCCCCTACTTATGCTACCCTACATGCTCCCCTACTTCTGCTACCCCACGTATTCCCCTACTTCTGCTACCCTACAAACTCACCTACTTCTGCTACCCTACATATTCCCTTACTTCTGCTACCCTACAAAGTCCCATACTTCTGCTACCCTACATACTCCCCTACTTCTGCTGCCCTACATACTCCCCTACTTCTGCTACCCTACATACTCCCCTACATCTGCTACCCTACATACTCCCCTGCGTCTGCTACCCTACATACTCCCCTACTTCTGCTACCCTACATACTCCCCTACTTCTGCTACCCTATATACTCCCCTACTTCTGCTACCCTACATCCTCAACTACTTCTGCTACCCCACGTATTCCCATACTTCTGCTACCCCACGTATTCCCCTACTTCTGCTACCCCACGTATTCCCCTACTTCTGCTACCCTACATACTCCCCTACTTCTGCTACCCTACATACTCCCCTACTTCTGCTACCCAACATACTCCCCTATTTCTGCTACCCTACATACTGCCCTACTTATGCTACCCCACATACTCCCCTACTTCTGCTACCCCACATACACCCCTACTTATGCTACCCTACGTACTCCCCTACTTCTGCTACCCTGCATACTCCCCTACTTATGCTACCCCACATACTCCCCCACTTATGCTACCCTACATGCTCCCCTACTTCAGCTACCCTACATACTCCCCTACTTCTGCTACAATACATACTCCCCTACTTCTGCTGCCCTACATACTCCCCTACTTCTGCTACCCTACATACTCCCCTACATCTGCTACCCTACATACTCCCCTGCGTCTGCTACCCTACATACTTCCCTACTTCTGCTCCCCTACATACTCCCCTACTTCTGCTACCCTACATACTCCCCTACTTCTGCTACCCTACATACTCCCCTACGTCTGCTACTCCTCATACTCCCCAACTTCTGCTACCCTACGTATTCCCCTCCTTCTGCTACCCTGCATACTCCTCTCCGTCTGCAACCACACATATTCCCCTACTTATGCTACCCTACATGCTCCCCTACTTCTGCTACCCCACGTATTCCCCTACTTCTGCTACCCTACAAACTCACCTACTTCTGCTACCCTACATATTCCCTTACTTCTGCTACCCTACAAAGTCCCATACTTCTGCTACCCTACATACTCCCCTACTTCTGCTGCCCTACATGCTCCCCTACTTCTGCTACCCTACATACTCCCCTACATCTGCTACCCTACGTGGTCTCCTACTTCTGGTACCCCACGTATTCCCCTACTCCTGCTACCCTACATACTCCCCTACGTCTGCTACTCCTCATACTCCCCAACTTCTGCTACGCTACGTATTCCCCTCCTTCTGCTACCCCGCATACTCCTCTCCTTCTGCAACCACACATATTCCCCTACTTATGCTATCCTACATGCTCCCCTACTTCTGCTACCCCACGTATTCCCCTACTTCTGCTACCCTACATACTCTCCTACTTATGCTACCCCACATACTCCCCTACTTCTGCTACCCTACATACTCCCTTACTCCTGCTCCCCTACATACTCCCCTACTTATGCTACCCCACATACTCCCCTACTTCTGCTACCCCACATACTCCCCTACTTCTGCTACCCCACATACTCCCCTACTTCTGCTACCCTACATACTCCCCTACTTATGCTACCCCACATACTCCCCTACTTCTGCTACGCTACATACTCCTCTCCTTCTGCTACCTCACATATTCCCCTACTTCTGCTACCCTACATACTCCCCTACTTATGCTACCTTACGACCTCCCCTACTTCTGTTACCCTAATACTCCCCTACTTCTGCTACCCTACGAACTCCCCAACTTCTGCTACCCTACGTGGTCTCCTACTTCTGGTACCCCACGTATTCCCCTATTTCTGCTACCCTACATACTCCCCTACGTCTGCTACTCCTCATACTCCCCGACTTCTGCTACCCTACGTATTCCCCTCCTTCTGCTACCCTGCATACTCCTCTCCGTCTGCAACCACACATATTCCCCTACTTATGCTACCCTACATGCTCCCCTACTTCTGCTACCCCACGTATTCCCCTACTTATGCTACCCTACAAACTCCCCTACTTATGCTACCCCACATACTCCCCCAATTATGCTACCCTACAGGCTCCCCTACTTCAGCTACCCTACATATTCCCTTACTTCTGCTACCCTACATACTCCCATACTTCTGCTACCCTACATACTCCCCTACTTCTGCTGCCCTACATACTCCCCTACTTCTGCTACCCTATATACTCCCTTACTTCTGCTACCCTACATACTCCCCTACTTCTGCTACCCTATATACTCCCGTACTTCTGCTACCCTACATGCTCCCCTACTTCTGCTACCCTACATACTCCCTTACATCTGCTACCCTACATACTCCCCTACTTATCCTACCTTACGTACTCCCCTACCTCTGTTACCCTACATACTCCCCTACTTCTGCTACCCTACGAACTCCCCAACTTCTGGCACCCTACGTGGTCTCCTACTTCTGGTACCCCACGTATTCCCCTACTTCTGCAACCCTACATACTCCCCTACGTCTGCTACTCCTCATACTCCCCAACTTCTGCTACCCTACGTATTCCCCTCCTTCTGCTACCCTGCATACTCCTATCCTTCTGCAACCACACATATTCCCCTACTTATGCGACCCTACATGCTCTCCTACTTCTGCTACCCCACGTATTCCCCTACTTCTGCTACCCTACATACTCCCCTACTTATGCTACCCCACATACTCCCCTACTTCTGCTAACCTACATACTCCCTTACTTCTGCTACCCTACATACTCCCCCAAATCTGCTACCCTACGAACTCCCCCACTTCAGGTGGCCTACGTATTCCCCTACTTCTGCTACCCCACATACTCCCCTACTTATGCTAACCTACATACTCCCCTACTTCTGCTACCCTACAAACTACCCTACTTCTGCTACCCCACGTATTCCCGTACTTCTGCTACCCTAGATATTCCCCTACTTCTGCTACCCTACGTCCTCTCCTACTTATGCTACCCCATATACTCCCCTACTTCTGCTACCCAACATACTCCTCTCCTTCTGCTGCCTCACATATTCCCCTACTTCTGCTACCCTACATACTTCCCTACTTCAGCTAACCCACGTATTCCCCTACTTCTGCTGCCCTGCATACTCCTCTCCTTCTGCTACCCCACATACTCCCCTACTTATGCTACCCTACATACTCCCCTACATCTGCTACCCTACATACTCCCCTACTTCTGGTACCCTACATACTCCCCTACATATGCTACCCCACATACTCCCCTACTTCTGCTACCCTACATACTCCTCTCCTTCTGCTACCTCACATATTCCACTACTTTTGCTACCCTACATACTCCCCCTACTTCTGCTACCCTACACTCTCCCCTACTTCTGCTACCCTACATACTCCCCTACTTCTGGTACCCTACATACTCCCCTACTTATGCTACCCCACATACTCCCCTACTTCTGCTACCCTACATACTCCCCTACTTCTGGTACCCTACATACTCCCCTACTTATGCTACCCCACATACTCCCCTACTTCTGCTACCCTACATACTCCCCTACTTCTGCTACCCTACATACTCCCCTACTTCTGCTACCCTACATACTCCCCTACTTCTGCTACCCTACACACTCCCCTACTTATGCTACCCCACATACTCCTCTACCTCTGCCACCCCACATACTCCCCTACTTCTGCTACCCTACATACTCCCCTACTTATGCTACCCCACATACTCCCCTACTTCTGCTACGCTACATACTCCTCTCCTTCTGCTACCTCACATATTCCCCTACTTCTGCTACCCTACATACCCCCTACTTATGCTACCTTACGAACTCCCCTACTTCTGTTACCCTAAATACTCCCCTACTTCTGCTACCCTACGAACTCCCCAACTTCTGCTACCCTACGTGGTCTCCTACTTCTGGTACCCCACGTATTCCCCTATTTCTGCTACCCTACATACTCCCCTACGTCTGCTACTCCTCCTACTCCCCGACTTCTGCTACCCTACGTATTCCCCTCCTTCTGCTACCCTGCATACTCCTCTCCGTCTGCAACCACACATATTCCCCTACTTATGCTACCCTACATGCTCCCCTACTTCTGCTACCCCACGTATTCCCCTACTTCTGCTACCCTACATACTCCCCTACTTATGCTACCCTACATACTCCCCTACTTCTGCTGCCCTACATACTCCCCTACTTCTGCTACCCTACATACTCCCTTACTTCTGCTACCCTACATACTCCCCTACTTCTGCTACCCTATATACTCCCGTACTTCTGCTACCCTACATGCTCCCCTACTTCTGCTACCCTACATACTCCCTTACATCTGCTACCCTACATACTCCCCTACTTATCCTACCTTACGTACTCCCCTACCTCTGTTACCCTACATACTCCCCTACTTCTGCTACCCTACGAACTCCCCAACTTCTGCTACCCTACGTGGTCTCCTACTTCTGGTACCCCACGTATTCCCCTACTCCTGCAACCCTACATACTCCCCTACGTCTGCTACTCCTCATACTCCCCAACTTCTGCTACCCTACGTATTCCCCTCCTTCTGCTACCCTGCATACTCCTATCCTTCTGCAACCACACATATTCCCCTACTTATGCGACCCTACATGCTCTCCTACTTCTGCTACCCCACGTATTCCCCTACTTCTGCTACCCTACATACTCCCCTACTTATGCTACCCCACATACTCCCCTACTTCTGCTAACCTACATACTCCCTTACTTCTGCTACCCTACATACTCCCCCAATTCTGCTACCCTACGAACTCCCCCACTTCAGCTAGCCTACGTATTCCCCTACTTCTGCTACCCCACATACTCCCCCACTTATGCTAACCTACATACTCCCCTACTTCTGCTACCCTACATACTACCCTACTTCTGCTACCCCACGTATTCCCCTACTTCTGCTACCCTAGATATTCCCCTACTTCTGCTACCCTACGTCCTCTCCTACTTATGCTACCCCACATACTCCCCTACTTCTGCTACCCTACATACTCCTCTCCTTCTGCTGCCTCACATATTCCCGTACTTCTGCTACCCTACATACTTCCCTACTTCAGCTAACCCACGTATTCCCCTACTTCTGCTGCCCTGCATACTCCTCTCCTTCTGCTACCCCACATACTCGCCTACTTCTGCTACCCTACATACTCCCCTACTTCTGCTACCCTACATACTCCCCTACATATGCTACCCCACATACTCCCCTACTTCTGCTACCCTACATACTCCTCTCCTTCTGCTACCTCACATATTCCCCTACTTTTGCTACCCTACATACTCCCCCTACTTCTGCTACCCTACACGCTCCACTACTTCTGCTACCCTACATACTCCCCTACTTCTGGTACCCTACATACTCCCCTACTTATGCTACCCCACATACTCCCCTACTTCTGCTACCCTACATACTCCCCTACTTCTGCTACCCTACATACTCCCCTACTTCTGCTACCCTACATACTCCCCTACTTCTGCTACCCTACATACTCCCCTACTTCTGCTACCCTACATACTCCCCTACTTATGCTACCCCACATACTCCCCTACCACTGCTACCCCACATACTCCCCTACTTCTGCTACCCTACATACTCCCCTACTTATGCTACCCCACATACTCCCCTACTTCTGCTACCCTACATACTCCCCTACTTCTGCCACCCTATATACTCCCCTACTTCTGCTACCCAACATACTCCCCTACTTATGCTAACCCACATACTCTCCTACTTCTGCTACCCCACATACTCCCCTACTTCTGCTACACTACATACTCCCCTACTTCTGCTACCCCAAGTATTCCCCTACTTCTGCTACCTTACGTACTCCCCTACTTCTGTTACCCTACATACTCCCCAACTTCTGCTACCCTACATACTACCCTACTTCTGCTACCCCACGGATTCCCCTACTTCTGCTACCCTAGATATTCCCCTACTTCTGCTACCCCACATACTCCCCTACTTATGCTACCCTACATACTCCCCTACTTCTGCTACCCTACATAATCGACTACTTATGCTACCTTACGTACTCCCCTACTTCTGTTACCCTACATACTCCCCAACTTCTGCTACCCTACATACTACCCTACTTATGCTACCTTACGTACTCCCCTACTTCTGTTACCCTACATACTCCCCAACTTCTGCTACCCTACATACTACCCTACTTCTGCTACCCCACGTATTCCCCTACTTCTGCTACCCTAGATATTCCCCTACTTCTGCTACCCCACATACTCCCCTACTTATGCTACCCTACATACTCCCCTACTTCTGCTACCCTACGTGGTCTCCTACTTCTGGTACCCCACGTATTCCCCTACTTCTGCAACCCTACATACTTCCCTACGTCTGCTACTCCTCATACTCCCCAACTTCTGCTACCCTACGTATTCCCCTCCTTCTGCTACCCTGCATACTCCTATCCTTCTGCAACCACACATATTCCCCTACTTATGCGACCCTACATGCTCTCCTACTTCTGCTACCCCACGCATTCTCCTACTTCTGCTACCCTACATACTCCCCTACTTATGCTACCCCACATACTCCCCTACTTCTGCTAACCTACATACTCCCTTACTTCTGCTACCCTACATACTCCCCCAATTCTGCTACCCTACGAACTCCCCCACTTCAGCTAGCCTACGTATTCCCCTACTTCTGCTACCCCACATACTCCCCTACTTATGCTAACCTACATACTCCCCTACTTCTGCTACCCTACATACTACCCTACTTCTGCTACCCCACGTGTTCCCTTACTTCTGCTACCCTAGATATTCCCCTACTTATGCTACCCCACATACTCCCCTACTTATGCTACCCGACATACTCCCCTACTTCTGCTACCCTACGTCCTCCCCTACTTATGCTACCCCACATACTCCCCTACTTCTGCTACCCTACATACTCCTCTCCTTCTGCTGCCTCACATATTCCCCTACTTCTGCTACCCTACATACTTCCCTACTTCAGCTAACCCACGTATTCCCCTACTTCTGCTGCCCTGCATACTCCTCTCCTTCTGCTACCCCACATACTCCCCTACTTATGCTACCCTACATACTCCCCTACTTCTGCTACCCTACATACTCCCCTACTTCTGCTACCCTACATACTCCCCTACATATGCTACCCCACATACTCCCCTACTTCTGCTACCCTACATACTCCTCTCCTTCTGCTACCTCACATATTCCCGTACTTTTGCTACCCTACATACTCCCCCTACTTCTGCTACCCTACACACTCCCCTACTTCTGCTACCCTACATACTCCCCTACTTCTGGTACCCTACATACTCCCCTACTTATGCTACCCCACATACTCCCCTACTTCTGCTACCCTACATACTCCCCTACTTCTGCTACCCTACATACTCCCCTACTTCTGCTACCCTACATACTCCCCTACTTCTGCCACCCTACATACTCCCCTACTTATGCTACCCCACATACTCCCCTACTTCTGCTACCCCACATACTCCCCTACTTCTGCTACCCTACATACTCCCCTACTTATGCTACCCCACATACTCCCCTACTTCTGCTACGCTACATACTCCTCTCCTTCTGCTACCCTCGATATTCCCCTACTTCTGCTACCCCACATACTCCCCTACTTAAGCTACCCCACATACTCCCCTATTTCTGCTTCCCTACAGACTCCTCTCCTTCTGCAACCTCATATATTTCCCTACTTCTGCTCCCCTACATACTCCCCTACTTCTGCTACCCTACATACTCCCCTACTTCTGCTACAATACATACTCCCCTACTTCTGCTGCCCTACATACTCCCCTACTTCTGCTACCCTACATACTCCCCTACATCTGCTACCCTACATACTCCCCTGCGTCTGCTACCCTACATACTTCCCTACTTATGCTACCCCACATACCCCCCTACTTCTGCTACCCCACATACTCCCCTACTTCTGCTACGCCTACATACTCCCCTACTTCTGCTACCCCATGTATTCCCCTACTTCTGCTACCCCATGTATTCCCCTACTTCTGCTAAACTAGATATTCCCCTACTTCTGCTACCCTACATACTCCCCTACTTCTGCTACCCTGCATACTCACCTACTTCTGCTACCCTACATACTCGACTACTTCTGCTACGGCACGTACTCCCCTACTTCTGCTACGCCACGTATTCCCCTACTTCTGCTACCCTGCATACTCCTCTCCTTCTGCTACCCTACGAACTCCCCAACTTCTGCTACCCTACGTGGTCTCCTACTTCTGGTACCCCACGTATTCCCCTATTTCTGCTACCCTACATACTCCCCTACTTCTGCTAATCTACATACTCCCCTACTTCTGCTACCACACGCATTCCCCTACTTCTGCTACCCAAGATATTCCCCTACTTCTGCTACCCCACATACACCCCTACTTATGCTACCCTACATACTCCCCTACTTCTGCTACCCTGCATACTCCCCTACTTCTGCTACCCTACATACTCCACTACTTCTGCTACCGGACGTGCTCCCCTACTTCTGTTACCCCACGTATTCCCCTACTTCTGCTACCCTGCATACTCCTCTCCTTCTGCTACCCCCCATACTCCCCTACTCATGCTACCCTACATACTCCCCTACTTCTGCTACCCTACATACTCCCATACTTCTGCTACCCTACATACTCCCCTACTTATGCTACCCAACATACTCCTCTACTTCTGCTACCCTACATACTCCCCTACTTCTGCTACCCTACATACTCCCCTACTTCTGCTACCCTACATACTCCCCTACTTCTGCCACCCTATATACTCCCCTACTTCTGCTACCCAACATACTCCCCTACTTATGCTAACCCACATACTCTCCTACTTCTGCTACCCCACATACTCCCCTACTTCTGCTACACTACATACTCCCCTACTTCTGCTACCCCAAGTATTCCCCTACTTCTGCTACCCTACATACTCCCCTACTTCTGCTACCCTACATACTCCCCTACTTATGCTACCCCACATACTCCCCTACTTCTGCTACCCTACATACTCCTCTCCTTCTGCTACCACATATATTTCCCTACTTCTGCTACAGTACATACTCCCCTACTTCTGCTACCCTACATACTCCCCTACTTCTGCTACCCTACATAATCGGCTACTTATGCTACCTTACGTACTCCCCTACTTCTGTTACCCTACATACTCCCCAACTTCTGCTACCCTACATACTACCCTACTTCTGCTACCCCACGTATTCCCCTACTTCTGCTACCCTAGATATTCCCCTACTTCTGCTACCCTACATACTCCCCTACTTCTGCTACCCTACATACTCCCCTACTTCTGCTACCCTACATAATCGGCTACTTATGCTACCTTACGTACTCCCCTACTTCTGTTACCCTACATACTCCCCAACTTCTGCTACCCTACATACTACCCTACTTCTGCTACCCCACGTATTCCCCTACTTCTGCTACCCTAGATATTCTCCTACTTCTGCTACCCTACGTCCTCCCCTACTTATGCTACCCCACATACTCCCCTACTTCTGCTACCCTACATACTCCTCTCCTTCTGCTGCCTCACATATTCCCCTACTTCTGCTACCCTACATACTTCCCTACTTCAGCTAACCCACGTATTCCCCTACTTCTGCTGCCCTGCATACTCCTCTCCTTCTGCTACCCCACATACTCCCCTACTTATGCTACCCGACATACTCCCCTACTTCTGCTACCCTACGTCCTCCCCTACTTATGCTACCCCACATACTCCCCTACTTCTGCTACCCTACATACTCCTCTCCTTCTGCTGCCTCACATATTCCCCTACTTCTGCTACCCTACATACTTCCCTACTTCAGCTAACCCACGTATTCCCCTACTTCTGCTGCCCTGCACACTCCTCTCCTTCTGCTACCCCACATACCCCCCTACTTCTGCTACCCCACATACTCCCCTACCTCTGCTACGCCTACATACTCCCCTACTTCTGCTACCCCATGTATTCCCCTACTTCTGCTAAACTAGATATTCCCCTACTTCTGCTTCCCTACATACTCCCCTACTTCTGCTACCCTGCATACTCACCTACTTCTGCTACCCTACATACTCGACTACTTCTGCTACCGCACGTACTCCCCTACTTCTGCTACGCCACGTATTCCCCTACTTCTGCTACCCTGCATACTCCTCTCCTTCTGCTACCCTACGAACTCCCCAACTTCTGCTACCCTACGTGGTCTCCTACTTCTGGTACCCCACGTATTCCCCTATTTCTGCTACCCTACATACTCCCCTACTTCTGCTAATCTACATACTCCCCTACTTCTGCTAACCCACGCATTCCCCTACTTCTGCTACCCAAGATATTCCCCTACTTCTGCTACCCCACATACACCCCTACTTATGCTACCCTACATACTCCCCTACTTCTGCTACCCTGCATACTCCCCTACTTCTGCTACCCTACATACTCCACTACTTCTGCTACCGGACGTGCTCCCCTACTTCTGTTACCCCACGTATTCCCCTACTTCTGCTACCCTGCATACTCCTATCCTTCTGCTACCCCACATACTCCCCTACTCATGCTACCCTACATACTCCCCTACTTCTGCTACCCTACATACTCCCATACTTCTGCTACCCTACATACTCCCCTACTTATGCTACCCAACATACTCCTCTACTTCTGCTACCCTACATACTCCCCTACTTCTGCTACCCTACATACTCCCCTACTTCTGCTACCCTACATATTCCCCTACTTCTGCCACCCTATATACTCCCCTACTTCTGCTACCCAACATACTCCCCTACTTATGCTAACCCACATACTCTCCTACTTCTGCTACCCCACATACTCCCCTACTTCTGCTACCCTACATACTCCCCTACTTCTGCTACCCCAAGTATTCCCCTACTTCTGCTACCCTACATACTCCCCTACTTCTGCTACCCTACATACTCCCCTACTTATGCTACCCCACATACTCCCCTACTTCTGCTACCCTACATACTCCTCTCCTTCTGCTACCACATATATTTCCCTACTTCTGCTACAGTACATACTCCCCTACTTCTGCTACCCTACATACTCCCCTACTTCTGCTACCCTACATAATCGGCTACTTATGCTACCTTACGTACTCCCCTACTTCTGTTACCCTAGATATTCCCCTACTTCTGCTACCCCACATACTCCCCTACTTATGCTACCCTACATACTCCCCTACTTCTGCTACCCTACATAATCGGCTACTTATGCTACCTTACGTACTCCCCTACTTCTGTTACCCTACATACTCCCCAACTTCTGCTACCCTACATAATCGGCTACTTATGCTACCTTACGTACTCCCCTACTTCTGTTACCCTACATACTCCCCAACTTCTGCTACCCTACATACTACCCTACTTCTGCTACCCCACGTATTCCCCTACTTCTGCTGCCCTGCATACTCCTCTCCTTCTGCTACCCCACATACTCCCCTACTTATGCTACCCTACATACTCCCCTACTTCTGCTACCCTACATACTCCCCTACTTCTGCTACCCTACATACTCCCCTACATATGCTACCCCACATACTCCCCTACTTCTGCTACCCTACATACTCCTCTCCTTCTGCTACCTCACATATTCCCGTACTTTTGCTACCCTACATACTCCCCCTACTTCTGCTACCCTACACACTCCCCTATTTCTGCTACCCTACATACTCCCCTACTTCTGCTACCCTACATACTCCCCTACTTCTGCTACCCTACATACTCCCCTACTTCTGCCACCCTACATACTCCCCTACTTATGCTACCCCACATACTCCCCTACTTCTGCTACCCCACATACTCCCCTACTTCTGCTACCCTACATACTCCCCTACTTATGCTACCCCACATACTCCCCTACTTCTGCTACGCTACATACTCCTCTCCTTCTGCTACCCTCGATATTCCCCTACTTCTGCTACCCCACATACTCCCCTACTTAAGCTACCCCACATACTCCCCTATTTCTGCTTCCCTACAGACTCCTCTCCTTCTGCAACCTCATATATTTCCCTACTTCTGCTCCCCTACATACTCCCCTACTTCTGCTACCCTACATACTCCCCTACTTCTGCTACAATACATACTCCCCTACTTCTGCTGCCCTACATACTCCCCTACTTCTGCTACCCTACATACTCCCCTACATCTGCTACCCTACATACTCCCCTGCGTCTGCTACCCTACATACTTCCCTACTTATGCTACCCCACATACCCCCCTACTTCTGCTACCCCACATACTCCCCTACTTCTGCTACGCCTACATACTCCCCTACTTCTGCTACCCTATGTATTCCCCTACTTCTGCTACCCCATGTATTCCCCTACTTCTGCTAAACTAGATATTCCCCTACTTCTGCTACCCTACATACTCCCCTACTTCTGCTACCCTGCATACTCACCTACTTCTGCTACCCTACATACTCGACTACTTCTGCTACCGCACGTACTCCCCTACTTCTGCTACGCCACGTATTCCCCTACTTCTGCTACCCTGCATACTCCTCTCCTTCTGCTACCCTACGAACTCCCCAACTTCTGCTACCCTACGTGGTCTCCTGCTTCTGGTACCCCACGTATTCCCCTATTTCTGCTACCCTACATACTCCCCTACTTCTGCTAATCTACATACTCCCCTACTTCTGCTACCACACGCATTCCCCTACTTCTGCTACCCAAGATATTCCCCTACTTCTGCTACCCCACATACACCCCTACTTATGCTACCCTACATACTCCCCTACTTCTGCTACCCTGCATACTCCCCTACTTCTGCTACCCTACATACTCCACTACTTCTGCTACCGGACGTGCTCCCCTACTTCTGTTACCCCACGTATTCCCCTACTTCTGCTACCCTGCATACTCCTCTCCTTCTGCTACCCCCCATACTCCCCTACTCATGCTACCCTACATACTCCCCTACTTCTGCTACCCTACATACTCCCATACTTCTGCTACCCTACATACTCCCCTACTTATGCTACCCAACATACTCCTCTACTTCTGCTACCCTACATACTCCCCTACTTCTGCTACCCCACATACTCCCCTACTTCTGCTACCCTACATATTCCTCTCCTTCTGCTACCACATATATTTCCCTACTTCTGCTACAGTACATACTCCCCTACTTCTGCTACCCTACATACTCCCCTACTTCTAGTACCCTACATAATCGGCTACTTATGCTACCTTACGTACTCCCCTACTTCTGTTACCCTAGATATTCCCCTACTTCTGCTACCCCACATACTCCCCTACTTATGCTACCCTACATACTCCCCTACTTCTGCTACCCTACATAATCGGCTACTTATGCTACCTTACGTACTCCCCTACTTCTGTTACCCTACATACTCCCCAACTTCTGCTACCCTACATAATCGGCTACTTATGCTACCTTACGTACTCCCCTACTTCTGTTACCCTACATACTCCCCAACTTCTGCTACCCTACATACTACCCTACTTCTGCTACCCCACGTATTCCCCTACTTCTGCTGCCCTGCATACTCCTCTCCTTCTGCTACCCCACATACTCCCCTACTTATGCTACCCTACATACTCCCCTACTTCTGCTACCCTACATACTCCCCTACTTCTGCTACCCTACATACTCCCCTACATATGCTACCCCACATACTCCCCTACTTCTGCTACCCTACATACTCCTCTCCTTCTGCTACCTCACATATTCCCGTACTTTTGCTACCCTACATACTCCCCCTACTTCTGCTACCCTACACACTCCCCTACTTCTGCTACCCTACATACTCCCCTACTTCTGGTACCCTACATACTCCCCTACTTATGCTACCCCACATACTCCCCTACTTCTGCTACCCTACATACTCCCCTACTTCTGCTACCCTACATACTCCCCTACTTCTGCTACCCTACATACTCCCCTACTTCTGCCACCCTACATACTCCCCTACTTATGCTACCCCACATACTCCCCTACTTCTGCTACCCCACATACTCCCCTACTTCTGCTACCCTACATACTCCCCTACTTATGCTACCCCACATACTCCCCTACTTCTGCTACGCTACATACTCCTCTCCTTCTGCTACCCTCGATATTCCCCTACTTCTGCTACCCCACATACTCCCCTACTTAAGCTACCCCACATACTCCCCTATTTCTGCTTCCCTACAGACTCCTCTCCTTCTGCAACCTCATATATTTCCCTACTTCTGCTCCCCTACATACTCCCCTACTTCTGCTACCCTACATACTCCCCTACTTCTGCTACAATACATACTCCCCTACTTCTGCTGCCCTACATACTCCCCTACTTCTGCTACCCTACATACTCCCCTACATCTGCTACCCTACATACTCCCCTGCGTCTGCTACCCTACATACTTCCCTACTTATGCTACCCCACATACCCCCCTACTTCTGCTACCCCACATACTCCCCTACTTCTGCTACGCCTACATACTCCCCTACTTCTGCTACCCCATGTATTCCCCTACTTCTGCTAACCCATGTATTCCCCTACTTCTGCTAAACTAGATATTCCCCTACTTCTGCTACCCTACATACTCCCCTACTTCTGCTACCCTGCATACTCACCTACTTCTGCTACCCTACATACTCGACTACTTCTGCTACCGCACGTACTCCCCTACTTCTGCTACGCCACGTATTCCCCTACTTCTGCTACCCTGCATACTCCTCTCCTTCTGCTACCCTACGAACTCCCCAACTTCTGCTACCCTACGTGGTCTCCTACTTCTGGTACCCCACGTATTCCCCTATTTCTGCTACCCTACATACTCCCCTACTTCTGCTAATCTACATACTCCCCTACTTCTGCTACCACACGCATTCCCCTACTTCTGCTACCCAAGATATTCCCCTACTTCTGCTACCTCACATACACCCCTACTTATGCTACCCTACATACTCCCCTACTTCTGCTACCCTGCATACTCCCCTACTTCTGCTACCCTACATACTCCACTACTTCTGCTACCGGACGTGCTCCCCTACTTCTGTTACCCCACGTATTCCCCTACTTCTGCTACCCTGCATACTCCTCTCCTTCTGCTACCCCCCATACTCCCCTACTCATGCTACCCTACATACTCCCCTACTTCTGCTACCCTACATACTCCCATACTTCTGCTACCCTACATACTCCCCTACTTATGCTACCCAACATACTCCTCTACTTCTGCTACCCTACATACTCCCCTACTTCTGCTACCCTACATACTCCCCTACTTCTGCTACCCTACATACTCCCCTACTTCTGCCACCCTATATACTCCCCTACTTCTGCTACCCAACATACTCCCCTACTTATGCTAACCCACATACTCTCCTACTTCTGCTACCCCACATACTCCCCTACTTCTGCTACACTACATACTCCCCTACTTCTGCTACCCCAAGTATTCCCCTACTTCTGCTACCCTACATACTCCCCTACTTCTGCTACCCTACATACTCCCCTACTTATGCTACCCCACATACTCCCCTACTTCTGCTACCCTACATACTCCTCTCCTTCTGCTACCACATATATTTCCCTACTTCTGCTACAGTACATACTCCCCTACTTCTGCTACCCTACATACTCCCCTACTTCTGCTACCCTACATAATCGGCTACTTATGCTACCTTACGTACTCCCCTACTTCTGTTACCCTACATACTCCCCAACTTCTGCTACCCTACATACTACCCTACTTCTGCTACCCCACGGATTCCCCTACTTCTGCTACCCTAGATATTCCCCTACTTCTGCTACCCCACATACTCCCCTACTTATGCTACCCTACATACTCCCCTACTTCTGCTACCCTACATAATCGGCTACTTATGCTACCTTACGTACTCCCCTACTTCTGTTACCCTACATACTCCCCAACTTCTGCTACCCTACATACTACCCTACTTCTGCTACCCCACGTATTCCCCTACTTCTGCTACCCTAGATATTCCCCTACTTCTGCTACCCTACATACTCCCCTACTTCTGCTACCCTACATACTCCCCTACTTCTGCTACCCTACATAATCGGCTACTTATGCTACCTTACGTACTCCCCTACTTCTGTTACCCTACATACTCCCCAACTTCTGCTACCCTACATACTACCCTACTTCTGCTACCCCACGTATTCCCCTACTTCTGCTACCCTAGATATTCCCCTACTTCTGCTACCCCACATACTCCCCTACTTATGCTACCCTACATACTCCCCTACTTCTGCTACCCTACGTGGTCTCCTACTTCTGGTACCCCACGTATTCCCCTACTTCTGCAACCCTACATACTTCCCTACGTCTGCTACTCCTCATACTCCCCAACTTCTGCTACCCTACGTATTCCCCTCCTTCTGCTACCCTGCATACTCCTATCCTTCTGCAACCACACATATTCCCCTACTTATGCGACCCTACATGCTCTCCTACTTCTGCTACCCCACGCATTCTCCTACTTCTGCTACCCTACATACTCCCCTACTTATGCTACCCCACATACTCCCCTACTTCTGCTAACCTACATACTCCCTTACTTCTGCTACCCTACATACTCCCCCAATTCTGCTACCCTACGAACTCCCCCACTTCAGCTAGCCTACGTATTCCCCTACTTCTGCTACCCCACATACTCCCCTACTTATGCTAACCTACATACTCCCCTACTTCTGCTACCCTACATACTACCCTACTTCTGCTACCCCACGTGTTCCCCTACTTCTGCTACCCTAGATATTCCCCTACTTATGCTACTCCACATACTCCCCTACTTATGCTACCCGACATACTCGCCTACTTCTGCTACCCTACGTCCTCCCCTACTTATGCTACCCCACATACTCCCCTACTTCTGCTACCCTACATACTCCTCTCCTTCTGCTGCCTCACATATTCCCCTACTTCTGCTACCCTACATACTTCCCTACTTCAGCTAACCCACGTATTCCCCTACTTCTGCTGCCCTGCATACTCCTCTCCTTCTGCTACCCCAAGTATTCCCCTACTTATGCTACCCCACATACTCCCCTACTTCTGCTACCCTACATACTCCTCTCCTTCTGCTACCACATATATTTCCCTACTTCTGCTACAGTACATACTCCCCTACTTCTGCTACCCTACATACTCCCCTACTTCTGCTACCCTACATAATCGGCTACTTATGCTACCTTACGTACTCCCCTACTTCTGTTACCCTAGATATTCCCCTACTTCTGCTACCCCACATACTCCCCTACTTATGCTACCCTACATACTCCCCTACTTCTGCTACCCTACATAATCGGCTACTTATGCTACCTTACGTACTCCCCTACTTCTGTTACCCTACATACTCCCCAACTTCTGCTACCCTACATAATCGGCTACTTATGCTACCTTACGTACTCCCCTACTTCTGTTACCCTACATACTCCCCAACTTCTGCTACCCTACATACTACCCTACTTCTGCTACCCCACGTATTCCCCTACTTCTGCTACCCTAGATATTCCCCTACTTCTGCTACCCCACATACTCCCCTACTTATGCTACCCTACATACTCCCCTACTTCTGCTACCCTACGTGGTCTCCTACTTCTGGTACCCCACGTATTCCCCTACTTCTGCAACCCTACATACTTCCCTACGTCTGCTACTCCTCATACTCCCCAATTCTGCTACCCTACGAACTCCCCCACTTCAGCCAGCCTACGTATTCCCCTACTTCTGCTATCCCACATACTCCCCTACTTATGCTAACCTACATACTCCCCTACTTCTGCTACCCTACATACTACCCTACTTCTGCTACCCCACGTGTTCCCCTACTTCAGCTACCCTAGATATTCCCCTACTTATGCTACCCCACATACTCCCCTACTTATGCTACCCGACATACTCCCCTACTTCTGCTACCCTACGTCCTCCCCTACTTATGCTACCCCACATACTCCCCTACTTCTGCTACCCTACATACTCCTCTCCTTCTGCTGCCTCACATATTCCCCTACTTCTGCTACCCTACATACTCCCCTACATATGCTACCCCACATACTCCCCTACTTCTGCTACCCTACATACTCCTCTCCTTCTGCTACCTCACATATTCCCGTACTTTTGCTACCCTACATACTCCCCCTACTTCTGCTACCCTACACACTCCCCTACTTCCGCTACCCTACATACTCCCCTACTTCTGGTACCCTACATACTCCCCTACTTCTGCTACCCTACATACTCCCCTACTTCTGCTACCCTACATACTCCCCTACATATGCTACCCCACATACTCCCCTACTTCTGCTACCCTACATACTCCTCTCCTTCTGCTACCTCACATATTCCCGTACTTTTGCTACCCTACATACTCCCCCTACTTCTGCTACCCTACACACTCCCCTACTTCTGCTACCCTACATACTCCCCTACTTATGCTACCCCACATACACCCCTACGTCTGCTACCCTACATACTCCTCTCCTTCTGCTACCACATATATTTCCCTACTTCTGCTACAGTACATACTCCCCTACTTCTGCTACCCTACATACTCCCCTACTTCTGCTACCCTACATAATCGGCTACTTATGCTACCTTACGTACTCCCCTACTTCTGTTACCCTACATACTCCCCAACTTCTGCTACCCTACATACTACCCTACTTCTGCTACCCCACGTATTCCCCTACTTCTGCTACCCTAGATATTCCCCTACTTCTGCTACCCCACATACTCCCCTACTTATGCTACCCTACATACTCCCCTACTTCTGCTACCCTACGTGGTCTCCTACTTCTGCTGCCTCACATATTCCCCTACTTCTGCAACCCTACATACTCCCCTACTTCAGCTAACCCACGTATTCCCCTACTTCTGCTGCCCTGCATACTCCTCTCCTTCTGCTACCCCACATACTCCCCTACTTATGCTACCCGACATACTCCCCTACTTCTGCTACCCTACGTCCTCCCCTACTTATGCTACCCCACATACTCCCCTACTTCTGCTACCCTACATACTCCTCTCCTTCTGCTGCCTCACATATTCCCCTACTTCTGCTACCCTACATACTTCCCTACTTCAGCTAACCCACGTATTCCCCTACTTCTGCTGCCCTGCACACTCCTCTCCTTCTGCTACCCCACATACCCCCCTACTTCTGCTACCCCACATACTCCCCTACCTCTGCTACGCCTACATACTCCCCTACTTCTGCTACCCCATGTATTCCCCTACTTCTGCTAAACTAGATATTCCCCTACTTCTGCTACCCTACATACTCCCCTACTTCTGCTACCCTGCATACTCACCTACTTCTGCTACCCTACATACTCGACTACTTCTGCTACCGCACGTACTCCCCTACTTCTGCTACGCCACGTATTCCCCTACTTCTGCTACCCTGCATACTCCTCTCCTTCTGCTACCCTACGAACTCCCCAACTTCTGCTACCCTACGTGGTCTCCTACTTCTGGTACCCCACGTATTCCCCTATTTCTGCTACCCTACATACTCCCCTACTTCTGCTAATCTACATACTCCCCTACTTCTGCTAACCCACGCATTCCCCTACTTCTGCTACCCAAGATATTCCCCTACTTCTGCTACCCCACATACACCCCTACTTATGCTACCCTACATACTCCCCTACTTCTGCTACCCTGCATACTCCCCTACTTCTGCTACCCTACATACTCCACTACTTCTGCTACCGGACGTGCTCCCCTACTTCTGTTACCCCACGTATTCCCCTACTTCTGCTACCCTGCATACTCCTATCCTTCTGCTACCCCACATACTCCCCTACTCATGCTACCCTACATACTCCCCTACTTCTGCTACCCTACATACTCCCATACTTCTGCTACCCTACATACTCCCCTACTTATGCTACCCAACATACTCCTCTACTTCTGCTACCCTACATACTCCCCTACTTCTGCTACCCTACATACTCCCCTACTTCTGCTACCCTACATATTCCCCTACTTCTGCCACCCTATATACTCCCCTACTTCTGCTACCCAACATACTCCCCTACTTATGCTAACCCACATACTCTCCTACTTCTGCTACCCCACATACTCCCCTACTTCTGCTACCCTACATACTCCCCTACTTCTGCTACCCCAAGTATTCCCCTACTTCTGCTACCCTACATACTCCCCTACTTCTGCTACCCTACATACTCCCCTACTTATGCTACCCCACATACTCCCCTACTTCTGCTACCCTACATACTCCTCTCCTTCTGCTACCACATATATTTCCCTACTTCTGCTACAGTACATACTCCCCTACTTCTGCTACCCTACATACTCCCCTACTTCTGCTACCCTACATAATCGGCTACTTATGCTACCTTACGTACTCCCCTACTTCTGTTACCCTAGATATTCCCCTACTTCTGCTACCCCACATACTCCCCTACTTATGCTACCCTACATACTCCCCTACTTCTGCTACCCTACATAATCGGCTACTTATGCTACCTTACGTACTCCCCTACTTCTGTTACCCTACATACTCCCCAACTTCTGCTACCCTACATAATCGGCTACTTATGCTACCTTACGTACTCCCCTACTTCTGTTACCCTACATACTCCCCAACTTCTGCTACCCTACATACTACCCTACTTCTGCTACCCCACGTATTCCCCTACTTCTGCTACCCTAGATATTCCCGTACTTCTGCTACCCCACATACTCCCCTACTTATGCTACCCTACATACTCCCCTACTTCTAGTACCCTACGTGGTCTCCTACTTCTGGTACCCCACGTATTCCCCTACTTCTGCAACCCTACATACTTCCCTACGTCTGCTACTCCTCATACTCCCCAACTTCTGCTACCCTACGTATTCCCCTCCTTCTGCTACCCTGCATACTCCTATCCTTCTGCAACCACACATATTCCCCTACTTATGCGACCCTACATGCTCTCCTACTTCTGCTACCCCACGCATTCTCCTACTTCTGCTACCCTACATACTCCCCTACTTATGCTACCCCACATACTCCCCTACTTCTGCTAACCTACATACTCCCTTACTTCTGCTACCCTACATACTCCCCCAATTCTGCTACCCTACGAACTCCCCCACTTCAGCCAGCCTACGTATTCCCCTACTTCTGCTACCCCACATACTCCCCTACTTATGCTAACCTACATACTCCCCTACTTCTGCTACCCTACATACTACCCTACTTCTGCTACCCCACGTGTTCCCCTACTTCTGCTACCCTAGATATTCCCCTACTTATGCTACCCCACATACTCCCCTACTTATGCTACCCGACATACTCCCCTACTTCTGCTACCCTACGTCCTCCCCTACTTATGCTACCCCACATACTCCCCTACTTCTGCTACCCTACATACTCCTCTCCTTCTGCTGCCTCACATATTCCCCTACTTCTGCTACCCTACATACTCCCCTACATATGCTACCCCACATACTCCCCTACTTCTGCTACCCTACATACTCCTCTCCTTCTGCTACCTCACATATTCCCGTACTTTTGCTACCCTACATACTCCCCCTACTTCTGCTACCCTACACACTCCCCTACTTCCGCTACCCTACATACTCCCCTCCTTCTGGTACCCTACATACTCCCCTACTTCTGCTACCCTACATACTCCCCTACTTCTGCTACCCTACATACTCCCCTACATATGCTACCCCACATACTCCCCTACTTCTGCTACCCTACATACTCCTCTCCTTCTGCTACCTCACATATTCCCGTACTTTTGCTACCCTACATACTCCCCCTACTTCTGCTACCCTACACACTCCCCTACTTCTGCTACCCTACATACTCCCCTACTTATGCTACCCCACATACACCCCTACGTCTGCTACCCTACATACTCCTCTCCTTCTGCTACCACATATATTTCCCTACTTCTGCTACAGTACATACTCCCCTACTTCTGCTACCCTACATACTCCCCTACTTCTGCTACCCTACATAATCGGCTACTTATGCTACCTTACGTACTCCCCTACTTCTGTTACCCTACATACTCCCCAACTTCTGCTACCCTACATACTACCCTACTTCTGCTACCCCACGTATTCCCCTACTTCTGCTACCCTAGATATTCCCCTACTTCTGCTACCCCACATACTCCCCTACTTATGCTACCCTACATACTCCCCTACTTCTGCTACCCTACGTGGTCTCCTACTTCTGGTACCCCACGTATTCCCCTACTTCTGCAACCCTACATACTCCCCTACGTCTGCTACTCCTCATACTCCCCAACTTCTGCTACCCTACGTATTCCCCTCCTTCTGCTACCCTGCATACTCCTATCCTTCTGCAACCACACATATTCCCCTACTTATGCGACCCTACATGCTCTCGTACTTCTGCTACCCCACGTATTCCCCTACTTCTGCTACCCTACATACTCCCCTACTTATGCTACCCCACATACTCCCCTACTTCTGCTAACCTACATACTCCCTTACTTCTGCTACCCTACATACTCCCCCAATTCTGCTACCCTACGAACTCCCCCACTTCAGCTAGCCTACGTATTCCCCTACTCCTGCTACCCCACATACTCCCCTACTTATGCTAACCTACATACTCCCCTACTTCTGCTACCCTACATACTACCCTACTTCTGCTACCCCACGTGTTCCCCTACTTCTGCTACCATAGATATTCCCCTACTTATGCTACCCCACATACTCCCCTACTTATGCTACCCTACATACTCCCCTACTTCTGCTACCCTACGTCCTCCCCTACTTATGCTACCCCACATACTCCCCTACTTCTGCTACCCTACATACTCCTCTCCTTCTGCTGCCTCACATATTCCCCTACTTCTGCTACCCTACATACTCCCCTACTTATGCTACCCAACATACTCCTCTACTTCTGCTACCCTACATACTCCCCTACTTCTGCTACCCTACATACTCCCCTACTTCTGCTACCCTACATACTCCCCTACTTCTGCTACCCTATATACTCCCCTACTTCTGCTACCCACCATACTCCCCTACTTATGCTAACCCACATACTCTCCTACTTCTGCTACCCCACATACTCCCCTACTTCTGCTACCCTACATACTCCCCTACTTCTGCTACCCCAAGTATTCCCCTACTTATGCTACCCCACATACTCCCCTACTTCTGCTACCCTACATACTCCTCTCCTTCTGCTACCACATATATTTCCCTACTTCTGCTACCCTACACACTCCCCTACTTCTGCTGCCCTACATACTCCCCTACTTCTGCTACCCTACATAATCGGCTACTTATGCTACCTTACGTACTCCCCTACTTCTGTTACCCTACATACTCCCCAACTTCTGCTACCCTACATACTACCCTACTTCTGCTACCCCACGTATTCCCCTACTTCTGCTACCCTAGATATTCCCCTACGTCTGCTACTCCTCATACTCCCCAACTTCTGCTACCCTACGTATTCCCCTCCTTCTGCTACCCTGCATACTCCTATCCTTCTGCAACCACACATATTCCCTACTTATGCTACCCTACATACTCCCCTACTTATGCTACCCCACATACTCCCCTACTTATGCTACCCTACATACTCCCCTACTTCTGCTACCCTACGTTTTCTCCTACTTCTGGTACCCCACGTATTCCCCTACTTCTGCAACCCTACATACTCCCCTACGTCTGCTACTCCTCATACTCCCCAAGTTCTGCTACCCTACGTATTCCCCTCCTTCTGCTACCCTGCATACTCCTATCCTTCTGCAACCACACATATTGCCCTAGTTATGCGACCCTACATGCTCTCCTACTTCTGCTACCCCACGTATTCCCCTACTTCTGCTACCCTACATACTCCCCTACTTATGCTACCCCACATACTCCCCTACTTCTGCTAACCTACATACTCCCTTACTTCTGCTACCCAACATACTCCCCCAATTCTGCTACCCTACGAACTCCCCCACTTCAGCTAGCCTACGTATTCCCCTACTTCTGCTACCCCACATACTCCCCTACTTATGCTAACCTACATACTCCCCTAGTTATGCTACCCCACATACTCCCCTACTTCTGCTACCCTACATACTCCCCTACCTCTGTTACCATACATACTCCCCTACTTCTGCTACCCTACGAACTCCCCAACTTCTGCTACCCTACGTGGTCTCCTACTTCTGGTACCCCACGTATTCCCCTATTTCTGCTACCCTACATACTCCCCTACTTCTGCTAATCTACATACTCCCCTACTTCTGCTACCCCACGTATTCCCCTACTTCTGCTACCCAAGATATTCCCCTACTTCTGCTACCCCACATACACCCCTAATTATGCTACCCTACATACTCCCCTACTTCTGCTACCCTGCATACTCCCCTACTTCTGCTACCCTACATACTCCACTACTTCTGCTACCATACGTGCTCCCCTACTTCTGTTACCCCACGTATTCCCCTACTTCTGCTACCCTGCATACTCCTCTCCTTCTGCTACCCCACATACTCCCCTACTTATGCTACCCTACATACTCCCCTACTTCTGCTACCCTACATACTCCCATACTTCTGCTACCCTACATACTCCCCTACTTATGCTACCCAACATACTCCTCTACTTCTGCTACCCTACATACTCCCCTACCTCTGCTACCCTACATACTCCCCTACTTCTGCTACCCTACATACTCCCCTACTTCTGCTACCCTATATACTCCCCTACTTCTGCTACCCAACATACTCCCCTACTTATGCTAACCCACATACTCTCCTACTTCTGCTACCCCACATACTCCCCTACTTCTGCTACCCTACATACTCAACTACTTCTGCTACCCCAAGTATTCCCCTACTTCTGCTACCCTACATACTCCCCTACTTCTGCTACCCTACATACTCCCCTACTTATGCTACCCCACATACTCCCCTACTTCTGCTACCCTACATACTCCTCTCCTTCTGCTACCACATATATTTCCCTACTTCTGCTACCCTACACACTCCCCTACTTCTGCTGCCCTACATACTCCACCTACTACTGCTACCCTACATAATCGGCTACTTATGCTACCTTACGTACTCCCCTACTTCTGTTACCCTACATACTCCCCAACTTCTGCTAAACTACATACTACCCTACTTCTGCTACCCCACGTATTCCCCTACTTCTGCTACCCTAGATGTTCCCCTACTTCTGCTACCCCACATACTCCCCTACTTATGCTACCCTACATACTCCCCTACTTCTGCAACCCTACATACTCCCCTACGTCTGCTACTCCTCATACTCCCCAAGTTCTGCTACCCTACGTATTCCCCTCCTTCTGCTACCCTGCATACTCCTATCCTTCTGCAACCACACATATTGCCCTAGTTATGCGACCCTACATGCTCTCCTACTTCTGCTACCCCACGTATTCCCCTACTTCTGCTACCCTACATACTCCCCTACTTATGCTACCCCACATACTCCCCTACTTCTGCTAACCTACATACTCCCTTACTTCTGCTACCCAACATACTCCCCCAATTCTGCTACCCTACGAACTCCCCCACTTCAGCTAGCCTACGTATTCCCCTACTTCTGCTACCCCACATACTCCCCTACTTATGCTAACCTACATACTCCCCTAGTTATGCTACCCCACATACTCCCCTACTTCTGCTACCCTACATACTCCCCTACCTCTGTTACCATACATACTCCCCTACTTCTGCTACCCTACGAACTCCCCAACTTCTGCTACCCTACGTGGTCTCCTACTTCTGGTACCCCACGTATTCCCCTATTTCTGCTACCCTACATACTCCCCTACTTCTGCTAATCTACATACTCCCCTACTTCTGCTACCCCACGTATTCCCCTACTTCTGCTACCCAAGATATTCCCCTACTTCTGCTACCCCACATACACCCCTAATTATGCTACCCTACATACTCCCCTACTTCTGCTACCCTGCATACTCCCCTACTTCTGCTACCCTACATACTCCACTACTTCTGCTACCATACGTGCTCCCCTACTTCTGTTACCCCACGTATTCCCCTACTTCTGCTACCCTGCATACTCCTCTCCTTCTGCTACCCCACATACTCCCCTACTTATGCTACCCTACATACTCCCCTACTTCTGCTACCCTACATACTCCCATACTTCTGCTACCCTACATACTCCCCTACTTATGCTACCCAACATACTCCTCTACTTCTGCTACCCTACATACTCCCCTACCTCTGCTACCCTACATACTCCCCTACTTCTGCTACCCTACATACTCCCCTACTTCTGCTACCCTATATACTCCCCTACTTCTGCTACCCAACATACTCCCCTACTTATGCTAACCCACATACTCTCCTACTTCTGCTACCCCACATACTCCCCTACTTCTGCTACCCTACATACTCAACTACTTCTGCTACCCCAAGTATTCCCCTACTTCTGCTACCCTACATACTCCCCTACTTCTGCTACCCTACATACTCCCCTACTTATGCTACCCCACATACTCCCCTACTTCTGCTACCCTACATACTCCTCTCCTTCTGCTACCACATATATTTCCCTACTTCTGCTACCCTACACACTCCCCTACTTCTGCTGCCCTACATACTCCACCTACTACTGCTACCCTACATAATCGGCTACTTATGCTACCTTACGTACTCCCCTACTTCTGTTACCCTACATACTCCCCAACTTCTGCTAAACTACATGCTACCCTACTTCTGCTACCCCACGTATTCCCCTACTTCTGCTACCCTAGATATTCCCCTACTTCTGCTACCCCACATACTCCCCTACTTATGCTACCCTACATACTCCCCTACTTCTGCTACCCTACGTGGTCTCCTACTTCTGGTACCCCACGTATTCCCCTACTTCTGCAACCCTACATACTCCCCTACGTCTGCTACTCCTCATACTCTCCAACTTCTGCTACCCTATGTATTCCCCTCCTTCTGCTGCCCTGCATACTCCTCTCCTTCTGCTACCCCACATACTCCCCTACTTATACTACCCTACATACTCCCCTACTTCTGCTACCCTACATACTCCCCTACTTCTGCTACCCTACATACTCCCCTACATATGCTACCCCACATACTCCCCTACTTCTGCTACCCTACATACTCCTCTCCTTCTGCTACCTCACATATTCCCCTACTTTTGCTACCCTACATACTCCCCCTACTTCTGCTACCCTACACACTCCCCTACTTCTGCTACCCTACATTCTCCCCTACTTCTGGTACCCTACATACTCCCCTACTTATGCTACCCCACATACTCCCCTACTTCTGCTAGCCTACATACTCCCCTACTTCTGCTACCCTACATACTCCCCTACTTCTGCTACCCTACATACTCCCCTACTTCTGCTACCCTACATACTCCCCTACTTATGCTACCCCACATACTCCCCTACTTCTGCTACCCCACATACTCCCCTACTTCTGCTACCCTACTTACTCCCCTACTTATGCTACCCCACATACTCCCCTACTTCTGCTACGCTGCATACTCCTCTCTTTCTGCTACCTCACATATTCCCCTACTTCTGCTACCCTACATACTCCCCTACTTATGCTACCTTACGAACTCCCCTACTTCTGTTACCCTAAATACTCCCCTACTTCTGCTACTCCTCATACTCCCCAACTTCTGCTACCCTACGTATTCCCCTCCTTCTGCTACCCTGCATACTCCTCTCCGTCTGCTACCACACATATTCCCCTACTTATGCTACCCTACATGCTCCCCTACTTCTGCTACCCCACGTATTCCCCTACTTATGCTACCCTACAAACTCCCCTACTTATGCTACCCCACATACTCCCCCACTTATGCTAACCTACATACTCCCCTACTTCTGCTACCCTACATACTACCCTACTTCTGCTACCCCACGTGTTCCCCTACTTCTGCTACCCTAGATATTCCCCTACTTCTGCTACCCCACATACTCCCCTACTTATGCTACCCTACATACTCCCCTACTTCTGCTACCCTGCATACTCACCTACTTCTGCTACCCTACAACTCCACTACTTCTGCTACTCCTCATACTCCCCAACTTCTGCTACGCTACGTATTCCCCTCCTTCTGCTACCCCGCATACTCCTCTCCTTCTGCAACCACACATATTCCCCTACTTATGCTACCCTACGTGGTCTCCTACTTCTGGTACCCCACGTATTCCCCTATTTCTGCTACCCTACATACTCCCCTACTTCTGCTAATCTACATACTCCCCTACTTCTGCTACCCCACGTATTCCCCTACTGCTGCTACCCAAGATATTCCCCTACTTCTGCTACCCCACATACACCCCTAATTATGCTACCCTACATACTCCCCTACTTCTGCTACCCTGCATACTCCCCTACTTCTGCTACCCTACATACTCCACTACTTCTGCTACCATACGTGCTCCCCTACTTCTGTTACCCCACGTATTCCCCTACTTCTGCTACCCTGCATACTCCTCTCCTTCTGCTAACCCACATACTCTCCTACTTCTGCTACCCCACATACTCCCCTACTTCTGCTACCCTACATACTCCCCTACTTCTGCTACCCCAAGTATTCCCCTACTTATGCTACCCCACATACTCCCCTACTTCTGCTACCCTACATACTCCTCTCCTTCTGCTACCACATATATTTCGCTACTTCTGCTACCCTACACACTCCCCTACTTCTGCTGCCCTACATACTCCCCTACTTCTGCTACCCTACATAATCGGCTACTTATGCTACCTTACGTACTCCCCTACTTCTGTTACCCTACATACTCCCCAACTTCTGCTACCCTACAAACTACCCTACTTCTGCTACCCCACGTATTCCCCTACTTCTGCTACCCTAGATATTCCCCTACTTCTGCTACCCCACATACTCCCCTACTTATGCTACCCTACATACTCCCCTACTTCTGCTACCCTACGTGGTCTCCTACTTCTGGTACCACACGTATTCCCCTACTTCTGCAACCCTGCATACTCCCCTACGTCTGCTACTCCTCATACTCTCCAACTTCTGCTACCCTACGTATTCCCCTCCTTCTGCTGCCCTGCATACTCCTCTCCTTCTGCTACCCCACATACTCCCCTACTTATGCTACCCTACATACTCCCCTACTTCTGCTACCCTACATACCCCCCTACTTCTGCTACCCTACGTCCTCCCCTACTTATGCTACCCCACATACTCCCCTACTTCTGCTACCCTACATACTCCTCTCCTTCTGCTGTCTCACATATTCCCCTACTTCTGCTACCCTACATACTTCCCTACTTCAGCTAACCCACGTATTCCCCTACTTCTGCTGCCCTGCATACTCCTCTCCTTCTGCTACCCCACATACTCCCCTACTTATACTACCCTACATACTCCCCTACTTCTGCTACCCTACATACTCCCCTACTTCTGCTACCCCAAGTATTCCCCTACTTCTGCTACCCTACATACTCCCCTACTTTTGCTACCCTACATACTCCCCTACTTATGCTACCCCACATACTCCCCTACTTCTGCTACCCTACATACTCCTCTCCTTCTGCTACCACATATATTTCCCTACTTCTGCTACCCTACACACTCCCCTACTTCTGCTGCCCTACATACTCCCCTACTTCTGCTACCCTACATAATCGGCTACTTATGCTACCTTACGTACTCCCCTACTTCTGTTACCCTACATACTCCCCAACTTCTGCTACCCTACATACTACCCTACTTCTGCTACCCCACGTATTCCCCTACTTCTGCTACCCTAGATATTCCCCTACTTCTGCTACCCCACATACTCCCCTACTTATGCTACCCTACATACTCCCCTACTTCTGCTACCCTACGTGGTCTCCTACTTCTGGTACCCCACGTATTCCCCTACTTCTGCTAAACTAGATATTCCCCTACTTCTGCTACCCTACATACTCCCCTACTTCTGCTACCCTGCATACTCACCTACTTCTGCTACCCTACATACTCGACTACTTCTGCTACCGCACGTACTCCCCTACTTCTGCTACGCCACGTATTCCCCTACTTCTGCTACCCTGCATACTCCTCTCCTTCTGCTACCCTACGAACTCCCCAACTTCTGCTACCCTACGTGGTCTCCTACTTCTGGTACCCCACGTATTCCCCTATTTCTGCTACCCTACATACTCCCCTACTTCTGCTAATCTACATACTCCCCTACTTCTGCTAACCCACGCATTCCCCTACTTCTGCTACCCAAGATATTCCCCTACTTCTGCTACCCCACATACACCCCTACTTATGCTACCCTACATACTCCCCTACTTCTGCTACCCTGCATACTCCCCTACTTCTGCTACCCTACATACTCCACTACTTCTGCTACCGGACGTGCTCCCCTACTTCTGTTACCCCACGTATTCCCCTACTTCTGCTACCCTGCATACTCCTATCCTTCTGCTACCCCACATACTCCCCTACTCATGCTACCCTACATACTCCCCTACTTCTGCTACCCTACATACTCCCATACTTCTGCTACCCTACATACTCCCCTACTTATGCTACCCAACATACTCCTCTACTTCTGCTACCCTACATACTCCCCTACTTCTGCTACCCTACATACTCCCCTACTTCTGCTACCCTACATATTCCCCTACTTCTGCCACCCTATATACTCCCCTACTTCTGCTACCCAACATACTCCCCTACTTATGCTAACCCACATACTCTCCTACTTCTGCTACCCCACATACTCCCCTACTTCTGCTACCCTACATACTCCCCTACTTCTGCTACCCCAAGTATTCCCCTACTTCTGCTACCCTACATACTCCCCTACTTCTGCTACCCTACATACTCCCCTACTTATGCTACCCCACATACTCCCCTACTTCTGCTACCCTACATACTCCTCTCCTTCTGCTACCACATATATTTCCCTACTTCTGCTACAGTACATACTCCCCTACTTCTGCTACCCTACATACTCCCCTACTTCTGCTACCCTACATAATCGGCTACTTATGCTACCTTACGTACTCCCCTACTTCTGTTACCCTAGATATTCCCCTACTTCTGCTACCCCACATACTCCCCTACTTATGCTACCCTACATACTCCCCTACTTCTGCTACCCTACATAATCGGCTACTTATGCTACCTTACGTACTCCCCTACTTCTGTTACCCTACATACTCCCCAACTTCTGCTACCCTACATAATCGGCTACTTATGCTACCTTACGTACTCCCCTACTTCTGTTACCCTACATACTCCCCAACTTCTGCTACCCTACATACTACCCTACTTCTGCTACCCCACGTATTCCCCTACTTCTGCTACCCTAGATATTCCCCTACTTCTGCTACCCCACATACTCCCCTACTTATGCTACCCTACATACTCCCCTACTTCTGGTACCCTACGTGGTCTCCTACTTCTGGTACCCCACGTATTCCCCTACTTCTGCAACCCTACATACTTCCCTACGTCTGCTACTCCTCATACTCCCCAACTTCTGCTACCCTACGTATTCCCCTCCTTCTGCTACCCTGCATACTCCTATCCTTCTGCAACCACACATATTCCCCTACTTATGCGACCCTACATGCTCTCCTACTTCTGCTACCCCACGCATTCTCCTACTTCTGCTACCCTACATACTCCCCTACTTATGCTACCCCACATACTCCCCTACTTCTGCTAACCTACATACTCCCTTACTTCTGCTACCCTACATACTCCCCCAATTCTGCTACCCTACGAACTCCCCCACTTCAGCCAGCCTACGTATTCCCCTACTTCTGCTACCCCACATACTCCCCTACTTATGCTAACCTACATACTCCCCTACTTCTGCTACCCTACATACTACCCTACTTCTGCTACCCCACGTGTTCCCCTACTTCTGCTACCCTAGATATTCCCCTACTTATGCTACCCCACATACTCCCCTACTTATGCTACCCGACATACTCCCCTACTTCTGCTACCCTACGTCCTCCCCTACTTATGCTACCCCACATACTCCCCTACTTCTGCTACCCTACATACTCCTCTCCTTCTGCTGCCTCACATATTCCCCTACTTCTGCTACCCTACATACTCCCCTACATATGCTACCCCACATACTCCCCTACTTCTGCTACCCTACATACTCCTCTCCTTCTGCTACCTCACATATTCCCGTACTTTTGCTACCCTACATACTCCCCCTACTTCTGCTACCCTACACACTCCCCTACTTCCGCTACCCTACATACTCCCCTACTTCTGGTACCCTACATACTCCCCTACTTCTGCTACCCTACACACTCCCCTACTTCTGCTACCCTACATACTCCCCTACTTATGCTACCCCACATACACCCCTACGTCTGCTACCCTACATACTCCTCTCCTTCTGCTACCACATATATTTCCCTACTTCTGCTACAGTACATACTCCCCTACTTCTGCTACCCTACATACTCCCCTACTTCTGCTACCCTACATAATCGGCTACTTATGCTACCTTACGTACTCCCCTACTTCTGTTACCCTACATACTCCCCAACTTCTGCTACCCTACATACTACCCTACTTCTGCTACCCCACGTATTCCCCTACTTCTGCTACCCTAGATATTCCCCTACTTCTGCTACCCCACATACTCCCCTACTTATGCTACCCTACATACTCCCCTACTTCTGCTACCCTACGTGGTCTCCTACTTCTGGTACCCCACGTATTCCCCTACTTCTGCAACCCTACATACTCCCCTACGTCTGCTACTCCTCATACTCCCCAACTTCTGCTACCCTACGTATTCCCCTCCTTCTGCTACCCTGCATACTCCTATCCTTCTGCAACCACACATATTCCCCTACTTATGCGACCCTACATGCTCTCGTACTTCTGCTACCCCACGTATTCCCCTACTTCTGCTACCCTACATACTCCCCTACTTATGCTACCCCACATACTCCCCTACTTCTGCTAACCTACATACTCCCTTACTTCTGCTACCCTACATACTCCCCCAATTCTGCTACCCTACGAACTCCCCCACTTCAGCTAGCCTACGTATTCCCCTACTCCTGCTACCCCACATACTCCCCTACTTATGCTAACCTACATACTCCCCTACTTCTGCTACCCTACATACTACCCTACTTCTGCTACCCCACGTGTTCCCCTACTTCTGCTACCATAGATATTCCCCTACTTATGCTACCCCACATACTCCCCTACTTATGCTACCCTACATACTCCCCTACTTCTGCTACCCTACGTCCTCCCCTACTTATGCTACCCCACATACTCCCCTACTTCTGCTACCCTACATACTCCTCTCCTTCTGCTGCCTCACATATTCCCCTACTTCTGCTACCCTACATACTCCCCTACTTATGCTACCCAACATACTCCTCTACTTCTGCTACCCTACATACTCCCCTACTTCTGCTACCCTACATACTCCCCTACTTCTGCTACCCTACATACTCCCCTACTTCTGCTACCCTATATACTCCCCTACTTCTGCTACCCACCATACTCCCCTACTTATGCTAACCCACATACTCTCCTACTTCTGCTACCCCACATACTCCCCTACTTCTGCTACCCTACATACTCCCCTACTTCTGCTACCCCAAGTATTCCCCTACTTATGCTACCCCACATACTCCCCTACTTCTGCTACCCTACATACTCCTCTCCTTCTGCTACCACATATATTTCCCTACTTCTGCTACCCTACACACTCCCCTACTTCTGCTGCCCTACATACTCCCCTACTTCTGCTACCCTACATAATCGGCTACTTATGCTACCTTACGTACTCCCCTACTTCTGTTACCCTACATACTCCCCAACTTCTGCTACCCTACATACTACCCTACTTCTGCTACCCCACGTATTCCCCTACTTCTGCTACCCTAGATATTCCCCTACGTCTGCTACTCCTCATACTCCCCAACTTCTGCTACCCTACGTATTCCCCTCCTTCTGCTACCCTGCATACTCCTATCCTTCTGCAACCACACATATTCCCTACTTATGCTACCCTACATACTCCCCTACTTATGCTACCCCACATACTCCCCTACTTATGCTACCCTACATACTCCCCTACTTCTGCTACCCTACGTTTTCTCCTACTTCTGGTACCCCACGTATTCCCCTACTTCTGCAACCCTACATACTCCCCTACGTCTGCTACTCCTCATACTCCCCAAGTTCTGCTACCCTACGTATTCCCCTCCTTCTGCTACCCTGCATACTCCTATCCTTCTGCAACCACACATATTGCCCTAGTTATGCGACCCTACATGCTCTCCTACTTCTGCTACCCCACGTATTCCCCTACTTCTGCTACCCTACATACTCCCCTACTTATGCTACCCCACATACTCCCCTACTTCTGCTAACCTACATACTCCCTTACTTCTGCTACCCAACATACTCCCCCAATTCTGCTACCCTACGAACTCCCCCACTTCAGCTAGCCTACGTATTCCCCTACTTCTGCTACCCCACATACTCCCCTACTTATGCTAACCTACATACTCCCCTAGTTATGCTACCCCACATACTCCCCTACTTCTGCTACCCTACATACTCCCCTACCTCTGTTACCATACATACTCCCCTACTTCTGCTACCCTACGAACTCCCCAACTTCTGCTACCCTACGTGGTCTCCTACTTCTGGTACCCCACGTATTCCCCTATTTCTGCTACCCTACATACTCCCCTACTTCTGCTAATCTACATACTCCCCTACTTCTGCTACCCCACGTATTCCCCTACTTCTGCTACCCAAGATATTCCCCTACTTCTGCTACCCCACATACACCCCTAATTATGCTACCCTACATACTCCCCTACTTCTGCTACCCTGCATACTCCCCTACTTCTGCTACCCTACATACTCCACTACTTCTGCTACCATACGTGCTCCCCTACTTCTGTTACCCCACGTATTCCCCTACTTCTGCTACCCTGCATACTCCTCTCCTTCTGCTACCCCACATACTCCCCTACTTATGCTACCCTACATACTCCCCTACTTCTGCTACCCTACATACTCCCATACTTCTGCTACCCTACATACTCCCCTACTTATGCTACCCAACATACTCCTCTACTTCTGCTACCCTACATACTCCCCTACCTCTGCTACCCTACATACTCCCCTACTTCTGCTACCCTACATACTCCCCTACTTCTGCTACCCTATATACTCCCCTACTTCTGCTACCCAACATACTCCCCTACTTATGCTAACCCACATACTCTCCTACTTCTGCTACCCCACATACTCCCCTACTTCTGCTACCCTACATACTCAACTACTTCTGCTACCCCAAGTATTCCCCTACTTCTGCTACCCTACATACTCCCCTACTTCTGCTACCCTACATACTCCCCTACTTATGCTACCCCACATACTCCCCTACTTCTGCTACCCTACATACTCCTCTCCTTCTGCTACCACATATATTTCCCTACTTCTGCTACCCTACACACTCCCCTACTTCTGCTGCCCTACATACTCCACCTACTACTGCTACCCTACATAATCGGCTACTTATGCTACCTTACGTACTCCCCTACTTCTGTTACCCTACATACTCCCCAACTTCTGCTAAACTACATACTACCCTACTTCTGCTACCCCACGTATTCCCCTACTTCTGCTACCCTAGATATTCCCCTACTTCTGCTACCCCACATACTCCCCTACTTATGCTACCCTACATACTCCCCTACTTCTGCAACCCTACATACTCCCCTACGTCTGCTACTCCTCATACTCCCCAAGTTCTGCTACCCTACGTATTCCCCTCCTTCTGCTACCCTGCATACTCCTATCCTTCTGCAACCACACATATTGCCCTAGTTATGCGACCCTACATGCTCTCCTACTTCTGCTACCCCACGTATTCCCCTACTTCTGCTACCCTACATACTCCCCTACTTATGCTACCCCACATACTCCCCTACTTCTGCTAACCTACATACTCCCTTACTTCTGCTACCCAACATACTCCCCCAATTCTGCTACCCTACGAACTCCCCCACTTCAGCTAGCCTACGTATTCCCCTACTTCTGCTACCCCACATACTCCCCTACTTATGCTAACCTACATACTCCCCTAGTTATGCTACCCCACATACTCCCCTACTTCTGCTACCCTACATACTCCCCTACCTCTGTTACCATACATACTCCCCTACTTCTGCTACCCTACGAACTCCCCAACTTCTGCTACCCTACGTGGTCTCCTACTTCTGGTACCCCACGTATTCCCCTATTTCTGCTACCCTACATACTCCCCTACTTCTGCTAATCTACATACTCCCCTACTTCTGCTACCCCACGTATTCCCCTACTTCTGCTACCCAAGATATTCCCCTACTTCTGCTACCCCACATACACCCCTAATTATGCTACCCTACATACTCCCCTACTTCTGCTACCCTGCATACTCCCCTACTTCTGCTACCCTACATACTCCACTACTTCTGCTACCATACGTGCTCCCCTACTTCTGTTACCCCACGTATTCCCCTACTTCTGCTACCCTGCATACTCCTCTCCTTCTGCTACCCCACATACTCCCCTACTTATGCTACCCTACATACTCCCCTACTTCTGCTACCCTACATACTCCCATACTTCTGCTACCCTACATACTCCCCTACTTATGCTACCCAACATACTCCTCTACTTCTGCTACCCTACATACTCCCCTACCTCTGCTACCCTACATACTCCCCTACTTCTGCTACCCTACATACTCCCCTACTTCTGCTACCCTATATACTCCCCTACTTCTGCTACCCAACATACTCCCCTACTTATGCTAACCCACATACTCTCCTACTTCTGCTACCCCACATACTCCCCTACTTCTGCTACCCTACATACTCAACTACTTCTGCTACCCCAAGTATTCCCCTACTTCTGCTACCCTACATACTCCCCTACTTCTGCTACCCTACATACTCCCCTACTTATGCTACCCCACATACTCCCCTACTTCTGCTACCCTACATACTCCTCTCCTTCTGCTACCACATATATTTCCCTACTTCTGCTACCCTACACACTCCCCTACTTCTGCTGCCCTACATACTCCACCTACTACTGCTACCCTACATAATCGGCTACTTATGCTACCTTACGTACTCCCCTACTTCTGTTACCCTACATACTCCCCAACTTCTGCTAAACTACATACTACCCTACTTCTGCTACCCCACGTATTCCCCTACTTCTGCTACCCTAGATATTCCCCTACTTCTGCTACCCCACATACTCCCCTACTTATGCTACCCTACATACTCCCCTACTTCTGCAACCCTACATACTCCCCTACGTCTGCTACTCCTCATACTCCCCAAGTTCTGCTACCCTACGTATTCCCCTCCTTCTGCTACCCTGCATACTCCTATCCTTCTGCAACCACACATATTGCCCTAGTTATGCGACCCTACATGCTCTCCTACTTCTGCTACCCCACGTATTCCCCTACTTCTGCTACCCTACATACTCCCCTACTTATGCTACCCCACATACTCCCCTACTTCTGCTAACCTACATACTCCCTTACTTCTGCTACCCAACATACTCCCCCAATTCTGCTACCCTACGAACTCCCCCACTTCAGCTAGCCTACGTATTCCCCTACTTCTGCTACCCCACATACTCCCCTACTTATGCTAACCTACATACTCCCCTAGTTATGCTACCCCACATACTCCCCTACTTCTGCTACCCTACATACTCCCCTACCTCTGTTACCATACATACTCCCCTACTTCTGCTACCCTACGAACTCCCCAACTTCTGCTACCCTACGTGGTCTCCTACTTCTGGTACCCCACGTATTCCCCTATTTCTGCTACCCTACATACTCCCCTACTTCTGCTAATCTACATACTCCCCTACTTCTGCTACCCCACGTATTCCCCTACTTCTGCTACCCAAGATATTCCCCTACTTCTGCTACCCCACATACACCCCTAATTATGCTACCCTACATACTCCCCTACTTCTGCTACCCTGCATACTCCCCTACTTCTGCTACCCTACATACTCCACTACTTCTGCTACCATACGTGCTCCCCTACTTCTGTTACCCCACGTATTCCCCTACTTCTGCTACCCTGCATACTCCTCTCCTTCTGCTACCCCACATACTCCCCTACTTATGCTACCCTACATACTCCCCTACTTCTGCTACCCTACATACTCCCATACTTCTGCTACCCTACATACTCCCCTACTTATGCTACCCAACATACTCCTCTACTTCTGCTACCCTACATACTCCCCTACCTCTGCTACCCTACATACTCCCCTACTTCTGCTACCCTACATACTCCCCTACTTCTGCTACCCTATATACTCCCCTACTTCTGCTACCCAACATACTCCCCTACTTATGCTAACCCACATACTCTCCTACTTCTGCTACCCCACATACTCCCCTACTTCTGCTACCCTACATACTCAACTACTTCTGCTACCCCAAGTATTCCCCTACTTCTGCTACCCTACATACTCCCCTACTTCTGCTACCCTACATACTCCCCTACTTATGCTACCCCACATACTCCCCTACTTCTGCTACCCTACATACTCCTCTCCTTCTGCTACCACATATATTTCCCTACTTCTGCTACCCTACACACTCCCCTACTTCTGCTGCCCTACATACTCCACCTACTACTGCTACCCTACATAATCGGCTACTTATGCTACCTTACGTACTCCCCTACTTCTGTTACCCTACATACTCCCCAACTTCTGCTAAACTACATACTACCCTACTTCTGCTACCCCACGTATTCCCCTACTTCTGCTACCCTAGATATTCCCCTACTTCTGCTACCCCACATACTCCCCTACTTATGCTACCCTACATACTCCCCTACTTCTGCTACCCTACGTGGTCTCCTACTTCTGGTACCCCACGTATTCCCCTACTTCTGCAACCCTACATACTCCCCTACGTCTGCTACTCCTCATACTCTCCAACTTCTGCTACCCTATGTATTCCCCTCCTTCTGCTGCCCTGCATACTCCTCTCCTTCTGCTACCCCACATACTCCCCTACTTATACTACCCTACATACTCCCCTACTTCTGCTACCCTACATACTCCCCTACTTCTGCTACCCTACATACTCCCCTACATATGCTACCCCACATACTCCCCTACTTCTGCTACCCTACATACTCCTCTCCTTCTGCTACCTCACATATTCCCCTACTTTTGCTACCCTACATACTCCCCCTACTTCTGCTACCCTACACACTCCCCTACTTCTGCTACCCTACATTCTCCCCTACTTCTGGTACCCTACATACTCCCCTACTTATGCTACCCCACATACTCCCCTACTTCTGCTAGCCTACATACTCCCCTACTTCTGCTACCCTACATACTCCCCTACTTCTGCTACCCTACATACTCCCCTACTTCTGCTACCCTACATACTCCCCTACTTATGCTACCCCACATACTCCCCTACTTCTGCTACCCCACATACTCCCCTACTTCTGCTACCCTACTTACTCCCCTACTTATGCTACCCCACATACTCCCCTACTTCTGCTACGCTGCATACTCCTCTCTTTCTGCTACCTCACATATTCCCCTACTTCTGCTACCCTACATACTCCCCTACTTATGCTACCTTACGAACTCCCCTACTTCTGTTACCCTAAATACTCCCCTACTTCTGCTACTCCTCATACTCCCCAACTTCTGCTACCCTACGTATTCCCCTCCTTCTGCTACCCTGCATACTCCTCTCCGTCTGCTACCACACATATTCCCCTACTTATGCTACCCTACATGCTCCCCTACTTCTGCTACCCCACGTATTCCCCTACTTATGCTACCCTACAAACTCCCCTACTTATGCTACCCCACATACTCCCCCACTTATGCTAACCTACATACTCCCCTACTTCTGCTACCCTACATACTACCCTACTTCTGCTACCCCACGTGTTCCCCTACTTCTGCTACCCTAGATATTCCCCTACTTCTGCTACCCCACATACTCCCCTACTTATGCTACCCTACATACTCCCCTACTTCTGCTACCCTGCATACTCACCTACTTCTGCTACCCTACAACTCCACTACTTCTGCTACTCCTCATACTCCCCAACTTCTGCTACGCTACGTATTCCCCTCCTTCTGCTACCCCGCATACTCCTCTCCTTCTGCAACCACACATATTCCCCTACTTATGCTACCCTACGTGGTCTCCTACTTCTGGTACCCCACGTATTCCCCTATTTCTGCTACCCTACATACTCCCCTACTTCTGCTAATCTACATACTCCCCTACTTCTGCTACCCCACGTATTCCCCTACTGCTGCTACCCAAGATATTCCCCTACTTCTGCTACCCCACATACACCCCTAATTATGCTACCCTACATACTCCCCTACTTCTGCTACCCTGCATACTCCCCTACTTCTGCTACCCTACATACTCCACTACTTCTGCTACCATACGTGCTCCCCTACTTCTGTTACCCCACGTATTCCCCTACTTCTGCTACCCTGCATACTCCTCTCCTTCTGCTAACCCACATACTCTCCTACTTCTGCTACCCCACATACTCCCCTACTTCTGCTACCCTACATACTCCCCTACTTCTGCTACCCCAAGTATTCCCCTACTTATGCTACCCCACATACTCCCCTACTTCTGCTACCCTACATACTCCTCTCCTTCTGCTACCACATATATTTCGCTACTTCTGCTACCCTACACACTCCCCTACTTCTGCTGCCCTACATACTCCCCTACTTCTGCTACCCTACATAATCGGCTACTTATGCTACCTTACGTACTCCCCTACTTCTGTTACCCTACATACTCCCCAACTTCTGCTACCCTACAAACTACCCTACTTCTGCTACCCCACGTATTCCCCTACTTCTGCTACCCTAGATATTCCCCTACTTCTGCTACCCCACATACTCCCCTACTTATGCTACCCTACATACTCCCCTACTTCTGCTACCCTACGTGGTCTCCTACTTCTGGTACCACACGTATTCCCCTACTTCTGCAACCCTGCATACTCCCCTACGTCTGCTACTCCTCATACTCTCCAACTTCTGCTACCCTACGTATTCCCCTCCTTCTGCTGCCCTGCATACTCCTCTCCTTCTGCTACCCCACATACTCCCCTACTTATACTACCCTACATACTCCCCTACTTCTGCTACCCTACATACTCCCCTACTTCTGCTACCCTACATACTCCCCTACATATGCTACCCCACATACTCCCCTACTTCTGCTACCCTACATACTCCTCTCCTTCTGCTACCCCACGTATTCCCCTACTTCTGCTACCCTAGATATTCCCCTACTTCTGCTACCCTGCATACTCCTCTCCTTCTGCTACCCCACATACTCCCCTACTTATGCTACCCTACATACTCCCCTACTTCTGCTACCCTACATACCCCCCTACTTCTGCTACCCTACGTCCTCCCCTACTTATGCTACCCCACATACTCCCCTACTTCTGCTACCCTACATACTCCTCTCCTTCTGCTGTCTCACATATTCCCCTACTTCTGCTACCCTACATACTTCCCTACTTCAGCTAACCCACGTATTCCCCTACTTCTGCTGCCCTGCATACTCCTCTCCTTCTGCTACCCCACATACTCCCCTACTTATACTACCCTACATACTCCCCTACTTCTGCTACCCTACATACTCCCCTACTTCTGCTACCCCAAGTATTCCCCTACTTCTGCTACCCTACATACTCCCCTACTTTTGCTACCCTACATACTCCCCTACTTATGCTACCCCACATACTCCCCTACTTCTGCTACCCTACATACTCCTCTCCTTCTGCTACCACATATATTTCCCTACTTCTGCTACCCTACACACTCCCCTACTTCTGCTGCCCTACATACTCCCCTACTTCTGCTACCCTACATAATCGGCTACTTATGCTACCTTACGTACTCCCCTACTTCTGTTACCCTACATACTCCCCAACTTCTGCTACCCTACATACTACCCTACTTCTGCTACCCCACGTATTCCCCTACTTCTGCTACCCTAGATATTCCCCTACTTCTGCTACCCCACATACTCCCCTACTTATGCTACCCTACATACTCCCCTACTTCTGCTACCCTACGTGGTCTCCTACTTCTGGTACCCCACGTATTCCCCTACTTCTGCAACCCTACATACTCCCCTACGTCTGCTACTCCTCATACTCTCCAACTTCTGCTACCCTACGTATTCCCCTCCTACTGCTGCCCTGCATACTCCACTCCTTCTGCTACCCCACATACTCCCCTACTTATACTACCCTACATACTCCCCTACTTCTGCTACCCTACATACTCTCCTACTTCTGCTACCCTACATACTCCCCTACATATGCTACCCCACATACTCCCCTACTTCTGCTACGCTACATACTCCTCTCCTTCTGCTACCTCACATATTCCCCTACTTCTGCTACCCTACATACTCCCCTACTTATGCTACCTTACGAACTCCCCTACTTCTGTTACCCTAAATACTCCCCTACTCCTGCTACCCTACGAACTCCCCAACTTCTGCTACCCTACGTGGTCTCCTACTTCTGGTACCCCACGTATTCCCCTATTTCTGCTACCCTACATACTCCCCTACGTCTGCTACTCCTCATACTCCCCAACTTCTGCTACCCTACGTATTCCCCTCCTTCTGCTACCCTGCATACTCCTCTCCGTCTGCTACCACACATATTCCCCTACTTACGCTACCCTACATGCTCCCCTACTTCTGCTACCCCACGTATTCCCCTACTTCTGCTACCCTACAAACTCCCCTACTTATGCTACCCCACATACTCCCCCACTTATGCTACCCTACATGCTCCCCTACTTCAGCTACCCTACATATTCCCTTATATCTGCTACCCTACATACTCCCATACTTCTGCTACCCTACATACTCCCCTACTTCTGCTGCCCAACATACTCCCCTACTACTGCTACCCTATATACTAGCTTACTTCTGCTACCCTACATACTCCCCTACTTCTGCTACCCTATATACTCCCGTACTTCTGCTACCCTACATGCTCCCCTACTTCTGCTACCCTACATACTCCCTTGCATCTGCTACCCTACATACTCCCCTACTTATCCTACCTTACGTACTCCCCTACCTCTGTTACCCTACATGCTCCCCTACATCTGCTACCCTACGAACTCCCCAACTTCTGCTACCCTACGTGGTCTCCTACTTCTGGTACCCCACGTATTCCCCTACTTATGCTACCCTACATACTCCCCTACTTCTGCTACCCTGCATACTCACCTACTTCTGCTACCCTACAACTCCACTACTTCTGCTACCGTACGTACTCCCCTACTTCTGCTACCCCACGTATTCCCCTACTTCTGCTACCCTGCGTACTCCTCTCCTTCTGCTACCCCACATACTCCCCTACTTATGCTACCCTACATACTCCCCTACTTCTGCTACCCTACATACCCCCCTACTTCTGCTACCCTACGTCCTCCCCTACTTATGCTACCCCACATACTCCCCTACTTCTGCTACCCTACATACTCCTCTCCTTCTGCTGTCTCACATATTCCCCTACTTCTGCTACCCTACATACTTCCCTACTTCAGCTAACCCACGTATTCCCCTACTTCTGCTGCCCTGCATACTCCTCTCCTTCTGCTACCCCACATACTCCCCTACTTATACTACCCTACATACTCCCCTACTTCTGCTACCCTACATACTCCCCTACTTCTGCTACCCCAAGTATACCCCTACTTCTGCTACCCTACATACTCCCCTACTTTTGCTACCCTACATACTCTCCTACTTGTGCTACCCCACATACTCCCCTACTTCTGCTACCCTACGTGGTCTCCTACTTCTGGTACCCCACGTATTCCCCTACTTCTGCAACCCTACATACTCCCCTACGTCTGCTACTTCTCATACTCTCCAACTTCTGCTACCCTACGTATTCCCCTCCTACTGCTGCCCTGCATACTCCACTCCTTCTGCTACCCCACATACTCCCCTACTTATACTACCCTACATACTCCCCTACTTCTGCTACCCTACATACTCCCCTACTTCTGCTACCCTACATACTAACCTACATATGCTACCCCACATACTCCCCTACTTCTGCTACCCTACATACTCCTCTCCTTCTGCTACCTCACATATTCCCCTACTTCTGCTACCCTACATACTCCCCTACTTATGCTACCTTACGAACTCCCCTACTTCTGTTACCCTAAATACTCCCCTACTTCTGCTACCCTACGAACTCCCCAACTTCTGCTACCCTACGTGGTCTCCTACTTCTGGTACCCCACGTATTCCCCTATTTCTGCTACCCTACATACTCCCCTACGTCTGCTACTCCTCATACTCCCCAACTTCTGCTACCCTACGTATTCCCCTCCTTCTGCTACCCTGCATACTCCTCTCCGTCTGCTACCACACATATTCCCCTACTTATGCTACCCTACATGCTCCCCTACTTCTGCTACCCCACGTATTCCCCTACTTCTGCTACCCTACAAACTCCCCTACTTATGCTACCCCACATACTCCCCCACTTATGCTACCCTACATACTTCCCTACTTCAGCTAACCCACGTATTCCCCTACTTCTGCTGCCCTGCATACTCCTCTCCTTCTGCTACCCCACATACTCCCCTACTTATACTACCCTACATACTCCCCTACTTCTGCTACCCTACATACTCCCCTACTTCTGCTACCCCAAGTATACCCCTACTTCTGCTACCCTACATACTCCCCTACTTTTGCTACCCTACATACTCCCCTACTTGTGCTACCCCACATACTCCCCTACTTCTGCTACCCTACGTGGTCTCCTACTTCTGGTACCCCACGTATTCCCCTACTTCTGCAACCCTACATACTCCCCTACGTCTGCTACTTCTCATAGTCTCCAACTTCTGCTACCCTACGTATTCCCCTCCTACTGCTGCCCTGCATACTCCACTCCTTCTGCTACCCCACATACTCCCCTACTTATACTACCCTACATACTCCCCTACTTCTGCTACCCTACATACTCCCCTACTTCTGCTACCCTACATACTCCCCTACATATGCTACCCCACATACTCCCCTACTTCTGCTACCCTACATACTCCTCTCCTTCTGCTACCTCACATATTCCCCTACTTCTGCTACCCTACATACTCCCCTACTTATGCTACCTTACGAACTCCCCTACTTCTGTTACCCTAAATACTCCCCTACTTCTGCTACCCTACGAACTCCCCAACTTCTGCTACCCTACGTGGTCTCCTACTTCTGGTACCCCACGTATTCCCCTATTTCTGCTACCCTACATACTCCCCTACGTCTGCTACTCCTCATACTCCCCAACTTCTGCTACCCTACGTATTCCCCTCCTTCTGCTACCCTGCATACTCCTCTCCGTCTGCTACCACACATATTCCCCTACTTATGCTACCCTACATGCTCCCCTACTTCTGCTACCCCACGTATTCCCCTACTTCTGCTACCCTACAAACTCCCCTACTTATGCTACCCCACATACTCCCCCACTTATGCTACCCTACATGCTCCCCTACTTCAGCTACCCTACATATTCCCTTATATCTGCTACCCTACATACTCCCATACTTCTGCTACCCTACATACTCCCCTACTTCTGCTGCCCTACATACTCCCCTACTACTGCTACCCTATATACTAGCTTACTTCTGCTACCCTACATACTCCCCTACTTCTGCTACCCTATATACTCCCGTACTTCTGCTACCCTACATGCTCCCCTACTTCTGCTACCCTACATACTCCCTTGCATCTGCTACCCTACATACTCCCCTACTTATCCTACCTTACGTACTCCCCTACCTCTGTTACCCTACATACTCCCCTACATCTGCTACCCTACGAACTCCCCAACTTCTGCTACCCTACGTGGTCTCCTACTTCTGGTACCCCACGTATTCCCCTATTTCTGCTACCCTACATACTCCCCTACGTCTGCTACTCCTCATACTCCCCAACTTCTGCTACCCTACGTATTCCCCTCCTTCTGCTACCCTGCATACTCCTCTCCGTCTGCAACCACACATATTCCCCTACTTATGCTACCCTACATGCTCCCCTACTTCTGCTACCCCACGTATTCCCCTACTTCTGCTACCCTACAAACTCCCCTACTTATGCTACCCCACATACTCCCCCACTTATGCTACCCTACATGCTCCCCTACTTCAGCTACCCTACATATTCCCTTACTTCTGCTACCCTACATACTCCCATACTTCTGCTACCCTACATACTCCCCTACTTCTGCTACCCCAAGTATTCCCCTACTTCTGCTACCCTACATACTCCCTTACTTCTGCTACCCTACATACTCCCCTACTTCTGCTACCCTATATACTCCCGTACTTCTGCTACCCTTTTTTTTTTTTTTTTTTTTTTTTTTTTTAAGGGTGTGGGGGAAAGTATAAAAACCTAACCACACCCGGGGCGATCAATGGATCGCCCCACTACAAACTGTCCCCAAGCGACTTACACGGACACCGCTATTCGCATTACTCATGCACTTCGCGTATCAGGGGTCACATCTTCTCCTGTTCTTTGCTAACTCCCCCTTTTTTTTTTTTTTTTTTTTTTTTTTTTTTTGAGCTATCATTTTCAATTATCAATTATCGGTCCTAATAAATATATCAAACGTTATTATTTTCACGTTCTAATTCTCGTTCATACTCTTCCTTACTGCGAATAACATGGTTAATAAAATGATCAATACAATTCCAGGTATCTCTATCGCGTAGCATAGTCTCTTCAAAATTATCTATAGAAAGTATCACGTTTATTTTATTATTCATTTCATCACGTTCTGTAGTCCATTGAGGACAGAAAAATAAAGTATGTCCAGGGTCATCTCGAATATTAGGACACCACCAACAAAAATCATTATCTTTTTTACCGATTCTAAATAAATATGAACCAAAAACACCATGGCCTGTAAGGGCCTGAGATAGACGGAAATTTAATTGGCCAAAGTTTCTCTCTTTCCAAAGTAAAGGTCGTGGGATTAAATTGCGTGTCCATATAGATTCCCTAGTTCTATCCTGCCATTGGTTAGTCCAGGATCTCCAAGTGGCTTGTTCTAATTCTTGTTTTCGGATTTTATAATTATCATTTTTCCATGAAATCAAGTCTTCATCATCGGATGGATTAATTTTATATTCTTGAGATATTTTATATAATCTACTACGAAAAATAAGAAAATTTTCTAATGGAAGGTGACCAGTGATAACACATAAAGCTCTATGTCCTGCCGAACGGTAGCTTGAAGCAACTCTTCGTAGACAAAATTGTTGAATTTTCCTTAATTTATTTTTATTTCTATTATATTCTAAAGCTTTAGGAGCCCATATTGGGCTGGCGTAACCAATTATTGAGGTGATTATATTATAATAAAAACTACGATCCGAAGATATAGGACCACCAATATTAGGAGTGATCCGAGCGAGTTCGCCCATAACTCGGGTGGCCCGCTCGATGACCCTGTCAACGTGTTCGAAATAATTATGATTTTTATTCAATGTGACACCCAAATATTTTGTACTTGGAACCAATTGTATATCTGAATCCATAATTGTAATAGAAAATTCGGGAGGAAGCCACTTCTTATTAAAGCTTATAACTTCAGTTTTGTGAGGAGCAAGTTCGAGTCCCATAGATGTCATCCAGGGTCCAATCTTATCATTTATGTCTGTTTCTAATTTACGTTTGACTTCATATAAATTACGTCCTGCGGTAAAAATTGCAATGTCATCGGCGTAGGCGATGACGTGTACATCTGTAGAAAACTGTAAGCTTAGCAATTCGTCGTATAAGATGTTCCAGATAATTGGTGATAAGACTGAGCCCTGAGGGACGCCTTTTTTAGTAGAAATATTAATCCACTTATTGGTAGCCTTAAAGGCAATCGATCGTTGGAAAAAATAAGATTGGATTATATTTCGTAAATGGGGTGGAAAATTTCGTCTGATCATACAATCGAAAATATTTTGCCATGAGACGCTATTAAAGGCGTTACTGACGTCTAGACAGATCATAAAACCATAAAGGCCTTTAGCATTACTCTCGCGCATATAATTAGTAATTAATTGGAGAGCGTCCAAGGTAGATTTTTTCTTACTAAATCCGAACTGCATCGGATGAAAAGCAGGTGTGTCTAAATGTAAATAAATTTGTTTTTCTAATATTCTTTCCATCACTTTGTTAATAGAATCGCCAATACAAATTGGACGAAAATTTTTTGCAATTAATGATTCGTCGGTATTCTTACGAAGAAGAATTACCCTGGATTTTTTCCACTTAGTCGGATAATAATTAAGGGAAATACAGCTTTGGATAAAATGTGTGAAGTTAGGTAAATCGTTTAATATAATAAATCTTATTAATCCTGGAGATAATTTATCAAGGCCTAATGCCTTTTTTGTTTCTATATTATTTGCTATCTCCCAGAGATCATCTTTAGAGATCAAAATTGAATTGTTAGTAGGATCAAACGGTTCGTATATAATTTGATTTTGTTCGCGTGGAAAAAGTGTCTCTAATATTAATTTAGCCTCATTTGCTAGGAGATATGGGGGAGGTTTTTTACTTTTGAAGAAATTTCTAATGACCTGAAAAGGTCGACCCCAAATATCATGTTCCAAAAGATCCACGAAATCACGCCAGGTGTTCTTTTTAGCGTCATTAATACAAAAATGGAGCTTCCTTTTAGATTCTCTATTCTCCTCGATGGCAAAAGCAGGATCTCCGCATCTCTTTCTTATACGTTGAACACGTCTACGAGCAGAAATCACAGTTTGACGGGCATCTGCTATTTTGGGATTCCACCATGCATTCTCACGATGTTGGTAAGTATTAAATTTCTTCTTCATAGTTTTTTTACAAGTTTTAGTAATATTGGTAAGATACTTATTTATAGTATGTATTGTAGGATTTTCCCAATTTAAGTTACAATTTAGGTTTTTAAAAGTTGATATAAATGTATCAGGATTAACGGATTTTAAATTCCAGCTCCAGTCTATGGCGTGGGACATAGCCCTTCTATAACGTAAACAGTTTGAAAAGTCTATGGTGTGTACTATTGATTTATGGTCTGAGTGGTTAAATTCATGGTCTATATAGCTATTAATTTTTGAATGAAGGTCAGGAGAGTAAAAGTGTAAATCTATTTTCGAACGAGCTGTATTTCTGTGAAATGTGTATTGACCACCAGTGATTTCTCCAGGAATCATATTCGAATCCAATACCGAGGAGGCAAGAATCCTGCCCTTTGGGGAGTCGGTAGAATCCCCAAATAATGAGGAACGAGCATTGAAATCGCCAAGTATAAGAACTGGAATAGAGCTATTTTGTTTAATTTGAATTAGTTCATTAACAGCTTCTACGAAATTCCTCCTCGAAATGTTTGGGGATAAGTACACATTTATTATAATTATAAAATCTAATTGAATACCAGCGTAATAACGTCCAACCATCATCCGACTATCTGGAACTTTAATATTAGTATTGATCACTCTAATAGCAGCAGTTTTAATCTCGGATAAAATCCAAGTGCCTTTTTTACAGTAAGATAAGTGAGGTTCTTGTAGACATAATATGTCTATACAATGATCAGTAATAAATTTATCAATAAAAGAATGTACTAAACCACTATGATTAGTGTTCAACTGTAAAAGTTTCATATTGATATCGGTTAAATTCATCTTTTAATGTACGTACAATCCTTCGGAAATCTGGACAAGACATAGATCCTATTATATGTTCATATGGTAATCTACTTTCTTTACATGTCAGACAACAAGCTTTATCTTTACAATCTTTCATTGAATGGCCATCCTGGCCACACTGTCTACATCTCAAATTTTTATCAATTTTCTCACGACAGCTAGTGCTAAAGTGGCCGACTTGATGGCATCTAAAACACCGAATAATCTTAGGAGATGGAATTAACGAAACTTTTGTCATACCAATCGTGACTCTAGCATTTTGTTGGACGCTTTTTAAGAATCGTGTAGGAATTTCCAGTACAGCGATTTGTGTACCAATCTTCGTAAGTCTAACTACTTTGGCTCGAATGTCATCTCTATTAATTTTAAAAGTTGAACTAATAGTTTGCATAATTGTCTCTTTGTCAATATAAGGATCAAGATCATGAATCTCCAGTTCGAAAGTTTTCTGGAGTAGTTTTACTCCTTGTTGACCTAATTGTTCCGATAATTGTGCACGTAAGGATTCTGTATCAGTATCACCGATCATTTCAATAAGTAATTTACCCGACTGAGTCTTTCTTACGCGTTTAACTTTTTCTAATTTTGATATGGTAGAGCAAATAGTAGTATAATATTTATTATAGTCTTCTGGAGTTGAAAAATCTATAATAATTGCGTCGGGTCTAGGGATAACCCATTTAGGGGTTTTACGAGTTAAAGGTTGTTGAGAAATTTTATCTGCGTATGATTCTCTTGATTTCGAAGTATTTGGAGCCGAGACATTCATTTTATCAAGGTGTATATTTTGAGGGATTGATTTTTTCAAACCAGATCTTTTATATGTTACTTGATTCCAGTGGGAGTCTACTTCAGAATCTGATTCTGTAATAGAGTGAGTAGTTCGAGATCGGTGAGTATTATTAGTTTTATTTTTAGTTATTTTATTTTTTGTTACTTTATTAATTTCTGTTTCTTGAAGTTCTTTCAGGTTGTTTATTATATTTATACATACTAAATTTAAGGCATCTAGATACGGGTTTGTAGGATTTTTTATAGGAGAAGTAGTAGTATTAATTTTATCATTGACTCTTGTAATTTTATCTTTAGTTCTTGTGTTTTTATGGTTTATTTCGTGATCTTTTTTATTTGTTTCAGATAGAACTTGATCGGAGGACATACCAGAAGTGAGCCAGGATCCGTCTTCAGAGGTAAGTTGAATATTGTTATCTGTTTTAAGTTTCTTATTATATGTGATTAATGGAGGAGAAGTATTTCTTTTAGTTGATGGAATAACAGTATCTTCGTTAAGACTTCGTTTTGTTTTTCGACCAGATGGTGTAATTTTAGTTGTAAGTTTTTCAGTTTCCATTCTGTCTAACTCGGCATTTTTATTTTTATTTTCTAAAGAACTCAGTTTATTAAGTATAAATGTTTTAAATTTATTATTTTCTTCTGTTAATGATTTATTTTGTTGAATAAGTGTTTCGTTTTGATTTTTTAATTGTTCTATGAGACATAAAAGATTCGCATTTTCTTCAGTTGTATGAGTTTTACTAGATCCGGGGTTTTCCAAATTCTCATTATAATTTAGTGATTTAGATGATAAATTTTTGTTACAAACTTTATCTAATTTTTTTAAGTCTAATTTTTCTTTGTCTAATTTTTCTTTGTTTAAATTTTCTTCGTCTACTTTTTTAATAATTTCTTGGTGTCTAAAGTTTTTTAAATCTAAGTTATGGTTAGATAGAACCGAAATTTTTTCCGAGATTAGTTTTATCCATTTTTTGGCATCAACTTTGAAATTTTTGTTATCTCCTGCATAATTCATAAGTTGTGATGTAAGATTAGTTAAATCATCTAAAATTTTTGTATCTATATTAGTTGTATTGATAATATTATCTAATTTCCGTTTTTCTTTAACTTTTGTTTGTTTTTCTTTCTTATCTATATTTAAAGATCGTGGAATAGGAGGAAAATCAGAGTTATATTTTGTGAGAGTATCCATTAGTTTATTTTTTTCTGATTCTTTATTTTTAGTTTCTTCTAATTGTTTGATTTTATTTTCTTTCCTCAACTGTTTTTTAGTTTTTTTACTTGGTTCTATTACTTTATTTATATCTGTGTCATTCTTGTTTTGTAATTTCCAGTTCTCTATTTTAAGTTCAGGGTCCAGTCTTTTTGACCAAGAATTATCAGACTGGGAGAGAATTTCATTTAGTTCCTCAAAGATAGATTTTCCTGAATTTTCTCTAATCTTTATTAACTCATCCAATTGATTAATTTCTTCATCCTGTAATAAATTATCTAATTTTTCATAGACGGAATCCCTAGTTTCCTCAGGAACCTGACTATTTTCCGTAATCTGGCCCGGACTGGCATTGGCAGCTGCCACGTCCGTACCAGTTACTCCCTTTTGGGAGTCTACCCATGTAGCATGTTCATCCCGACCCACCATGGGGTCCAATAGATCGGGCTTGCGGTCGCTGGATGACTGTGCAGATGGGGCCCGCACGACCACCCCCCCTCCACAGGCTCTGGGGTCTCCCCCCCCCTGAGCAGTAAACGTTATTTTCATTAGTGGACTCCAGGGTTGAAATAAATTTGAACTCCCACTTGCTTCAGTCGTCAACAAAATGAGCCATCCCTGGGGTGAGCCCCGTCGAACATGCGCTGCCACGTAGAGATTCGACAAAGACATCACCCACGCACCCCTTGCTCCGTTAGCACACGGTACTGGAAAAACATCAGCTCCGTGCCCCAGGGACCACCACGAGGAGGTGGAGCAAGAGGATTTTAGGATATGGACCACCACCCCTGTGGTCACACCCTCCAATGGATTAGAGTCACCATTGGAGAGCCCCATATCCCTCGGTCCCCTACTTCTCCTACCCTACATACTCCCTTACTTATGCTACCCCACATACTCCCCTACTTCTGCTACCCTACATACTCCCCTACTTCTGCTACCCTACATACTCCCCTACTTCTGTTACCCTACATACTCCCCTACTTCTGCTACCCTACATACTCCCTTACTTATGCTACCCCACATACTCCCCTACTTCTGCTACCCTACATACTCCCTTACTTCTGCTACCCTACATACTCCCCCACTTCTGCTACCCTACGAACTACCCCACTCCTGCTAGCCTACGTACTCCCCTACTTCAGCTACCCCAAGTATTCCCCTACTTCTGTTAGCCTGCATACTCCTCTCATTCTGCTACTCCACATACTCCCCCACTTATGCTACCCTACATACTCCCCTACTTCTGCTACCCCACATACTCCAGTACTTCTGCTACCCTACATACTCCCCTACTTCTGCTACCCTACATACTCCCCTACTTCTGTTACCCTACATACTCCCCTACTTCTGCTACCCTACATACTCCCTTACTTCTGCTACCCCACATACTCCCCTACTTCTGCTACCCTACATACTCCCTTACTTCTGCTACCCTACATACTCCCCCACTTCTGCTACCCTACGAACTACCCCACTTCTGCTAGCCTACGTACTCCCCTACTTCAGCTACCCCAAGTATTCCCCTACTTCTGTTAGCCTGCATACTCCTCTCATTCTGCTACCCCACATACTCCCCCACTTATGCTACCCTACATACTCCCCTACTTCTGCTATCCTACATACTCCCCTACTTCTGCTACCCTACATACTCCCCTACTTCTGTTACCCTACATACTCCCCTACTTCTGCTACCCTACATACTCCCTTACTTCTGCTACCCCACATACTCCCCTACTTCTGCTACCCTACATACTCCTTTACTTCTGCTACCCTACATACTCCCCCACTTCTGCTACCCTACGAACTACCCCACTTCTGCTAGCCTACGTACTCCCCTACTTCAGCTACCCCAAGTATTCCCCTACTTCTGTTAGCCTGCATACTCCTCTCATTCTGCTACCCCACATACTCCCCCACTTATGCTACCCTACATACTCCCCTACTTCTGCTATCCTACATACTCCCCTACTTCTGCTACCCTACATACTCCCCTACTTCTGCTACCCTACACACTCCCCTACTTCTGCTACCCTACATACTCCCCTACTTCTGCTACCCTACATACTCCCCTACTTCTGCTACCCCACATACTCCCCTACTTCTGCTACCCTACATACTCCCCTACTTCTGCTACCCTACATACTGCCCGACTTCTGATACCCTACATACTCCCCTACTTCTGCTACCCTACATACTCCCCTACTTCTACTACCCAACATACTCCCCTACTTCTGCTACCATACATACTCCCCTACTTCTGCTACCCCACATACTCCCCTACTTCTGCTACCCTACATACTCCCAAACTTCTGCTACCCTACATACTCCCCTACTTATGCTACCCCACATACTCCCCTACTTCTGCTACCCTACATACTCCCCTACTTCTGCTACCCTACATACTCCCCTACTTCTGCTACCCTACATACTCCCCTACTTATGCTACCCCACATACTCCCCAACTTCTGCTACCCTACATACTCCCCTACTTCTGCTACCCCACATACTCCCCTACTTCTGCTACCCTACATACTCCCCTACTTCTGCTACCCTTCATACTCCCCTACTTCTGCTACCCCACATACTCCCCTACTTCTGCTACCCTACATACTCCCCTACTTCTGCTACCCTACATACTCCCCTACTTCTGTTACCCTACATACTCCCCTACTTCTGCTACCCTACATACTGCCCTACTTATGCTACCCCACATACTCCCCTACTTCTGCTACCCCACATACTCCCCTACTTCTGCTACCCTACATACTCCCCTACTTCTGCTACCCTATATACTCCCCTACTTCTGCTACCCTACATACTCCTCTCCTTCTGCTACCTCACATATTCCCCTACTTCTGCTACCCTACATACTCCCCTACTTCTGCTACCCTACACACTCCCCTACTTCTGCTACCCTACATACTCCCCTACTTCTGCTACCCTACTTACTCCCTTACTTCTGCTACCCTACATACTCCCCTACTTATGCTACCCCACATACTCCCCTACTTCTGCTACTCTACATACTCCCCTACTTCTGCTACCCCACATACTCCCCTACTTCTGCTACCCTACATACTCCCAAACTTCTGCTACCCTACATACTCCCCTACTTATGCTACCCCACATACTCCCCTACTTCTGCTACCCTACATACTCCCCTACTTCTGCTACCCTACATACTCCCCTACTTCTGCTACCCTACATACTCCCCTACTTATGCTACCCCACATACTCCCCAACTTCTGCTACCCTACATACTCCCCTACTTCTGCTACCCCACATACTCCCCTACTTCTGCTACCCTACATACTCCCCTACTTCTGCTACCCTTCATACTCCCCTACTTCTGCTACCCCACATACTCCCCCACTTATGCTACCCTACATACTCCCCTACTTCTGCTATCCTACATACTCCCCTACTTCTGCTACCCTACATACTCCCCTACTTCTGCTACCCTACACACTCCCCTACTTCTGCTACCCTACATACTCCCCTACTTCTGCTACCCTACATACTCCCCTACTTCTGCTACCCCACATACTCCCCTACTTCTGCTACCCTACATACTCCCCTACTTCTGCTACCCTACATACTGCCCGACTTCTGATACCCTACATACTCCCCTACTTCTGCTACCCTACATACTCCCCTACTTCTACTACCCAACATACTCCCCTACTTCTGCTACCATACATACTCCCCTACTTCTGCTACCCCACATACTCCCCTACTTCTGCTACCCTACATACTCCCAAACTTCTGCTACCCTACATACTCCCCTACTTATGCTACCCCACATACTCCCCTACTTCTGCTACCCTACATACTCCCCTACTTCTGCTACCCTACATACTCCCCTACTTCTGCTACCCTACATACTCCCCTACTTATGCTACCCCACATACTCCCCAACTTCTGCTACCCTACATACTCCCCTACTTCTGCTACCCCACATACTCCCCTACTTCTGCTACCCTACATACTCCCCTACTTCTGCTACCCTACATACTCCCCTACTTCTGTTACCCTACATACTCCCCTACTTCTGCTACCCTACATACTGCCCTACTTATGCTACCCCACATACTCCCCTACTTCTGCTACCCCACATACTCCCCTACTTCTGCTACCCTACATACTCCCCTACTTCTGCTACCCTATATACTCCCCTACTTCTGCTACCCTACATACTCCTCTCCTTCTGCTACCTCACATATTCCCCTACTTCTGCTACCCTACATACTCCCCTACTTCTGCTACCCTACACACTCCCCTACTTCTGCTACCCTACATACTCCCCTACTTCTGCTACCCTACTTACTCCCTTACTTCTGCTACCCTACATACTCCCCTACTTATGCTACCCCACATACTCCCCTACTTCTGCTACTCTACATACTCCCCTACTTCTGCTACCCCACGTACTCCCCTACTTCTGCTACCCTACATACTCCCCTACTTCTGCAACCTACATACTCCCCTACTTATGCTACCGCACATACTCCCCTACTTCTGCTACCCCACGTATTCCCCTACTTCTGCTACCCTAGATATTCCCCTACTTCTGCTACCCCACATACTCCCCTACTTATGCTACCCCACATACTCCCCTACTTCTGCTACCCTACAGACTCCTCTCCTCCTGCTACCTCATATATTTCCCTACTTCTGCTACCCTACATACTCCCCTACTTCTGCTACCCTACATACTCCCCTACTTCTGCTACCCTACATACTCCCCTACTTCTGCTACCCTGCATACTCTTCTCCTTCTGCTACCCCACATACTCCCCTACTTGTGCTACCCTACATACTCCCCCACTTCTGCTACCCTAGATATTCCCCTACTTCTGCTACCCCACATACTCCCCTACTTATGCTACCCCACATACTCCCCTACTTCTGCTACCCTACAGACTCCTCTCCTCCTGCTACCTCATATATTTCCCTACTTCTGCTACCCTACATACTCCCCTACTTCTGCTACCCTACATACTCCCCTACTTCTGCTACCCTACATACTCCCCTACTTCTGCTACCCTGCATACTCCCCTACTTCTGCTACCCCACATACTCCCCTACTTCTGCTACCCTACATACTCCCCTACTTCTGCTACCCTTCATACTCCCCTACTTATGCTACCCCATATACTCCCCTACTTCTGCTACCCTACATACTCCCCTACTTCTGCTACCCTACATACTCCCCTACTTCTGTTACCCTAAATACTCCCCTACTTTTGCTACCCTACATACTCCGTTACTTATGCTACCACACATACTCCCCTACTTCTGCTACCTTACATACTCCCTTACTTCTGCTACCCTACATACTCCCCTACTTCTGCTACCCTACATACTCCCAAACTTCTGCTACCCTACATACTCCCCTACTTATGCTACCCCACATACTCCCCTACTTCTGCTACCCTACATACTCCTCTCCTTCTGCTACCTCACATATTCCCCTACTTCTGCTACCCTACTTACTCCCCTACTTCTGCTACCCTATATACTCCCCTACTTCTGCTACCCTACATACTCCCCTCCTTCTGCTACCTCACATATTCCCCTACTTCTGCTACCCTACATACTCCCCTACTTCTGCTACCCTACACACTCCCCTACTTCTGCTACCCTACATACTCCCCTACTTCTGCTACCCTACATACTCCCCTACTTCTGCTACCATACATACTCCCCTACTTCTGCTACCCTACATACTCCCCTACTTCTGCTACCCTACATACTCCCCTACTTCTGCTACCATACATACTCCCCTACTTCTGCTACCCTACATACTCCCCTACTTCTGCTACCCTACATACTCCCCTACTTCTGCTACCCTGCATACTCCCCTACTTCTGCTACCCCACATACTCCCCTACTTCTGCTACCCTACATACTCCCCTACTTCTGCTACCCTTCATACTCCCCTACTTATGCTACCCCATATACTCCCCTACTTCTGCTACCCTACATACTCCCCTACTTCTGCTACCCTACATACTCCCCTACTTCTGTTACCCTAAATACTCCCCTACTTTTGCTACCCTACATACTCCGTTACTTATGCTACCACACATACTCCCCTACTTCTGCTACCTTACATACTCCCTTACTTCTGCTACCCTACATACTCCCCTACTTCTGCTACCCTACATACTCCCAAACTTCTGCTACCCTACATACTCCCCTACTTATGCTACCCCACATACTCCCCTACTTCTGCTACCCTACATACTCCTCTCCTTCTGCTACCTCACATATTCCCCTACTTCTGCTACCCTACTTACTCCCCTACTTCTGCTACCCTATATACTCCCCTACTTCTGCTACCCTACATACTCCCCTCCTTCTGCTACCTCACATATTCCCCTACTTCTGCTACCCTACATACTCCCCTACTTCTGCTACCCTACACACTCCCCTACTTCTGCTACCCTACATACTCCCCTACTTCTGCTACCCTACATACTCCCCTACTTCTGCTACCATACATACTCCCCTACTTCTGCTACCCTACATACTCCCCTACTTCTGCTACCCTACATACTCCCCTACTTCTGCTACCATACATACTCCCCTACTTCTGCTACCCTACATACTCCCCTACTTCTGCTACCCTACATACTCCCCTACTTCTGCTACCCTACATAATCCCCTACTTCTGCTACCCCACATACTCCCCTATTTCTGCTACCCTACATACTCCCCTACTTCTACCACCCTTCATACTCCCCTACTTATGCTAACCCACATACTCCCCTACTTCTGCTACCCTACATACTCCCCTACTTCTGCTACCCTACATACTCCCCTACTTCTGTTACCCTACATACTCCCCTACTTCTGCTACCCTACATACTCCCCTACTTCTGCTACCCTTCATACTCCCCTATGTCTGCTACCCCACATACTCCCCTACTTCTGCTACCCTACATACTCCCCTACTTCTGCTACCCTACACACTCCCCTACTTCTGCTACCCTACATACTCCCCTACTTCTGCTACCCTACTTACTCCCTTACTTCTGCTACCCTACATACTCCCCTACTTATGCTACCCCACATACTCCCCTACTTCTGCTACTCTACATACTCCCCTACTTCTGCTACCCCACATACTCCCCTACTTCTGCTACCCTACATACTCCCCTACTTCTGCAACCTACATACTCCCCTACTTATGCTACCGCACATACTCCCCTACTTCTGCTACCCCACGTATTCCCCTACTTCTGCTACCCTAGATATTCCCCTACTTCTGCTACCCCACATACTCCCCTACTTATGCTACCCCACATACTCCCCTACTTCTGCTACCCTACAGACTCCTCTCCTCCTGCTACCTCATATATTTCCCTACTTCTGCTACCCTACATACTCCCCTACTTCTGCTACCCTACATACTCCCCTACTTCTGCTACCCTACATACTCCCCTACTTCTGCTACCCTGCATACTCTTCTCCTTCTGCTACCCCACATACTCCCCTACTTGTGCTACCCTACATACTCCCCCACTTCTGCTACCCTAGATATTCCCCTACTTCTGCTAACCCACATACTCCCCTACTTATGCTACCCCACATACTCCCCTACTTCTGCTACCCTACAGACTCCTCTCCTCCTGCTACCTCATATATTTCCCTACTTCTGCTACCCTACATACTCCCCTACTTCTGCTACCCTACATACTCCCCTACTTCTGCTACCCTACATACTCCCCTACTTCTGCTACCCTGCATACTCCCCTACTTCTGCTACCCTACATACTCCCCTACTTCTGCTACCCTTCATACTCCCCTACTTATGCTACCCCATATACTCCCCTACTTCTGCTACCCTACATACTCCCCTACTTCTGCTACCCTACATACTCCCCTACTTCTGTTACCCTAAATACTCCCCTACTTTTGCTACCCTACATACTCCGTTACTTATGCTACCACACATACTCCCCTACTTCTGCTACCTTACATACTCCCTTACTTCTGCTACCCTACATACTCCCCTACTTCTGCTACCCTACATACTCCCAAACTTCTGCTACCCTACATACTCCCCTACTTATGCTACCCCACATACTCCCCTACTTCTGCTACCCTACATACTCCTCTCCTTCTGCTACCTCACATATTCCCCTACTTCTGCTACCCTACTTACTCCCCTACTTCTGCTACCCTATATACTCCCCTACTTCTGCTACCCTACATACTCCCCTCCTTCTGCTACCTCACATATTCCCCTACTTCTGCTACCCTACATACTCCCCTACTTCTGCTACCCTACACACTCCCCTACTTCTGCTACCCTACATACTCCCCTACTTCTGCTACCCTACATACTCCCCTACTTCTGCTACCATACATACTCCCCTACTTCTGCTACCCTACATACTCCCCTACTTCTGCTACCCTACATACTCCCCTACTTCTGCTACCATACATACTCCCCTACTTCTGCTACCCTACATACTCCCCTACTTCTGCTACCCTACATACTCCCCTACTTCTGCTACCCTGCATACTCCCCTACTTCTGCTACCCCACATACTCCCCTACTTCTGCTACCCTACATACTCCCCTACTTCTGCTACCCTTCATACTCCCCTACTTATGCTACCCCATATACTCCCCTACTTCTGCTACCCTACATACTCCCCTACTTCTGCTACCCTACATACTCCCCTACTTCTGTTACCCTAAATACTCCCCTACTTTTGCTACCCTACATACTCCGTTACTTATGCTACCACACATACTCCCCTACTTCTGCTACCTTACATACTCCCTTACTTCTGCTACCCTACATACTCCCCTACTTCTGCTACCCTACATACTCCCAAACTTCTGCTACCCTACATACTCCCCTACTTATGCTACCCCACATACTCCCCTACTTCTGCTACCCTACATACTCCTCTCCTTCTGCTACCTCACATATTCCCCTACTTCTGCTACCCTACTTACTCCCCTACTTCTGCTACCCTATATACTCCCCTACTTCTGCTACCCTACATACTCCCCTCCTTCTGCTACCTCACATATTCCCCTACTTCTGCTACCCTACATACTCCCCTACTTCTGCTACCCTACACACTCCCCTACTTCTGCTACCCTACATACTCCCCTACTTCTGCTACCCTACATACTCCCCTACTTCTGCTACCATACATACTCCCCTACTTCTGCTACCCTACATACTCCCCTACTTCTGCTACCCTACATACTCCCCTACTTCTGCTACCATACATACTCCCCTACTTCTGCTACCCTACATACTCCCCTACTTCTGCTACCCTACATACTCCCCTACTTCTGCTACCCTACATAATCCCCTACTTCTGCTACCCCACATACTCCCCTATTTCTGCTACCCTACATACTCCCCTACTTCTACTACCCTTCATACTCCCCTACTTATGCTAACCCACATACTCCCCTACTTCTGCTACCCTACATACTCCCCTACTTCTGCTACCCTACATACTCCCCTACTTCTGTTACCCTACATACTCCCCTACTTCTGCTACCCTACATACTCCCCTACTTCTGCTACCCTTCATACTCCCCTATGTCTGCTACCCCACATACTCCCCTACTTCTGCTACCCTACATACTCCCCTACTTCTGCTACCCTACACACTCCCCTACTTCTGCTACCCTACATACTCCCCTACTTCTGCTACCCTACTTACTCCCTTACTTCTGCTACCCTACATACTCCAGTACTTCTGCTACCCCACATACTCCCCTATTTCTGCTACCCTACATACTCCCCTACTTCTGCTACCCCACATACTCCCCTACTTCTGCTACCCTACATACTCCCCTACTTCTACTACCCTTCATACTCCCCTACTTATGCTACCCCACATACTCCCCTACTTCTGCTACCCTACATACTCCCCTACTTCTGCTACCCTACATACTCCCCTACTTCTGTTACCCTACATACTCAACTACTTCTGCTACCCTACACACTCCCTTACTTATGCTACCCCACATACTCCCCTACTTCTGCTACCCTACATACTCCCTTACTTATGCTACCCTACATACTCCCCTACTTCTGCTACCCTACATACTCCCCTACTTCTGCTACCATACATACTCCCCTACTTCTGCTACCCTACATACTCCCCTACTTCTGCTACCCCACATACTCCCCTACCTCTGCTACCCTACATACTCCCCTACTTCTGCTACCCCACATACTCCCCTACTTCTGCTACCCTACATACTCCCCTACTTCTACTACCCTTCATACTCCCCTACTTATGCTACCCCACATACTCCCCTACTTCTGCTACCCTACATACTCCACTACTTCTGCTACCCTACATACCCCCCTACTTCTGTTACCCTACATACTCCCCTACTTCTGCTACCCAACATACTCCCTTACTTATGCTACCCCACATACTCCCCTACTTCTGCTACCCTACATACTCCCCTACTTCTGCTACCCTACATACTCCCCTAGTTCTGTTACCCTACATACTCCCCTACTTCTGCTACCCTACATACTCCCTTACTTATGCTACCCCACATACTCCCCTACTTCTGCTACCCTACATACTCCCTTACTTCTGCTACCCTACATACTCCCCCACTTCTGCTACCCTACGAACTACCCCACTTCTGCTAGCCTACGTACTCCCCTACTTCAGCTACCCCAAGTATTCCCCTACTTCTGTTAGCCTGCATACTCCTCTCATTCTGCTACCCCACATACTCCCTTACTTATGCTACCCCACATACTCCCCAACTTCTGCTACCCTACATACTCCCCTACTTCTGCTACCCTACATACTCCCCTACTTCTGCTACACTACATCCTCACTACTTCTGCTACCCTACATACTCCCCTACTTATGCTACCCCACATACACCTCTACTTCTGCTACCCTACATACTCCCCTACTTCTGCTACCCTACATACTCCCCTACTTCTGCTACCCTTCATACTCCCCTACGTCTGCTACCCCACATACTCCCCTACCTCTGCAACCTACATACTCCCCTACTTATGCTACCGCACATACTCCCCTACTTCTGCTACCCCACGTATTCCCCTACTTCTGCTACCCTAGATATTCCCATACTTCTGCTACCCCACATACTCCCCTACTTATGCTACCCCACATACTCCCCTACTTCTGCTACCCTACAGACTCCTCTCCTCCTGCTACCTCATATATTTCCCTACTTCTGCTACCCTACATACTCCCCTACTTCTGCTACCCTACATACTCCCCTACTTCTGCTACCCTACATACTCCCCTACTTCTGCTACCCTGCATACTCCCCTACTTCTGCTACCCTACATACTCCACTACTTCTGCTACCGTATGTACTCCCCTACTTCTGCTACCCCACGTATTCCCCTACTTCTGCTACCCTGCATACTCCTCTCCTTCTGCTACCCCACATACTCCCCTACTTATGCTACCCTACATACTCCCCTACTTCTGCTACCCTACATACTCCCGTACTTCTGCTACCCTACATAATCCCCTACTTCTGCTACCCTACATACTCCCAAACTTCTGCTACCCTACATACTCCCCTACTTATGCTACCCCACATACTCCCCTACTTCTGCTACCATACATACTCCCCTACTTCTGCTACCCTACATACTCCCCTACTTCTGCTACCCTACATACTCCCTTACTTCCGCTGCCCTACATACTCCCCCACTTCTGCTACCCTACGAACTACCCCACTTCTGCTAGCCTACGTACTCCCCTACTTCTGCTACCCTACATACTCCCCTACTTCTGCTACCCTACATACTCCCCTACTTCTGCTACCCTACATACTCCCCTACTTCTGCTACCCTACATACTCCTCTCCTTCTGCTACCTCACATATTCCCCTACTTCTGCTACCCTACATACTCCCCTACTTCTGCTACCCTACTTACTCCCCTACTTCTGCTACCCTATATACTCCCCTACTTCTGCTACCCTACATACTCCTCTCCTTCTGCTACCTCACATATTCCCCTACTTCTGCTACCCTACATACTCCCCTACTTCTGCTACCCTACACACTCCCCTACTTCTGCTACCCTACATACTCCCCTACTTCTGCTACCCTACATACTCCCCTACTTCTGCTACCCTACATACTCCCCTACTTCTGCTACCCTACATACTCCCCTGCTTCTGCTACCCTACATACTCCCCTACTTCTGCTACCATACATACTCCCCTACTTCTGCTACCCTACATACTCCCCTACTTCTGCTACCCTACATACTCCCCTACTTCTGCTACCCTACATAATCCCCTACTTCTGCTACCCCACATACTCCCCTATTTCTGCTACCCTACATACTCCCCTACTTCTGCTACCCCACATACTCCCCTACTTCTGCTACCCTACATACTCCCCTACTTCTACTACCCTTCATACTCCCCTACTTATGCTAACCCACATACTCCCCTACTTCTGCTACCCTACATACTCCCCTACTTCTGCTACCCTACATACTCCCCTACTTCTGTTACCCTACATACTCCCCTACTTCTGCTACCCTACATACTCCCCTACTTCTGCTACCCTTCATACTCCCCTACGTCTGCTACCCCACATACTCCCCTACTTCTGCTACCCTACATACTCCCCTACTTCTGCTACCCTACACACTCCCCTACTTCTGCTACCCTACATACTCCCCTACTTCTGCTACCCTACATACTCCCCTACTTCTGTTACCCTACATACTCAACTACTTCTGCTACCCTACACACTCCCCTACTTCTGCTACCCCACATACTCCCCTACTTCTGCTACCCTACATACTCCCTTACTTCTACTACCCTTCATACTCCCCTACTTATGCTACGCCACATACTCCCCTACTTCTGCTACCCTACATACTCCCCTACTTCTGCTACCCTACATACTCCCCTACTTCTGTTACCCTACATACTCAACTACTTCTGCTACCCTACACACTCCCTTACTTATGCTACCCCACATACTCCCCTACTTCTGCTACCCTACACACTCCCCTACTTCTGCTACCCTACATACTCCCCTACTTCTGCTACCCTACATACTCCCCTACTTCTGCTACCCTACATACTCCCCTACTTCTGCTACCCTACATACTCCCCTACTTCTGCTACCCTACATACTCCCCTACTTCTGCTACCATACATACTCCCCTACTTCTGCTACCCTACATACTCCCCTACTTCTGCTACCCTACATACTCCCCTACTTCTGCTACCCTACATAATCCCCTACTTCTGCTACCCCACATACTCCCCTATTTCTGCTACCCTACATACTCTCCTACTTCTGCTACCCCACATACTCCCCTACTTCTGCTACCCTACATACTCCCCTACTTCTACTACCCTTCATACTCCCCTACTTATGCTAACCCACATACTCCCCTACTTCTGCTACCCTACATACTCCCCTACTTCTGCTACCCTACATACTCCCCTACTTCTGTTACCCTACATACTCCCCTACTTCTGCTACCCTACATACTCCCCTACTTCTGCTACCCTTCATACTCCCCTACGTCTGCTACCCCACATACTCCCCTACTTCTGCTACCCTACATACTCCCCTACTTCTGCTACCCTACACACTCCCCTACTTCTGCTACCCTACATACTCCCCTACTTCTGCTACCCTACATACTCCCCTACTTCTGTTACCCTACATACTCAACTACTTCTGCTACCCTACACACTCCCCTACTTCTGCTACCCCACATACTCCCCTACTTCTGCTACCCTACATACTCCCTTACTTCTACTACCCTTCATACTCCCCTACTTATGCTACCCCACATACTCCCCTACTTCTGCTACCCTACATACTCCCCTACTTCTGCTACCCTACATACTCCCCTACTTCTGTTACCCTACATACTCAACTACTTCTGCTACCCTACACACTCCCTTACTTATGCTACCCCACATACTCCCCTACTTCTGCTACCCTACATACTCCCTTACTTATGCTACCCTACATACTCCCCTACTTCTGCTACCCTACATACTCCCCTACTTCAGCTACCATACATACTCCCCTACTTCTGCTACCCTACATACTCCCCTACTTCTGCTACCCCACATACTCCCCTACCTCTGCTACCCTACATACTCCCCTACTTCTGCTACCCCACATACTCCCCTACTTCTGCTACCCTACATACTCCCCTACTTCTACTACCCTTCATACTCCCCTACTTATGCTACCCCACATACTCCCCTACTTCTGCTACCCTACATACTCCCCTACTTCTGCTACCCTACATACTCCCCTACTTCTGTTACCCTACATACTCCCCTACTTCTGCTACCCAACATACTCCCTTACTTATGCTACCCCACATACTCCCCTACTTCTGCTACCCTACATACTCCCTTACTTCTGCTACCCTACATACTCCCCCACTTCTGCTACCCTACGAACTACCCCACTTCTGCTAGCCTACGTACTCCCCTACTTCAGCTACCCCAAGTATTCCCCTACTTCTGTTAGCCTGCATACTCCTCTCATTCTGCTACCCCACATACTCCCCCACTTATGCAACCCTACATGCTCCCCTACTTCTGCTATCCTACATACTCCCCTACTTCTGCTACCCTACATACTCCCCTACTTCTGCTACCCTACATACTCCCCTACTTCTGCTACACTACATCCTCACTACTTCTGCTACCCTACATACTCCCCTACTTATGCTACCCCACATACTCCTCTACTTCTGCTACCTTACATACTCCCCTACTTCTGCTACCCTACATACTCCCCTACTTCTGCTACCCTACATACTCCCCTACTTCTGCTACCCTTCATACTCCCCTACGTCTGCTACCCCACATACTCCCCTACTTCTGCTACCCTACATACTCCCTTACTTATGCTACCCTACATACTCCCCTACTTCTGCTACCCTACATACTCCCCTACTTCTGCTACCATACATACTCCCCTACTTCTGCTACCCTACATACTCCCCTACTTCTGCTACCCCACATACTCCCCTACCTCTGCTACCCTACATACTCCCCTACTTCTGCTACCCCACATACTCCCCTACTTCTGCTACCCTACATACTCCCCTACTTCTACAACCCTTCATACTCCCCTACTTCTGCTACCCTACATACTCCCCTACTTCTGCTACCCTACATACTCCCCTACTTCTGTTACCCTACATACTCCCCTACTTCTGCTACCCAACATACTCCCTTACTTATGCTACCCCACATACTCCCCTACTTCTGCTACCCTACATACTCCCTTACTTCTGCTACCCTACATACTCCCCCACTTCTGCTACCCTACGAACTACCCCACTTCTGCTAGCCTACGTACACCCCTACTTCAGCTACCCCACGTATTCCCCTACTTCTGCTACCCTGCATACTCCTCTCCTTCTGCTACCCCACATACTCCCCTACTTATACTACCCTACATACTCCCCTACTTCTGCTACCCTACATACTCCCGTACTTCTGCTACCCTACATACTCCCCTACTTCTGCTACCCTACATACTCCCAAACTTCTGCTACCCTACATACTCCCCTACTTATGCTACCCCACATACTCCCCTACTTCTGCTACCATACATACTCCCCTACTTCTGCTACCCTACATACTCCCCTACTTCTGCTACCCTACATACTCCCTTACTTCTGCTACCCTACATACTCCCCCACTTCTGCTACCCTACGAACTACCCCACTTCTGCTAGCCTACGTACTCCCCTACTTCTGCTACCCTACATACTCCCCTACTTCTGCTACCCTACATACTCCCCTACTTCTGCTACCCTACATACTCCCCTACTTCTGCTACCCTACATACTCCTCTCCTTCTGCTACCTCACATATTCCCCTACTTCTGCTACCCTACATACTCCCCTACTTCTGCTACCCTACTTACTCCCCTACTTCTGCTACCCTACATACTCCCCTACTTCAGCTACCCTACATACTCCTCTCCTTCTGCTACCTCACATATTCCCCTACTTCTGCTACCTCACATATTCCCCTACTTCTGCTACCCTACATACTCCCCTACTTCTGCTACCCTACACACTCCCCTACTTCTGCTACCCTACATACTCCCCTACTTCTGCTACCCTACATACTCCCCTACTTCTGCTACCCTACATACTCCCCTACTTCTGCTACCCTACATACTCCCCTACTTCTGCTACCCTACATACTCCCCTACTTCTGCTACCATACATACTCCCCTACTTCTGCTACCCTACATACTCCCCTACTTCTGCTACCCTACATACTCCCCTACTTCTGCTACCCTACATAATCCCCTACTTCTGCTACCCCACATACTCCCCTATTTCTGCTACCCCACATACTCCCCTACTTCTGCTACCCTACATACTCCCCTACTTCTACTACCCTTCATACTCCCCTACTTATGCTAACCCACATACTCCCCTACTTCTGCTACCCTACATACTCCCCTACTTCTGCTACCCTACATACTCCCCTACTGCTGTTACCCTACATACTCCCCTACTTCTGCTACCCTACATACTCCCCTACTTCTGCTACCCTTCATACTCCCCTACGTCTGCTACCCCACATACTCCCCTACTTCTGCTACCCTACATACTCCTCTCCTTCTGCTACCTCACATATTCCCCTACTTCTGCTACCCTACATACTCCCCTACTTCTGCTACCCTACTTACTCCCCTACTTCTGCTACCCTATATACTCCCCTACTTCTGCTACCCTACGTACTCCTCTCCTTCTGCTACCTCACATATTCCCCTACTTCTGCTACCCTACATACTCCCCTACTTCTGCTACCCTACACACTCCCCTACTTCTGCTACCCTACATACTCCCCTACTTCTGCTACCCTACATACTCCCCTACTTCTGCTACCCTACATACTCCCCTACTTCTGCTACCCTACATACTCCCCTACTTCTGCTACCCTACATACTCCCCTACTTCTGCTACCATACATACTCCCCTACTTCTGCTACCCTACATACTCCCCTACTTCTGCTACCCTACATACTCCCCTACTTCTGCTACCCTACATAATCCCCTACTTCTGCTACCCCACATACTCCCCTATTTCTGCTACCCCACATACTCCCCTACTTCTGCTACCCTACATACTCCCCTACTTCTGCTACCCTACATACTCCCCTACTTCTACTACAATTCATACTCCCCTACTTATGCTAACCCACATACTCCCCTACTTCTGCTACCCTACATACTCCCCTACTTCTGCTACCCTACATACTCCCCTACTTCTGTTACCCTACATACTCCCCTACTTCTGCTACCCTACATACTCCCCTACTTCTGCTACCCTTCATACTCCCCTACGTCTGCTACCCCACATACTCCCCTACTTCTGCTACCCTACATACTCCCCTACTTCTACTACCCTTCATACTCCCCTACTTATGCTACCCCACATACTCCCCTACTTCTGCTATCCTACATACTCCCCTACTTCTGCTACAATACATACTCCCCTACTTCTGTTACCCTACATACTCAACTACTTCTGCTACCCTACACGCTCCCTTACCTATGCTACCCCACATACTCCCCTACTTCTGCTACCCTACATACTCCCTTACTTATGCTACCCTACATACTCCCCTACTTCTGCTACCCTACATACTCCCCTACTTCTGCTACCATACATACTCCCCTACTTCTGCTACCCTACATACTCCCCTACTTCTGCTACCCCACATACTCCCCTACCTCTGCTACCCTACATACTCCCCTACTTCTGCTACCCCACATACTCCCCTACTTCTGCTACCCTACATACTCCCCTACTTCTACTACCCTTCATACTCCCCTACTTATGCTACCCCACATACTCCCCTACTTCTGCTACCCTACATACTCCCCTACTTCTGCTACCCTACATACTCCCCAACTTCTGCTACCCTACATACTCCCCTACTTCTACTACCCTTCATACTCCCCTACTTATGCTAACCCACATACTCCCCTACTTCTGCTACCCTACATACTCCCCTACTTCTGCTACCCTACATACTCCCCTACTTCTGTTACCCTACATACTCCCCTACTTCTGCTACCCTACATACTCCCCTACTTCTGCTACCCTTCATACTCCCCTACGTCTGCTACCCCACATACTCCCCTACTTCTGCTACCCTACATACTCCCCTACTTCTGCTACCCTACACACTCCCCTACTTCTGCTACCCTACATACTCCCCTACTTCTGCTACCCTACTTACTCCCTTACTTCTGCTACCCTACATACTCCAGTACTTCTGCTACCCCACATACTCCCCTATTTCTGCTACCCTACATACTCCCCTACTTCTGCTACCCCACATACTCCCCTACTTCTGCTACCCTACATACTCCCCTACTTCTACTACCCTTCATACTCCCCTACTTATGCTACCCCACATACTCCCCTACTTCTGCTACCCTACATACTCCCCTACTTCTGCTACCCTACATACTCCCCTACTTCTGTTACCCTACATACTCAACTACTTCTGCTACCCTACACACTCCCTTACTTATGCTACCCCACATACTCCCCTACTTCTGCTACCCTACATACTCCCTTACTTATGCTACCCTACATACTCCCCTACTTCTGCTACCCTACATACTCCCCTACTTCTGCTACCATACATACTCCCCTACTTCTGCTACCCTACATACTCCCCTACTTCTGCTACCCCACATACTCCCCTACCTCTGCTACCCTACATACTCCCCTACTTCTGCTACCCCACATACTCCCCTACTTCTGCTACCCTACATACTCCCCTACTTCTACTACCCTTCATACTCCCCTACTTATGCTACCCCACATACTCCCCTACTTCTGCTACCCTACATACTCCACTACTTCTGCTACCCTACATACTCCCCTACTTCTGTTACCCTACATACTCCCCTACTTCTGCTACCCAACATACTCCCTTACTTATGCTACCCCACATACTCCCCTACTTCTGCTACCCTACATACTCCCCTACTTCTGCTACCCTACATACTCCCCTACTTCTGTTACCCTACATACTCCCCTACTTCTGCTACCCTACATACTCCCTTACTTATGCTACCCCACATACTCCCCTACTTCTGCTACCCTACATACTCCCTTACTTCTGCTACCCTACATACTCCCCCACTTCTGCTACCCTACGAACTACCCCACTTCTGCTAGCCTACGTACTCCCCTACTTCAGCTACCCCAAGTATTCCCCTACTTCTGTTAGCCTGCATACTCCTCTCATTCTGCTACCCCACACACTCCCTTACTTATGCTACCCCACATACTCCCCTACTTCTGCTACCCTACATACTCCCCTACTTCTGCTACCCTACATACTCCCCTACTTCTGCTACCCTACATACTCCCCTACTTCTGCTACACTACATCCTCACTACTTCTGCTACCCTACATACTCCCCTACTTATGCTACCCCACATACTCCTCTACTTCTGCTACCCTACATACTCCCCTACTTCTGCTACCCTACATATTCCCCTACTTCTGCTACCCTTCATACTCCCCTACGTCTGCTACCCCACATACTCCCCTACCTCTGCAACCTACATACTCCCCTACTTATGCTACCGCACATACTCCCCTACTTCTGCTACCCCACGTATTCCCCTACTTCTGCTGCCCTAGATATTCCCATACTTCTGCTACCCCACATACTCCCCTACTTATGCTACCCCACATACTCCCCTACTTCTGCTACCCTACAGACTCCTCTCCTCCTGCTACCTCATATATTTCCCTACTTCTGCTACCCTACATACTCCCCTACTTCTGCTACCCTACATACTCCCCTACTTCTGCTACCCTACATACTCCCCTACTTCTGCTACCCTGCATACTCCCCTACTTCTGCTACCCTACATACTCCACTACTTCTGCTACCGTATGTACTCCCCTACTTCTGCTACCCCACGTATTCCCCTACTTCTGCTACCCTGCATACTCCTCTCCTTCTGCTACACCACATACTCCCCTACTTATGCTACCCTACATACTCCCCTACTTCTGCTACCCTACATACTCCCGTACTTCTGCTACCCTACATAATCCCCTACTTCTGCTACCCTACATACTCCCAAACTTCTGCTACCCTACATACTCCCCTACTTATGCTACCCCACATACTCCCCTACTTCTGCTACCATACATACTCCCCTACTTCTGCTACCCTACATACTCCCCTACTTCTGCTACCCTACATACTCCCTTACTTCCGCTACCCTACATACTCCCCCACTTCTGCTACCCTACGAACTACCCCACTTCTGCTAGCCTACGTACTCCCCTACTTCTGCTACCCTACATACTCCCCTACTTCTGCTACCCTACTTACTCCCCTACTTCTGCTACCCTATATACTCCCCTACTTCTGCTACCCTACATACTCCTCTCCTTCTGCTACCTCACATATTCCCCTACTTCTGCTACCCTACATACTCCCCTACTTCTGCTACCCTACACACTCCCCTACTTCTGCTACCCTACATACTCCCCTACTTCTGCTACCCTACATACTCCCCTACTTCTGCTACCCTACATACTCCCCTACTTCTGCTACCCTACATACTCCCCTACTTCTGCTACCCTACATACTCCCCTACTTCTGCTACCATACATACTCCCCTACTTCTGCTACCCTACATACTCCCCTACTTCTGCTACCCTACATACTCCCCTACTTCTGCTACCCTACATAATCCCCTACTTCTGCTACCCCACATACTCCCCTATTTCTGCTACCCTACATACTCCCCTACTTCTGCTACCCCACATACTCCCCTACTTCTGCTACCCTACATACTCCCCTACTTCTACTACCCTTCATACTCCCCTACTTATGCTAACCCACATACTCCCCTACTTCTGCTACCCTACATACTCCCCTACTTCTGCTACCCTACATACTCCCCTACTTCTGTTACCCTACATACTCCCCTACTTCTGCTACCCTACATACTCCCCTACTTCTGCTACCCTTCATACTCCCCTACGTCTGCTACCCCACATACTCCCCTACTTCTGCTACCCTACATACTCCCCTACTTCTGTTACCCTACATACTCAACTACTTCTGCTACCCTACACACTCCCCTACTTCTGCTACCCCACATACTCCCCTACTTCTGCTACCCTACATACTCCCTTACTTCTACTACCCTTCATACTCCCCTACTTATGCTACCCCACATACTCCCCTACTTCTGCTACCCTACATACTCCCCTACTTCTGCTACCCTACATACTCCCCTACTTCTGTTACCCTACATACTCAACTACTTCTGCTACCCTACACACTCCCTTACTTATGCTACCCCACATACTCCCCTACTTCTGCTACCCTACATACTCCCTTACTTATGCTACCCTACATACTCCCCTACTTCTGCTACCCTACATACTCCCCTACTTCAGCTACCATACATACTCCCCTACTTCTGCTACCCTACATACTCCCCTACTTCTGCTACCCTTCATACTCCCCTACGTCTGCTACCCCACATACTCCCCTACTTCTGCTACCCTACATACTCCCCTACTTCTACTACCCTTCATACTCCCCTACTTATGCTACCCCACATACTCCCCTACTTCTGCTACCCTACATACTCCCCTACTTCTGCTACAATACATACTCCCCTACTTCTGTTACCCTACATACTCAACTACTTCTGCTACCCTACACGCTCCCTTACCTATGCTACCCCACATACTCCCCTACTTCTGCTACCCTACATACTCCCTTACTTATGCTACCCTACATACTCCCCTACTTCTGCTACCCTACATACTCCCCTACTTCTGCTACCATACATACTCCCCTACTTCTGCTACCCTACATACTCCCCTACTTCTGCTACCCCACATACTCCCCTACCTCTGCTACCCTACATACTCCCCTACTTCTGCTACCCCACATACTCCCCTACTTCTGCTACCCTACATACTCCCCTACTTCTACTACCCTTCATACTCCCCTACTTATGCTACCCCACATACTCCCCTACTTCTGCTACCCTACATACTCCCCTACTTCTGCTACCCTACATACTCCCCAACTTCTGCTACCCTACATACTCCCCTACTTCTACTACCCTTCATACTCCCCTACTTATGCTAACCCACATACTCCCCTACTTCTGCTACCCTACATACTCCCCTACTTCTGCTACCCTACATACTCCCCTACTTCTGTTACCCTACATACTCCCCTACTTCTGCTACCCTACATACTCCCCTACTTCTGCTACCCTTCATACTCCCCTACGTCTGCTACCCCACATACTCCCCTACTTCTGCTACCCTACATACTCCCCTACTTCTGCTACCCTACACACTCCCCTACTTCTGCTACCCTACATACTCCCCTACTTCTGCTACCATACATACTCCCCTACTTCTGCTACCCTACATACTCCCCTACTTCTGCTACCCTACATACTCCCCTACTTCTGCTACCCTACATAATCCCCTACTTCTGCTACCCCACATACTCCCCTATTTCTGCTACCCCACATACTCCCCTACTTCTGCTACCCTACATACTCCCCTACTTCTACTACCCTTCATACTCCCCTACTTATGCTAACCCACATACTCCCCTACTTCTGCTACCCTACATACTCCCCTACTTCTGCTACCCTACATACTCCCCTACTGCTGTTACCCTACATACTCCCCTACTTCTGCTACCCTACATACTCCCCTACTTCTGCTACCCTTCATACTCCCCTACGTCTGCTACCCCACATACTCCCCTACTTCTGCTACCCTACATACTCCTCTCCTTCTGCTACCTCACATATTCCCCTACTTCTGCTACCCTACATACTCCCCTACTTCTGCTACCCTACTTACTCCCCTACTTCTGCTACCCTATATACTCCCCTACTTCTGCTACCCTACGTACTCCTCTCCTTCTGCTACCTCACATATTCCCCTACTTCTGCTACCCTACATACTCCCCTACTTCTGCTACCCTACACACTCCCCTACTTCTGCTACCCTACATACTCCCCTACTTCTGCTACCCTACATACTCCCCTACTTCTGCTACCCTACATACTCCCCTACTTCTGCTACCCTACATACTCCCCTACTTCTGCTACCCTACATACTCCCCTACTTCTGCTACCATACATACTCCCCTACTTCTGCTACCCTACATACTCCCCTACTTCTGCTACCCTACATACTCCCCTACTTCTGCTACCCTACATAATCCCCTACTTCTGCTACCCCACATACTCCCCTATTTCTGCTACCCCACATACTCCCCTACTTCTGCTACCCTACATACTCCCCTACTTCTGCTACCCTACATACTCCCCTACTTCTACTACAATTCATACTCCCCTACTTATGCTAACCCACATACTCCCCTACTTCTGCTACCCTACATACTCCCCTACTTCTGCTACCCTACATACTCCCCTACTTCTGTTACCCTACATACTCCCCTACTTCTGCTACCCTACATACTCCCCTACTTCTGCTACCCTTCATACTCCCCTACGTCTGCTACCCCACATACTCCCCTACTTCTGCTACCCTACATACTCCCCTACTTCTACTACCCTTCATACTCCCCTACTTATGCTACCCCACATACTCCCCTACTTCTGCTATCCTACATACTCCCCTACTTCTGCTACAATACATACTCCCCTACTTCTGTTACCCTACATACTCAACTACTTCTGCTACCCTACACGCTCCCTTACCTATGCTACCCCACATACTCCCCTACTTCTGCTACCCTACATACTCCCTTACTTATGCTACCCTACATACTCCCCTACTTCTGCTACCCTACATACTCCCCTACTTCTGCTACCATACATACTCCCCTACTTCTGCTACCCTACATACTCCCCTACTTCTGCTACCCCACATACTCCCCTACCTCTGCTACCCTACATACTCCCCTACTTCTGCTACCCCACATACTCCCCTACTTCTGCTACCCTACATACTCCCCTACTTCTGTTACCCTACATACTCAACTACTTCTGCTACCCTACACACTCCCTTACTTATGCTACCCCACATACTCCCCTACTTCTGCTACCCTACATACTCCCTTACTTATGCTACCCTACATACTCCCCTACTTCTGCTACCCTACATACTCCCCTACTTCAGCTACCATACATACTCCCCTACTTCTGCTACCCTACATACTCCCCTACTTCTGCTACCCTTCATACTCCCCTACGTCTGCTACCCCACATACTCCCCTACTTCTGCTACCCTACATACTCCCCTACTTCTACTACCCTTCATACTCCCCTACTTATGCTACCCCACATACTCCCCTACTTCTGCTACCCTACATACTCCCCTACTTCTGCTACAATACATACTCCCCTACTTCTGTTACCCTACATACTCAACTACTTCTGCTACCCTACACGCTCCCTTACCTATGCTACCCCACATACTCCCCTACTTCTGCTACCCTACATACTCCCTTACTTATGCTACCCTACATACTCCCCTACTTCTGCTACCCTACATACTCCCCTACTTCTGCTACCATACATACTCCCCTACTTCTGCTACCCTACATACTCCCCTACTTCTGCTACCCCACATACTCCCCTACCTCTGCTACCCTACATACTCCCCTACTTCTGCTACCCCACATACTCCCCTACTTCTGCTACCCTACATACTCCCCTACTTCTACTACCCTTCATACTCCCCTACTTATGCTACCCCACATACTCCCCTACTTCTGCTACCCTACATACTCCCCTACTTCTGCTACCCTACATACTCCCCAACTTCTGCTACCCTACATACTCCCCTACTTCTACTACCCTTCATACTCCCCTACTTATGCTAACCCACATACTCCCCTACTTCTGCTACCCTACATACTCCCCTACTTCTGCTACCCTACATACTCCCCTACTTCTGTTACCCTACATACTCCCCTACTTCTGCTACCCTACATACTCCCCTACTTCTGCTACCCTTCATACTCCCCTACGTCTGCTACCCCACATACTCCCCTACTTCTGCTACCCTACATACTCCCCTACTTCTGCTACCCTACACACTCCCCTACTTCTGCTACCCTACATACTCCCCTACTTCTGCTACCATACATACTCCCCTACTTCTGCTACCCTACATACTCCCCTACTTCTGCTACCCTACATACTCCCCTACTTCTGCTACCCTACATAATCCCCTACTTCTGCTACCCCACATACTCCCCTATTTCTGCTACCCCACATACTCCCCTACTTCTGCTACCCTACATACTCCCCTACTTCTACTACCCTTCATACTCCCCTACTTATGCTAACCCACATACTCCCCTACTTCTGCTACCCTACATACTCCCCTACTTCTGCTACCCTACATACTCCCCTACTGCTGTTACCCTACATACTCCCCTACTTCTGCTACCCTACATACTCCCCTACTTCTGCTACCCTTCATACTCCCCTACGTCTGCTACCCCACATACTCCCCTACTTCTGCTACAATACATACTCCCCTACTTCTGTTACCCTACATACTCAACTACTTCTGCTACCCTACACGCTCCCTTACCTATGCTACCCCACATACTCCCCTACTTCTGCTACCCTACATACTCCCTTACTTATGCTACCCTACATACTCCCCTACTTCTGCTACCCTACATACTCCCCTACTTCTGCTACCATACATACTCCCCTACTTCTGCTACCCTACATACTCCCCTACTTCTGCTACCCCACATACTCCCCTACCTCTGCTACCCTACATACTCCCCTACTTCTGCTACCCCACATACTCCCCTACTTCTGCTACCCTACATACTCCCCTACTTCTACTACCCTTCATACTCCCCTACTTATGCTACCCCACATACTCCCCTACTTCTGCTACCCTACATACTCCCCTACTTCTGCTACCCTACATACTCCCCAACTTCTGCTACCCTACATACTCCCCTACTTCTACTACCCTTCATACTCCCCTACTTATGCTAACCCACATACTCCCCTACTTCTGCTACCCTACATACTCCCCTACTTCTGCTACCCTACATACTCCCCTACTTCTGTTACCCTACATACTCCCCTACTTCTGCTACCCTACATACTCCCCTACTTCTGCTACCCTTCATACTCCCCTACGTCTGCTACCCCACATACTCCCCTACTTCTGCTACCCTACATACTCCCCTACTTCTGCTACCCTACACACTCCCCTACTTCTGCTACCCTACATACTCCCCTACTTCTGCTACCCTACTTACTCCCTTACTTCTGCTACCCTACATACTCCAGTACATCTGCTACCCCACATACTCCCCTATTTCTGCTACCCTACATACTCCCCTACTTCTGCTACCCCACATACTCCCCTACTTCTGCTACCCTACATACTCCCCTACTTCTACTACCCTTCATACTCCCCTACTTATGCTACCCCACATACTCCCCTACTTCTGCTACCCTACATACTCCCCTACTTCTGCTACAATACATACTCCCCTACTTCTGTTACCCTACATACTCAACTACTTCTGCTACCCTACACGCTCCCTTACCTATGCTACCCCACATACTCCCCTACTTCTGCTACCCTACATACTCCCTTACTTATGCTACCCTACATACTCCCCTACTTCTGCTACCCTACATACTCCCCTACTTCTGCTACCATACATACTCCCCTACTTCTGCTACCCTACATACTCCCCTACTTCTGCTACCCCACATACTCCCCTACCTCTGCTACCCTACATACTCCCCTACTTCTGCTACCCCACATACTCCCCTACTTCTGCTACCCTACATACTCCCCTACTTCTACTACCCTTCATACTCCCCTACTTATGCTACCCCACATACTCCCCTACTTCTGCTACCCTACATACTCCCCTACTTCTGCTACCCTACATACTCCCCAACTTCTGCTACCCTACATACTCCCCTACTTCTACTACCCTTCATACTCCCCTACTTATGCTAACCCACATACTCCCCTACTTCTGCTACCCTACATACTCCCCTACTTCTGCTACCCTACATACTCCCCTACTTCTGTTACCCTACATACTCCCCTACTTCTGCTACCCTACATACTCCCCTACTTCTGCTACCCTTCATACTCCCCTACGTCTGCTACCCCACATACTCCCCTACTTCTGCTACCCTACATACTCCCCTACTTCTGCTACCCTACACACTCCCCTACTTCTGCTACCCTACATACTCCCCTACTTCTGCTACCCTACTTACTCCCTTACTTCTGCTACCCTACATACTCCAGTACATCTGCTACCCCACATACTCCCCTATTTCTGCTACCCTACATACTCCCCTACTTCTGCTACCCCACATACTCCCCTACTTCTGCTACCCTACATACTCCCCTACTTCTACTACCCTTCATACTCCCCTACTTATGCTACCCCACATACTCCCCTACTTCTGCTACCCTACATACTCCCCTACTTCTGCTACCCTACATACTCCCCTACTTCTGTTACCCTACATACTCAACTACTTCTGCTACCCTACACACTCCCTTACTTATGCTACCCCACATACTCCCCTACTTCTGCTACCCTACATACTCCCTTACTTATGCTACCCTACATACTCCCCTACTTCTGCTACCCTACATACTCCCCTACTTCTGCTACCATACATACTCCGCTACTTCTGCTACCCTACATACTCCCCTACTTCTGCTACCCCACATACTCCCCTACTTCTGCTACCCTACATACTCCCCTACTTCTACTACCCTTCATACTCCCCTACTTATGCTACCCCACATACTCCCCTACTTCTGCTACCCTACATACTCCACTACTTCTGCTACCCTACATACTCCCCTACTTCTGTTACCCTACATACTCCCCTACTTCTGCTACCCAACATACTCCCTTACTTATGCTACCCCACATACTCCCCTACTTCTGCTACCCTACATACTCCCCTACTTCTGCTACCCTACATACTCCCCTACTTCTGTTACCCTACATACTCCCCTACTTCTGCTACCCTACATACTCCCTTACTTATGCTACCCCACATACTCCTCTACTTCTGCTACCCTACATACTCCCCTACTTCTGCTACCCTACATACTCCCCTACTTCTGCTACCCTTCATACTCCCCTACGTCTGCTACCCCACATACTCCCCTACCTCTGCAACCTACATACTCCCCTACTTATGCTACCGCACATACTCCCCTACTTCTGCTACCCCACGTATTCCCCTACTTCTGCTACCCTAGATATTCCCATACTTCTGCTACCCCACATACTCCCCTACTTATGCTACCCCACATACTCCCCTACTTCTGCTACCCTACAGACTCCTCTCCTCCTGCTACCTCATATATTTCCCTACTTCTGCTACCCTACATACTCCCCTACTTCTGCTACCCTACATACTCCCCTACTTCTGCTACCCTACATACTCCCCTACTTCTGCTACCCTGCATACTCCCCTACTTCTGCTACCCTACATACTCCACTACTTCTGCTACCGTATGTACTCCCCTACTTCTGCTACCCCACGTATTCCCCTACTTCTGCTACCCTGCATACTCCTCTCCTTCTGCTACCCCACATACTCCCCTACTTATGCTACCCTACATACTCCCCTACTTCTGCTACCCTACATACTCCCGTACTTCTGCTACCCTACATAATCCCCTACTTCTGCTACCCTACATACTCCCAAACTTCTGCTACCCTACATACTCCCCTACTTATGCTACCCCACATACTCCCCTACTTCTGCTACCATACATACTCCCCTACTTCTGCTACCCTACATACTCCCCTACTTCTGCTACCCTACATACTCCCTTACTTCCGCTACCCTACATACTCCCCCACTTCTGCTACCCTACGAACTACCCCACTTCTGCTAGCCTACGTACTCCCCTACTTCTGCTACCCTACATACTCCCCTACTTCTGCTACCCTACATACTCCCCTACTTCTGCTACCCTACATACTCCCCTACTTCTGCTACCCTACATACTCCTCTCCTTCTGCTACCTCACATATTCCCCTACTTCTGCTACCCTACATACTCCCCTACTTCTGCTACCCTACATACTCCTCTCCTTCTGCTACCTCACATATTCCCCTACTTCTGCTACCCTACATACTCCCCTACTTCTGCTACCCTACACACTCCCCTACTTCTGCTACCCTACATACTCCCCTACTTCTGCTACCCTACATACTCCCCTACTTCTGCTACCGTACATACTCCCCTACTTCTGCTACCCTACATACTCCCCTACTTCTGCTACCCTACATACTCCCCTACTTCTGCTACCATACATACTCCCCTACTTCTGCTACCCTACATACTCCCCTACTTCTGCTACCCTACATACTCCCCTACTTCTGCTACCCTACATAATCCCCTACTTCTGCTACCCCACATACTCCCCTATTTCTGCTACCCTACATACTCCCCTACTTCTGCTACCCCACATACTCCCCTACTTCTGCTACCCTACATACTCCCCTACTTCTACTACCCTTCATACTCCCCTACTTATGCTAACCCACATCCTCCCCTACTTCTGCTACCCTACATACTCCCCTACTTCTGCTACCCTACATACTCCCCTACTTCTGTTACCCTACATACTCCCCTACTTCTGCTACCCTACATACTCCCCTACTTCTGCTACCCTTCATACTCCCCTACGTCTGCTACCCCACATACTCCCCTACTTCTGCTACCCTACATACTCCCCTACTTCTGCTACCCTACACACTCCCCTACTTCTGCTACCCTACATACTCCCCTACTTCTGCTACCCTACATACTCCCCTACTTCTGTTACCCTACATACTCAACTACTTCTGCTACCCTACACACTCCCCTACTTCTGCTACCCCACATACTCCCCTACTTCTGCTACCCTACATACTCCCTTACTTCTACTACCCTTCATACTCCCCTACTTATGCTACCCCACATACTCCCCTACTTCTGCTACCCTACATACTCCCCTACTTCTGCTACCCTACATACTCCCCTACTTCTGTTACCCTACATACTCAACTACTTCTGCTACCCTACACACTCCCTTACTTATGCTACCCCACATACTCCCCTACTTCTGCTACCCTACATACTCCCTTACTTATGCTACCCTACATACTCCCCTACTTCTGCTACCCTACATACTCCCCTACTTCAGCTACCATACATACTCCCCTACTTCTGCTACCCTACATACTCCCCTACTTCTGCTACCCCACATACTCCCCTACCTCTGCTACCCTACATACTCCCCTACTTCTGCTACCCCACATACTCCCCTACTTCTGCTACCCTACATACTCCCCTACTTCTACTACCCTTCATACTCCCCTACTTATGCTACCCCACATACTCCCCTACTTCTGCTACCCTACATACTCCCCTACTTCTGCTACCCTACATACTCCCCTACTTCTGTTACCCTACATACTCCCCTACTTCTGCTACCCAACATACTCCCTTACTTATGCTACCCCACATACTCCCCTACTTCTGCTACCCTACATACGCCCCTACTTCTGCTACCCTACATACTCCCCTACTTCTGTTACCCTACATACTCCCCTCCTTCTGCTACCCTACATACTCCCTTACTTATGCTACCCCACATACTCCCCTACTTCTGCTACCCTACATACTCCCTTACTTCTGCTACCCTACATACTCCCCCACTTCTGCTACCCTACGAACTACCCCACTTCTGCTAGCCTACGTACTCCCCTACTTCAGCTACCCCAAGTATTCCCCTACTTCTGTTAGCCTGCATACTCCTCTCATTCTGCTACCCCACATACTCCCCCACTTATGCTACCCTACATGCTCCCCTACTTCTGCTATCCTACATACTCCCCTACTTCTGCTACCCTACATACTCCCCTACTTCTGCTACCCTACATACTCCCCTACTTCTGCTACACTACATCCTCACTACTTCTGCTACCCTACATACTCCCCTACTTATGCTACCCCACATACTCCTCTACTTCTGCTACCTTACATACTCCCCTACTTCTGCTACCCTACATACTCCCCTACTTCTGCTACCCTACATACTCCCCTACTTCTGCTACCCTTCATACTCCCCTACGTCTGCTACCCCACATACTCCCCTACTTCTGCTACCCTACATACTCCCTTACTTATGCTACCCTACATACTCCCCTACTTCTGCTACCCTACATACTCCCCTACTTCTGCTACCATACATACTCCCCTACTTCTGCTACCCTACATACTCCCCTACTTCTGCTACCCCACATACTCCCCTACCTCTGCTACCCTACATACTCCCCTACTTCTGCTACCCCACATACTCCCCTACTTCTGCTACCCTACATACTCCCCTACTTCTACAACCCTTCATACTCCCGTACTTATGCTACCCCACATACTCCCCTACTTCTGCTACCCTACATACTCCCCTACTTCTGCTACCCTACATACTCCCCTACTTCTGTTACCCTACATACTCCCCTACTTCTGCTACCCAACATACTCCCTTACTTATGCTACCCCACATACTCCCCTACTTCTGCTACCCTACATACTCCCTTACTTCTGCTACCCTACATACTCCCCCACTTCTGCTACCCTACGAACTACCCCACTTCTGCTAGCCTACGTACACCCCTACTTCAGCTAGCCCACGTATTCCCCTACTTCTGCTACCCTGCATACTCCTCTCCTTCTGCTACCCCACATACTCCCCTACTTATACTACCCTACATACTCCCCTACTTCTGCTACCCTACATACTCCCGTACTTCTGCTACCCTACATACTCCCCTACTTCTGCTACCCTACATACTCCCCTACTTCTGCTACCCTACATACTCCCCTACTTCTGCTACCCTACATACTCCCCTACTTCTGCTACCCTACATACTCCCCTACTTCTGCTACACTACATCCTCACTACTTCTGCTACCCTACATACTCCCCTACTTATGCTACCCCACATACTCCTCTACTTCTGCTACCCTACATACTCCCCTACTTATGCTACCCCACATACTCCCCTACTTCTGCTACCCTTCATACTCCCCTACGTCTGCTACCCCACATACTCCCCTACCTCTGCAACCTACATACTCCCCTACTTATGCTACCGCACATACTCCCCTACTTCTGCTACCCCACGTATTCCCCTACTTCTGCTACCCTAGATATTCCCATACTTCTGCTACCCCACATACTCCCCTACTTATGCTACCCCACATACTCCCCTACTTCTGCTACCCTACAGACTCCTCTCCTCCTGCTACCTCATATATTTCCCTACTTCTGCTACCCTACATACTCCCCTACTTCTGCTACCCTACATACTCCCCTACTTCTGCTACCCTACATACTCCCCTACTTCTGCTACCCTGCATACTCCCCTACTTCTGCTACCCTACATACTCCACTACTTCTGCTACCGTATGTACTCCCCTACTTCTGCTACCCCACGTATTCCCCTACTTCTGCTACCCTGCATACTCCTCTCCTTCTGCTACCCCACATACTCCCCTACTTATGCTACCCTACATACTCCCCTACTTCTGCTACCCTACATACTCCCGTACTTCTGCTACCCTACATAATCCCCTACTTCTGCTACCCTACATACTCCCAAACTTCTGCTACCCTACATACTCCCCTACTTATGCTACCCCACATACTCCCCTACTTCTGCTACCATACATACTCCCCTACTTCTGCTACCCTACATACTCCCCTACTTCTGCTACCCTACATACTCCCTTACTTCCGCTACCCTACATACTCCCCCACTTCTGCTACCCTACGAACTACCCCACTTCTGCTAGCCTACGTACTCCCCTACTTGTGCTACCCTACATACTCCCCTACTTCTGCTACCCTACATACTCCCCTACTTCTGCTACCCTACATACTCCCCTACTTCTGCTACCCTACATACTCCTCTCCTTCTGCTACCTCACATATTCCCCTACTTCTGCTACCCTACATACTCCCCTACTTCTGCTACCCTACATACTCCTCTCCTTCTGCTACCTCACATATTCCCCTACTTCTGCTACCCTACATACTCCCCTACTTCTGCTACCCTACACACTCCCCTACTTCTGCTACCCTACATACTCCCCTACTTCTGCTACCCTACATACTCCCCTACTTCTGCTACCGTACATACTCCCCTACTTCTGCTACCCTACATACTCCCCTACTTCTGCTACCCTACATACTCCCCTACTTCTGCTACCATACATACTCCCCTACTTCTGCTACCCTACATACTCCCCTACTTCTGCTACCCTACATACTCCCCTACTTCTGCTACCCTACATAATCCCCTACTTCTGCTACCCCACATACTCCCCTATTTCTGCTACCCTACATACTCCCCTACTTCTGCTACCCCACATACTCCCCTACTTCTGCTACCCTACATACTCCCCTACTTCTACTACCCTTCATACTCCCCTACTTATGCTAACCCACATACTCCCCTACTTCTGCTACCCTACATACTCCCCTACTTCTGCTACCCTACATACTCCCCTACTTCTGTTACCCTACATACTCCCCTACTTCTGCTACCCTACATACTCCCCTACTTCTGCTACCCTTCATACTCCCCTACGTCTGCTACCCCACATACTCCCCTACTTCTGCTACCCTACATACTCCCCTACTTCTGCTACCCTACACACTCCCCTACTTCTGCTACCCTACATACTCCCCTACTTCTGCTACCCTACATACTCCCCTACTTCTGTTACCCTACATACTCAACTACTTCTGCTACCCTACACACTCCCCTACTTCTGCTACCCCACATACTCCCCTACTTCTGCTACCCTACATACTCCCTTACTTCTACTACCCTTCATACTCCCCTACTTATGCTACCCCACATACTCCCCTACTTCTGCTACCCTACATACTCCCCTACTTCTGCTACCCTACATACTCCCCTACTTCTGTTACCCTACATACTCAACTACTTCTGCTACCCTACACACTCCCTTACTTATGCTACCCCACATACTCCCCTCCTTCTGCTACCCTACATACTCCCTTACTTATGCTACCCTACATACTCCCCTACTTCTGCTACCCTACATACTCCCCTACTTCAGCTACCATACATACTCCCCTACTTCTGCTACCCTACATACTCCCCTACTTCTGCTACCCCACATACTCCCCTACCTCTGCTACCCTACATACTCCCCTACTTCTGCTACCCCACATACTCCCCTACTTCTGCTACCCTACATACTCCCCTACTTCTACTACCCTTCATACTCCCCTACTTATGCTACCCCACATACTCCCCTACTTCTGCTACCCTACATACTCCCCTACTTCTGCTACCCTACATACTCCCCTACTTCTGTTACCCTACATACTCCCCTACTTCTGCTACCCAACATACTCCCTTACTTATGCTACCCCACATACTCCCCTACTTCTGCTACCCTACATACTCCCTTACTTCTGCTACCCTACATACTCCCCCACTTCTGCTACCCTACGAACTACCCCACTTCTGCTAGCCTACGTACTCCCCTACTTCAGCTACCCCAAGTATTCCCCTACTTCTGTTAGCCTGCATACTCCTCTCATTCTGCTACCCCACATACTCCCCCACTTATGCTACCCTACATGCTCCCCTACTTCTGCTATCCTACATACTCCCCTACTTCTGCTACCCTACATACTCCCCTACTTCTGCTACCCTACATACTCCCCTACTTCTGCTACACTACATCCTCACTACTTCTGCTACCCTACATACTCCCCTACTTATGCTACCCCACATACTCCTCTACTTCTGCTACCTTACATACTCCCCTACTTCTGCTACCCTACATACTCCCCTACTTCTGCTACCCTACATACTCCCCTACTTCTGCTACCCTTCATACTCCCCTACGTCTGCTACCCCACATACTCCCCTACTTCTGCTACCCTACATACTCCCTTACTTATGCTACCCTACATACTCCCCTACTTCTGCTACCCTACATACTCCCCTACTTCTGCTACCATACATACTCCCCTACTTCTGCTACCCTACATACTCCCCTACTTCTGCTACCCCACATACTCCCCTACCTCTGCTACCCTACATACTCCCCTACTTCTGCTACCCCACATACTCCCCTACTTCTGCTACCCTACATACTCCCCTACTTCTACAACCCTTCATACTCCCGTACTTATGCTACCCCACATACTCCCCTACTTCTGCTACCCTACATACTCCCCTACTTCTGCTACCCTACATACTCCCCTACTTCTGTTACCCTACATACTCCCCTACTTCTGCTACCCAACATACTCCCTTACTTATGCTACCCCACATACTCCCCTACTTCTGCTACCCTACATACTCCCTTACTTCTGCTACCCTACATACTCCCCCACTTCTGCTACCCTACGAACTACCCCACTTCTGCTAGCCTACGTACACCCCTACTTCAGCTAGCCCACGTATTCCCCTACTTCTGCTACCCTGCATACTCCTCTCCTTCTGCTACCCCACATACTCCCCTACTTATACTACCCTACATACTCCCCTACTTCTGCTACCCTACATACTCCCGTACTTCTGCTACCCTACATACTCCCCTACTTCTGCTACCCTACATACTCCCAAACTTCTGCTACCCTACATACTCCCCTACTTATGCTACCCCACATACTCCCCTACTTCTGCTACCATACATACTCCCCTACTTCTGCTACCCTACATACTCCCCTACTTCTGCTACCCTACATACTCCCTTACTTCTGCTACCCTACATACTCCCCCACTTCTGCTACCCTACGAACTACCCCACTTCTGCTAGCCTACGTACTCCCCTACTTCTGCTACCCTACATACTCCCCTACTTCTGCTACCCTACATACTCCCCTACTTCTGCTACCCTACATACTCCCCTACTTCTGCTACCCTACATACTCCTCTCCTTCTGCTACCTCACATATTCCCCTACTTCTGCTACCCTACATACTCCCCTACTTCTGCTACCCTACTTACTCCCCTACTTCTGCTACCCTATATACTCCCTTACTTCTGCTACCCTACGTACTCCTCTCCTTCTGCTACCTCACATATTCCCCTACTTCTGCTACCCTACATACTCCCCTACTTCTGCTACCCTACACACTCCCCTACTTCTGCTACCCTACATACTCCCCTACTTCTGCTACCCTACATACTCCCCTACTTCTGCTACCCTACATACTCCCCTACTTCTGCTACCCTACATACTCCCCTACTCCTGCTACCCTACATACTCCCCTACTTCTGCTACCATACATACTCCCCTACTTCTGCTACCCTACATACTCCCCTACTTCTGCTACCCTACATACTCCCCTACTTCTGCTACCCTACATAATCCCCTACTTCTGCTACCCCACATACTCCCCTATTTCTGCTACCCCACATACTCCCCTACTTCTGCTACCCTACATACTCCCCCACTTCTGCTACCCTACATACTCCCCTACTTCTGCTACCCTACATACTCCCTTACTTCTGCTACCCTACATACTCCCCCACTTCTGCTACCCTACGAACTACCCCACTTCTGCTAGCCTACGTACTCCCCTACTTCTGCTACCCTACATACTCCCCTACTTCTGCTACCCTACATACTCCCCTACTTCTGCTACCCTACATACTCCCCTACTTCTGCTACCCTACATACTCCTCTCCTTCTGCTACCTCACATATTCCCCTACTTCTGCTACCCTACATACTCCCCTACTTCTGCTACCCTACTTACTCCCCTACTTCTGCTACCCTACTTACTCCCCTACTTCTGCTACCCTATATACTCCCCTACTTCTGCTACCCTACGTACTCCTCTCCTTCTGCTACCTCACATATTCCCCTACTTCTGCTACCCTACATACTCCCCTACTTCTGCTACCCTACACACTCCCCTACTTCTGCTACCCTACATACTCCCCTACTTCTGCTACCCTACATACTCCCCTACTTCTGCTACCCTACATACTCCCCTACTTCTGCTACCCTACATACTCCCCTACTTCTGCTACCCTACATACTCCCCTACTTCTGCTACCATACATACTCCCCTACTTCTGCTACCCTACATACTCCCCTACTTCTGCTACCCTACATACTCCCCTACTTCTGCTACCCTACATAATCCCCTACTTCTGCTACCCCACATACTCCCCTATTTCTGCTACCCCACATACTCCCCTACTTCTGCTACCCTACATACTCCCCTACTTCTGCTACCCTACATACTCCCCTACTTCTACTACCCTTCATACTCCCCTACTTATGCTAACCCACATACTCCCCTACTTCTGCTACCCTACATACTCCCCTACTTCTGCTACCCTACATACTCCCCTACTTCTGTTACCCTACATACTCCCCTACTTCTGCTACCCTACATACTCCCCTACTTCTGCTACCCTTCATACTCCCCTACGTCCGCTACCCCACATACTCCCCTACTTCTGCTACCCTACATACTCCCCTACTTCTACTACCCTTCATACTCCCCTACTTATGCTACCCCACATACTCCCCTACTTCTGCTACCCTACATACTCCCCTACTTCTGCTACAATACATACTCCCCTACTTCTGTTACCCTACATACTCAACTACTTCTGCTACCCTACACGCTCCCTTACCTATGCTACCCCACATACTCCCCTACTTCTGCTACCCTACATACTCCCTTACTTATGCTACCCTACATACTCCCCTACTTCTGCTACCCTACATACTCCCCTACTTCTGCTACCATACATACTCCCCTACTTCTGCTACCCTACATACTCCCCTACTTCTGCTACCCCACATACTCCCCTACCTCTGCTACCCTACATACTCCCCTACTTCTGCTACCCCACATACTCCCCTACTTCTGCTACCCTACATACTCCCCTACTTCTACTACCCTTCATACTCCCCTACTTATGCTACCCCACATACTCCCCTAATTCTGCTACCCTACATACTCCCCTACTTCTGCTACCCTACATACTCCCCAACTTCTGCTACCCTACATACTCCCCTACTTCTACTACCCTTCATACTCCCCTACTTATGCTAACCCACATACTCCCCTACTTCTGCTACCCTACATACTCCCCTACTTCTGCTACCCTACATACTCCCCTACTTCTGTTACCCTACATACTCCCCTACTTCTGCTACCCTACATACTCCCCTACTTCTGCTACCCTTCATACTCCCCTACGTCTGCTACCCCACATACTCCCCTACTTCTGCTACCCTACATACTCCCCTACTTCTGCTACCCTACACACTCCCCTACTTCTGCTACCCTACATACTCCCCTACTTCTGCTACCCTACTTACTCCCTTACTTCTGCTACCCTACATACTCCAGTACTTCTGCTACCCCACATACTCCCCTATTTCTGCTACCCTACATACTCCCCTACTTCTGCTACCCCACATACTCCCCTACTTCTGCTACCCTACATACTCCCCTACTTCTACTACCCTTCATACTCCCCTACTTATGCTACCCCACATACTCCCCTACTTCTGCTACCCTACATACTCCCCTACTTCTGCTACCCTACATACTCCCCTACTTCTGTTACCCTACATACTCAACTACTTCTGCTACCCTACACACTCCCTTACTTATGCTACCCCACATACTCCCCTACTTCTGCTACCCTACATACTCCCTTACTTATGCTACCCTACATACTCCCCTACTTCTGCTACCCTACATACTCCCCTACTTCTGCTACCATACATACTCCCCTACTTCTGCTACCCTACATACTCCCCTACTTCTGCTACCCCACATACTCCCCTACCTCTGCTACCCTACATACTCCCCAAATTCTGCTACCCCACATACTCCCCTACTTCTGCTACCCTACATACTCCCCTACTTCTACTACCCTTCATACTCCCCTACTTATGCTACCCCACATACTCCCCTACTTCTGCTACCCTACATACTCCACTACTTCTGCTACCCTACATACTCCCCTACTTCTGTTACCCTACATACTCCCCTACTTCTGCTACCCAACATACTCCCTTACTTATGCTACCCCACATACTCCCCTACTTCTGCTACCCTACATACTCCCCTACTTCTGCTACCCTACATACTCCCCTACTTCTGTTACCCTACATACTCCCCTACTTCTGCTACCCTACATACTCCCTTACTTATGCTACCCCACATACTCCCCTACTTCTGCTACCCTACATACTCCCTTACTTCTGCTACCCTACATACTCCCCCACTTCTGCTACCCTACGAACTACCCCACTTCTGCTAGCCTACGTACTCCCCTACTTCAGCTACCCCAAGTATTCCCCTACTTCTGTTAGCCTGCATACTCCTCTCATTCTGCTACCCCACATACTCCCTTACTTATGCTACCCCACATACTCCCCTACTTCTGCTACCCTACATACTCCCCTACTTCTGCTACCCTACATACTCCCCTACTTCTGCTACCCTACATACTCCCCTACTTCTGCTACACTACATCCTCACTACTTCTGCTACCCTACATACTCCCCTACTTATGCTACCCCACATACTCCTCTACTTCTGCTACCCTACATACTCCCCTACTTCTGCTACCCTACATACTCCCCTACTTCTGCTACCCTTCATACTCCCCTACGTCTGCTACCCCACATACTCCCCTACCTCTGCAACCTACATACTCCCCTACTTATGCTACCGCACATACTCCCCTACTTCTGCTACCCCACGTATTCCCCTACTTCTGCTACCCTAGATATTCCCATACTTCTGCTACCCCACATACTCCCCTACTTATGCTACCCCACATACTCCCCTACTTCTGCTACCCTACAGACTCCTCTCCTCCTGCTACCTCATATATTTCCCTACTTCTGCTACCCTACATACTCCCCTACTTCTGCTACCCTACATACTCCCCTACTTCTGCTACCCTACATACTCCCCTACTTCTGCTACCCTGCATACTCCCCTACTTCTGCTACCCTACATACTCCACTACTTCTGCTACCGTATGTACTCCCCTACTTCTGCTACCCCACATACTCCCCTACTTATGCTACCCTACATACTCCCCTACTTCTGCTACCCTACATACTCCCGTACTTCTGCTACCCTACATAATCCCCTACTTCTGCTACCCTACATACTCCCAAACTTCTGCTACCCTACATACTCCCCTACTTATGCTACCCCACATACTCCCCTACTTCTGCTACCATACATACTCCCCTACTTCTGCTACCCTACATACTCCCCTACTTCTGCTACCCTACATACTCCCTTACTTCCGCTACCCTACATACTCCCCCACTTCTGCTACCCTACGAACTACCCCACTTCTGCTAGCCTACGTACTCCCCTACTTCTGCTACCCTACATACTCCCCTACTTCTGCTACCCTACATACTCCCCTACTTCTGCTACCCTACATACTCCCCTACTTCTGCTACCCTACATACTCCTCTCCTTCTGCTACCTCACATATTCCCCTACTTCTGCTACCCTACATACTCCCCTACTTCTGCTACCCTACTTACTCCCCTACTTCTGCTACCCTATATACTCCCCTACTTCTGCTACCCTACATACTCCTCTCCTTCTGCTACCTCACATATTCCCCTACTTCTGCTACCCTACATACTCCCCTACTTCTGCTACCCTACACACTCCCCTACTTCTGCTACCCTACATACTCCCCTACTTCTGCTACCCTACATACTCCCCTACTTCTGCTACCCTACATACTCCCCTACTTCTGCTACCCTACATACTCCCCTACTTCTGCTACCCTACATACTCCCCTACTTCTGCTACCATACATACTCCCCTACTTCTGCTACCCTACATACTCCCCTACTTCTGCTACCCTACATACTCCCCTACTTCTGCTACCCTACATAATCCCCTACTTCTGCTACCCCACATACTCCCCTATTTCTGCTACCCTACATACTCCCCTACTTCTGCTACCCCACATACTCCCCTACTTCTGCTACCCTACATACTCCCCTACTTCTACTACCCTTCATACTCCCCTACTTATGCTAACCCACATACTCCCCTACTTCTGCTACCCTACATACTCCCCTACTTCTGCTACCCTACATACTCCCCTACTTCTGCTACCCTACTTACTCCCCTACTTCTGCTACCCTATATACTCCCCTACTTCTGCTACCCTACATACTCCTCTCCTTCTGCTACCTCACATATTCCCCTACTTCTGCTACCCTACATACTCCCCTACTTCTGCTACCCTACACACTCCCCTACTTCTGCTACCCTACATACTCCCCTACTTCTGCTACCCTACATACTCCCCTATTTCTGCTACCCTACATACTCCCCTACTTCTGCTACCCTACATACTCCCCTACTTCTGCTACCCTACATACTCCCCTACTTCTGCTACCATACATACTCCCCTACTTCTGCTACCCTACATACTCCCCTACTTCTGCTACCCTACATACTCCCCTACTTCTGCTACCCTACATAATCCCCTACTTCTGCTACCCCACATACTCCCCTATTTCTGCTACCCTACATACTCCCCTACTTCTGCTACCCCACATACTCCCCTACTTCTGCTACCCTACATACTCCCCTACTTCTACTACCCTTCATACTCCCCTACTTATGCTAACCCACATACTCCCCTACTTCTGCTACCCTACATACTCCCCTACTTCTGCTACCCTACATACTCCCCTACTTCTGTTACCCTACATACTCCCCTACTTCTGCTACCCTACATACTCCCCTACTTCTGCTACCCTTCATACTCCCCTACGTCTGCTACCCCACATACTCCCCTACTTCTGCTACCCTACATACTCCCCTACTTCTGCTACCCTACACACTCCCCTACTTCTGCTACCCTACATACTCCCCTACTTCTGCTACCCTACATACTCCCCTACTTCTGTTACCCTACATACTCAACTACTTCTGCTACCCTACACACTCCCCTACTTCTGCTACCCCACATACTCCCCTACTTCTGCTACCCTACATACTCCCTTACTTCTACTACCCTTCATACTCCCCTACTTATGCTACCCCACATACTCCCCTACTTCTGCTACCCTACATACTCCCCTACTTCTGCTACCCTACATACTCCCCAACTTCTGTTACCCTACATACTCAACTACTTCTGCTACCCTACACACTCCCTTACTTATGCTACCCCACATACTCCCCTACTTCTGCTACCCTACATACTCCCTTACTTATGCTACCCTACATACTCCCCTACTTCTGCTACCCTACATACTCCCCTACTTCAGCTACCATACATACTCCCCTACTTCTGCTACCCTACATACTCCCCTACTTCTGCTACCCCACATACTCCCCTACCTCTGCTACCCTACATACTCCCCTACTTCTGCTACCCCACATACTCCCCTACTTCTGCTACCCTACATACTCCCCTACTTCTACTACCCTTCATACTCCCCTACTTATGCTACCCCACATACTCCCCTACTTCTGCTACCCTACATACTCCCCTACTTCTGCTACCCTACATACTCCCCTACTTCTGTTACCCTACATACTCCCCTACTTCTGCTACCCAACATACTCCCTTACTTATGCTACCCCACATACTCCCCTACTTCTGCTACCCTACATACGCCCCTACTTCTGCTACCCTACATACTCCCCTACTTCTGTTACCCTACATACTCCCCTACTTCTGCTACCCTACATACTCCCTTACTTATGCTACCCCACATACTCCCCTACTTCTGCTACCCTACATACTCCCTTACTTCTGCTACCCTACATACTCCCCCACTTCTGCTACCCTACGAACTACCCCACTTCTGCTAGCCTACGTACTCCCCTACTTCAGCTACCCCAAGTATTCCCCTACTTCTGTTAGCCTGCATACTCCTCTCATTCTGCTACCCCACATACTCCCCCACTTATGCTACCCTACATGCTCCCCTACTTCTGCTATCCTACATACTCCCCTACTTCTGCTACCCTACATACTCCCCTACTTCTGCTACCCTACATACTCCCCTACTTCTGCTACACTACATCCTCACTACTTCTGCTACCCTACATACTCCCCTACTTATGCTACCCCACATACTCCTCTACTTCTGCTACCTTACATACTCCCCTACTTCTGCTACCCTACATACTCCCCTACTTCTGCTACCCTACATACTCCCCTACTTCTGCTACCCTTCATACTCCCCTACGTCTGCTACCCCACATACTCCCCTACTTCTGCTACCCTACATACTCCCTTACTTATGCTACCCTACATACTCCCCTACTTCTGCTACCCTACATACTCCCCTACTTCTGCTACCATACATACTCCCCTACTTCTGCTACCCTACATACTCCCCTACTTCTGCTACCCCACATACTCCCCTACCTCTGCTACCCTACATACTCCCCTACTTCTGGTACCCCACATACTCCCCTACTTCTGCTACCCTACATACTCCCCTACTTCTACAACCCTTCATACTCCCGTACTTATGCTACCCCACATACTCCCCTACTTCTGCTACCCTACATACTCCCCTACTTCTGCTACCCTACATACTCCCCTACTTCTGTTACCCTACATACTCCCCTACTTCTGCTACCCAACATACTCCCTTACTTATGCTACCCCACATACTCCCCTACTTCTGCTACCCTACATACTCCCTTACTTCTGCTACCCTACATACTCCCCCACTTCTGCTACCCTACGAACTACCCCACTTCTGCTAGCCTACGTACACCCCTACTTCAGCTAGCCCACGTATTCCCCTACTTCTGCTACCCTGCATACTCCTCTCCTTCTGCTACCCCACATACTCCCCTACTTATACTACCCTACATACTCCCCTACTTCTGCTACCCTACATACTCCCGTACTTCTGCTACCCTACATACTCCCCTACTTCTGCTACCCTACATACTCCCAAACTTCTGCTACCCTACATACTCCCCTACTTATGCTACCCCACATACTCCCCTACTTCTGCTACCATACATACTCCCCTACTTCTGCTACCCTACATACTCCCCTACTTCTGCTACCCTACATACTCCCTTACTTCTGCTACCCTACATACTCCCCCACTTCTGCTACCCTACGAACTACCCCACTTCTGCTAGCCTACGTACTCCCCTACTTCTGCTACCCTACATACTCCCCTACTTCTGCTACCCTACATACTCCCCTACTTCTGCTACCCTACATACTCCCCTACTTCTGCTACCCTACATACTCCTCTCCTTCTGCTACCTCACATATTCCCCTACTTCTGCTACCCTACATACTCCCCTACTTCTGCTACCCTACTTACTCCCCTACTTCTGCTACCCTATATACTCCCTTACTTCTGCTACCCTACGTACTCCTCTCCTTCTGCTACCTCACATATTCCCCTACTTCTGCTACCCTACATACTCCCCTACTTCTGCTACCCTACACACTCCCCTACTTCTGCTACCCTACATACTCCCCTACTTCTGCTACCCTACATACTCCCCTACTTCTGCTACCCTACATACTCCCCTACTTCTGCTACCCTACATACTCCCCTACTCCTGCTACCCTACATACTCCCCTACTTCTGCTACCATACATACTCCCCTACTTCTGCTACCCTACATACTCCCCTACTTCTGCTACCCTACATACTCCCCTACTTCTGCTACCCTACATAATCCCCTACTTCTGCTACCCCACATACTCCCCTATTTCTGCTACCCCACATACTCCCCTACTTCTGCTACCCTACATACTCCCCTACTTCTACTACCCTTCATACTCCCCTACTTATGCTAACCCACATACTCCCCTACTTCTGCTACCCTACATACTCCCCTACTTCCGCTACCCTACATACTCCCCTACTGCTGTTACCCTACATACTCCCCTACTTCTGCTACCCTACATACTCCCCTACTTCTGCTACCCTTCATACTCCCCTACGTCTGCTACCCCACATACTCCCCTACTTCTGCTACCCTACATACTCCCCTACTTCTACTACCCTTCATACTCCCCTACTTATGCTAACCCACATACTCCCCTACTTCTGCTACCCTACATACTCCCCTACTTCTGCTACCCTACATACTCCCCTACTTCTGTTACCCTACATACTCCCCTACTTCTGCTACCCTACATACTCCCCTACTTCTGCTACCCTTCATACTCCCCTACGTCTGCTACCCCACATACTCCCCTACTTCTGCTACCCTACATACTCCCCTACTTCTACTACCCTTCATACTCCCCTACTTATGCTACCCCACATACTCCCCTACTTCTGCTACCCTACATACTCCCCTACTTCTGCTACCCTACATACTCCCCTACTTCTGTTACCCTACATACTCAACTACTTCTGCTACCCTACATACTCCCCTACTTCTGCTACCCTACATACTCCCCTACTTCTGCTACCCTACATACTCCTCTCCTTCTGCTACCTCACATATTCCCCTACTTCTGCTACCCTACATACTCCCCTACTTCTGCTACCCTACTTACTCCCCTACTTCTGCTACCCTATATACTCCCCTACTTCTGCTACCCTACGTACTCCTCTCCTTCTGCTACCTCACATATTCCCCTACTTCTGCTACCCTACATACTCCCCTACTTCTGCTACCCTACACACTCCCCTACTTCTGCTACCCTACATACTCCCCTACTTCTGCTACCCTACATACTCCCCTACTTCTGCTACCCTACATACTCCCCTACTTCTGCTACCCTACATACTCCCCTACTTCTGCTACCCTACATACTCCCCTACTTCTGCTACCATACATACTCCCCTACTTCTGCTACCCTACATACTCCCCTACTTCTGCTACCCTACATACTCCCCTACTTCTGCTACCCTACATAATCCCCTACTTCTGCTACCCCACATACTCCCCTATTTCTGCTACCCCACATACTCCCCTACTTCTGCTACCCTACATACTCCCCTACTTCTGTTACCCTACATACTCCCCTACTTCTACTACCCTTCATACTCCCCTACTTATGCTAACCCACATACTCCCCTACTTCTGCTACCCTACATACTCCCCTACTTCTGCTACCCTACACACTCCCCTACTTCTGCTACCCTACATACTCCCCTACTTCTGCTACCCTACGTACTCCTCTCCTTCTGCTACCTCACATATTCCCCTACTTCTGCTACCCTACATACTCCCCTACTTCTGCTACCCTACACACTCCCCTACTTCTGCTACCCTACATACTCCCCTACTTCTGCTACCCTACATACTCCCCTACTTCTGCTACCCTACATACTCCCCTACTTCTGCTACCCTACATACTCCCCTACTTCTGCTACCCTACATACTCCCCTACTTCTGCTACCATACATACTCCCCTAATTCTGCTACCCTACATACTCCCCTACTTCTGCTACCCTACATACTCCCCTACTTCTGCTACCCTACATAATCCCCTACTTCTGCTACCCCACATACTCCCCTATTTCTGCTACCCCACATACTCCCCTACTTCTGCTACCCTACATACTCCCCTACTTCTGCTACCCTACATACTCCCCTACTTCTACTACCCTTCATACTCCCCTACTTATGCTAACCCACATACTCCCCTACTTCTGCTACCCTACATACTCCCCTACTTCTGCTACCCTACATACTCCCCTACTTCTGTTACCCTACATACTCCCCTACTTCTGCTACCCTACATACTCCCCTACTTCTGCTACCCTTCATACTCCCCTACGTCTGCTACCCCACATACTCCCCTACTTCTGCTACCCTACATACTCCCCTACTTCTACTACCCTTCATACTCCCCTACTTATGCTACCCCACATACTCCCCTACTTCTGCTACCCTACATACTCCCCTACTTCTGCTACCCTACATACTCCCCTACTTCTGTTACCCTACATACTCAACTACTTCTGCTACCCTACACACTCCCTTACTTATGCTACCCCACATACTCCCCTACTTCTGCTACCCTACATACTCCCTTACTTATGCTACCCTACATACTCCCCTACTTCTGCTACCCTACATACTCCCCTACTTCTGCTACCATACATACTCCCCTACTTCTGCTACCCTACATACTCCCCTACTTCTGCTACCCCACATACTCCCCTACCTCTGCTACCCTACATACTCCCCTACTTCTGCTACCCCACATACTCCCCTACTTCTGCTACCCTACATACTCCCCTACTTCTACTACCCTTCATACTCCCCTACTTATGCTACCCCACATACTCCCCTACTTCTGCTACCCTACATACTCCCCTACTTCTGCTACCCTACATACTCCCCAACTTCTGTTACCCTACATACTCCCCTACTTCTGCTACCCTACATACTCCCCTACTTCTGCTACCCTACATACTCCCCTACTTCTGTTACCCTACATACTCAACTACTTCTGCTACCCTACACACTCCCTTACTTATGCTACCCCACATACTCCCCTACTTCTGCTACCCTACATACTCCCTTACTTATGCTACCCTACATACTCCCCTACTTCTGCTACCCTACATACTCCCCTACTTCTGCTACCATACATACTCCCCTACTTCTGCTACCCTACATACTCCCCTACTTCTGCTACCCCACATACTCCCCTACCTCTGCTACCCTACATACTCCCCTACTTCTGCTACCCCACATACTCCCCTACTTCTGCTACCCTACATACTCCCCTACTTCTACTACCCTTCATACTCCCCTACTTATGCTACCCCACATACTCCCCTACTTCTGCTACCCTACATACTCCCCTACTTCTGCTACCCTACATACTCCCCAACTTCTGTTACCCTACATACTCCCCTACTTCTGCTACCCTACATACTCCCCTACTTTTGCTACCCTACATACTCCCCTACTTCTGTTACCCTACATACTCAACTACTTCTGCTACCCTACACACTCCCTTACTTATGCTACCCCACATACTCCCCTACTTCTGCTACCCTACATACTCCCTTACTTATGCTACCCTACATACTCCCCTACTTCTGCTACCCTACATACTCCCCTACTTCTGCTACCATACATACTCCCCTACTTCTGCTACCCTACATACTCCCCTACTTCTGCTACCCCACATACTCCCCTACCTCTGCTACCCTACATACTCCCCTACTTCTGCTACCCCACATACTCCCCTACTTCTGCTACCCTACATACTCCCCTACTTCTACTACCCTTCATACTCCCCTACTTATGCTACCCCACATACTCCCCTACTTCTGCTACCCTACATACTCCCCTACTTCTGCTACAATACATACTCCCCAACTTCTGTTACCCTACATACTCCCCTACTTCTGCTACCCTACATACTCCCCTACTTATGCTACCCCACATACTCCCCTACTTCTGCTACCCTACATACTCCCCTACTTCTACTACCCTTCATACTCCCCTACTTATGCTAACCCACATACTCCCCTACTTCTGCTACCCTACATACTCCCCTACTTCTGCTACCCTACATACTCCCCTACTGCTGTTACCCTACATACTCCCCTACTTCTGCTACCCTACATACTCCCCTACTTCTGCTACTCTTCATACTCCCCTACGTCTGCTACCCCACATACTCCCCTACTTCTGCTACCCTACATACTCCCCTACTTCTACTACCCTTCATACTCCCCTACTTATGCTAACCCACATACTCCCCTACTTCTGCTACCCTACATACTCCCCTACTTCTGCTACCCTACATACTCCTCTACTTCTGTTACCCTACATACTCCCCTACTTCTGCTACCCTACATACTCCCCTACTTCTGCTACCCTTCATACTCCCCTACGTCTGCTACCCCACATACTCCCCTACTTCTGCTACCCTACATACTCCCCTACTTCTGCTACCCTTCATACTCCCCTACGTCTGCTACCCCACATACTCCCCTACTTCTGCTACCCTACATACTCCCCTACTTCTGCTACCCTACATACTCCCCTACTTCTGTTACCCTACATACTCAACTACTTCTGCTACCCTACACGCTCCCTTACCTATGCTACCCCACATACTCCCCTACTTCTGCTACCCTACATACTCCCTTACTTATGCTACCCTACATACTCCCCTACTTCTGCTACCCTACATACTCCCCTACTTCTGCTACCATACATACTCCCCTACTTCTGCTACCCTACATACTCCCCTACTTCTGCTACCCCACATACTCCCCTACCTCTGCTACCCTACATACTCCCCTACTTCTGCTACCCCACATACTCCCCTACTTCTGCTACCCTACATACTCCCCTACTTCTACTACCCTTCATACTCCCCTACTTATGCTACCCCACATACTCCCCTACTTCTGCTACCCTACATACTCCCCTACTTCTGCTACCCAACATACTCCCTTACTTATGCTACCCCACATACTCCCCTACTTCTGCTACCCTACATAATCCCCTACTTCTGCTACCCCACATACTCCCCTATTTCTGCTACCCTACATACTCCCCTACTTCTGCTACCCCACATACTCCCCTACTTCTGCTACCCTACATACTCCCCTACTTCTACTACCCTTCATACTCCCCTACTTATGCTAACCCACATACTCCCCTACTTCTGCTACCCTACATACTCCCCTACTTCTGCTACCCTACATACTCCCCTACTTCTGTTACCCTACATACTCCCCTACTTCTGCTACCCTACATACTCCCCTACTTCTGCTACCCTTCATACTCCCCTACGTCTGCTACCACACATACTCCCCTACTTCTGCTACCCTACATACTCCCCTACTTCTACTACCCTTCATACTCCCCTACTTATGCTAACCCACATACTCCCCTACTTCTGCTACCCTACATACTGCCCTACTTCTGCTACCCTACATACTCCCCTACTTCTGTTACCCTACATACTCCCCTACTTCTGCTACCCTACATACTCCCCTACTTCTGCTACCCTTCATACTCCCCTACGTCTGCTACCCCACATACTCCCCTACTTCTGCTACCCTACATACTCCCCTACTTCTACTACCCTTCATACTCCCCTACTTATGCTACCCCACATACTCCCCTACTTCTGCTACCCTACATACTCCCCTACTTCTGCTACCCTACATACTCCCCTACTTCTGTTACCCTACATACTCAACTACTTCTGCTACCCTACACACTCCCTTACTTATGCTACCCCACATACTCCCCTACTTCTGCTACCCTACATACTCCCTTACTTATGCTACCCTACATACTCCCCTACTTCTGCTACCCTACATACTCCCCTACTTCTGCTACCATACATACTCCCCTACTTCTGCTACCCTACATACTCCCCTACTTCTGCTACCCCACATACTCCCCTACCTCTGCTACCCTACATACTCCCCTACTTCTGCTACCCCACATACTCCCCTACTTCTGCTACCCTACATACTCCCCTACTTCTACTACCCTTCATACTCCCCTACTTATGCTACCCCACATACTCCCCTACTTCTGCTACCCTACATACTCCCCTACTTCTGCTACCCTACATACTCCCCAACTTCTGTTACCCTACATACTCCCCTACTTCTGCTACCCTACATACTCCCCTACTTGTGCTACCCCACATACTCCCCTACTTCTGCTACCCTACATACTCCCCTACTTCTGCTACCCTTCATACTCCCCTACTTATGCTACCCGACATACCCCCTACTTCTGCTACCCTACATACTCCCCTACTTCTGTTACCCTACATACTCCCCTACTTCTGCTACCCTACATACTCCCCTACTTATGCTACCCCACATACTCCCCTACTTCTGCTACCCAACATACTCACCTACTTCTGCTACCCTACATACTCCCCTACTTCTGCTACCCCACGTATTCCCCTACTTCTGCTACCCTAGATATTCCCCTACTTCTGCTACCCCACATACTCCCCTACTTATGCTACCCTACATACTCCCCTACTTCTGCTACCCTGCATACTCCCCTACTTCTGCTACCCTACATACTCCATACTTCTGCTACCGTATGCACTCCCCTACTTCTGCTACCCCACGTATTCCCCTACTTCTGCTACCCTGCATACTCCTCTCCTTCTGCTACCCCACATACTCCCCTACTTATGCTACCCTACATACTCCCCTACTTCTGCTACCCTACATACTCCCCTGCTTCTGCTACCTCACATATTCCCCTACTTATGCTACCCCACATGCTCCCCTACTTCTGCTACCATACATACTCCCCTACTTCTGCTACCCTACATACTCCCCTACTTTTGCTACCCTACATACTCCCCTACTTCTGCTACCCTATATACTCCCCTACTTCTGCTACCCTACATACTCCTCTCCTTCTGCTACCTCACATTATCCCCTACTTCTGCTACCCTACATACTCCCCTACTTCTGCTACCCTACATACTCCCCTACTTCTGCTACCCTACATACTCCCCTACTTCTGCTACCCTACATACTCCCCTACTTCTGCTACCCTACATACTCCCCTACTTCTGCTACCCTACATACTCCCCTACTTCTGCTACCCTACATACTCCCCTACTTCTGCTACCCTACATACTCCCCTACTTCTGCTACGCTACATACTCCCCTACTTATGCTACACCACATAATCCCCTACTTCTGCTACCCTACATACTCCCCTACTTATGCTACCCCACATACTCACCTACTTCTGCTACCCTACATACTCCCCTACTCCTGCTACCCTATATACTCCCCTACTTCTGCTACCCTACATACTCCTCTCCTTCTGCTACCTCACATATTCCTCTACTTCTGCTACCCTACATACTCCCCTACTTCTGCTACCCTACATACTCCCCTACTTCTGCTACCCTACATACTCCCCTACTTATGCTACCCCACATACTCCCCTACTTCTGCTACCCTACATACTCCTCTCCTTCTGCTACCTCACATATTCCCCTACTTCTGCTACCCTACATACTCCCTACTTCTGCTACCCTACATACTCCCCTACTTATGCTACCCCACATACTCCCCTACTTCTGCTACCCTACATACTCCTCTCCTTCTGCTACCTCACATATGCCCCTACTTCTGCTACCCTACATACTCCCCTACTTCTGCTACCCTACATACTCCCCTACTTATGCTACCCCACATACTCCCCTACTTCTGCTACCCTACTTACTCCCCTACTTCTGCTACCCTATATACTCCCCTACTTCTGCTACCCTACATACTCCTCTCCTTCTGCTACCTCACATATTCCCCAACTTCTGCTACCCTACATACTCCCCTACTTCTGCTACCCTACACACTCCCCTACTTCTGCTACCCTACATACTCCCCTACTTCTGCTACCCTACATACTCCCCTACTTATGCTACCCCACATACTCCCCTACTCCTGCTACCCTACATACTCCCCTACTTCTGCTACCCTTCATACTCCCCTACGTCTGCTACCCCACATACTCCCCTACTTCTGCTACCCTACATACTCCCCTACTTCTGCTACCCTACACACTCCCCTACTTCTGCTACCCTACATACTCCCCTACATCTGCTACCCTACTTAATCCCTTACTTCTGCTACCCTACATACTCCCCTACTTATGCTGCCCCACATAGTGCCCTACTTCTGCTACCCTACATACTCCCCTACTTCTGCTACCCCACATACTCCACTACTTCTGCTACCCTACATACTCCCCTACCTCTGCAACCTACATACTCCCCTACTTATGCTACCGCACATACTCCCCTACTTCTGCTACCCCACGTATTCCCCTACTTCATCTACCCTAGATATTCCCCTACTTCTGCTACCCCACATACTCCCCTACTTATGCTACCCCACATACTCCCCTACTTCTGCTACCCTACAGACTCCTCTCCTCGTGCTACCTCATATATTTCCCTACTTCTGCTACCCTACATACTCGCCTACTTCTGCTACCCTACATACTCCCCTACTTCTGCTACCCTACATACTCCCCTACTTCTGCTACCCTACATACTCCCCTACTTCTGCTACCCTGCATACTCCCCTACTTCTGCTACCCTACATACTCCACTACTTCTGCTACCGTACGTACTCCCCTACTTCTGCGACCCCACATACTCCCCTACTTCTGCTACCCTACATACTCCCCTACTTCTGCTAACCTACATACTCCCCTACTTATGCTACCCCACATACTCCCCTACTTCTGCTACCCTACATACTCCTCGCCTTCTGCTACCTCACATATTCCCCTACTTCTGCTACCCTACATACTCCCCTACTTCTGCTACCCTACATACTCCCCTACTTATGCTACCCCACATACTCCCCTACTTCTGCTACCCTACACACTCCCCTACTTCTGCTACCCTTCATACTCCCCTACTTCTGCTACCCTACATACTCCCCTACTTATGCTACCCCACATACTCCCCTACCTCTGCAACCTACATACTCCCCTACTTATGCTACCGCACATACTCCCCTACTTCTGCTACCCCACGTATTCCCCTACTTCTGCTACTCTAGATATTCCCCTACTTCTGCTACCCCACATACTCCCCTACTTATGCTACCCCACATACTCCCCTACTTCTGCTACCCTACAGACTCCTCTCCTCCTGCTACCTCATATATTTCCCTACTTCTGCTACCCTACATACTCCCCTACTTCTGCTACCCTACATACTCCCCTACTTCTGCTACCCTACATACTCCCCTACTTCTGCTACCCTGCATACTCCCCTACTTCTGCTACCCTACATACTCCACTACTTCTGCTACCGTACGTACTCCCCTACTTCTGCTACCCCACATACTCTCCTACTTCTGCTACCCTACATACTCCCCTACTTCTGCTACACTACATACTCCCCTACTTCTGCTACCCTACATACTCCCCTACTTCTGCTACCCTATATACTCACCTACTTCTGCTACCCTACATACTCCTCTCCTTCTGCTACCTCACATATTCCCCTTCTTCTGCTACCCTACATACTCCCCTACTTCTGCTACCCCACACACTCCCCTACTTCTGCTACCCTACATACTCCCCCACTTATGCTACCCTACATGCTCCCCTACTTCTGCTATCCTACGTACTCCCCTACTTCTGCTACCCTACATACTCCCCTACTTCTGCTACCCTACATACTCCCCTACTTCTGCTACACTACATCCTCACTACTTCTGCTACCCTACATACTCCCCTACTTATGCTACCCCACATACTCCTCTACTTCTGCTACCCTACATACTCCCCTACTTCTGCTACCCTACATACTCCCCTACTTCTGCTACCCTACATACTCCCCCACTTCTGCTACCCTACATACTCCCCTACTTCTACTACCCAACATACTCCCCTACTTCTGCTACCATACATACTCCCCTACTTCTGCTACCCTACATACTCCCCTACTTCTGCTACCCTACATACTCCCCTACTTCTGCTACCCTACATACTCCCCTACTTATACTACCCCACATACTCCCCTACTTCTGCTACCCTACATACTCCCCTACTTCTGCTACCCTTCATACTCCCCTACGTCTGCTACCCCACATACTCCCCTACTTCTGCTACCCTACATACTCCCCTACTTCTGCTACCCTACATACTCCCCTACTTCTGCTACCCTGCATACTCCCCTACTTCTGCTACCCTACATACTCCACTACTTCTGCTACCGTACGTACTCCCCTACTTCTGCTACCCCACATACTCTCCTACTTCTGCTACCCTACATACTCCCCTACTTCTGCTACACTACATACTCCCCTACTTCTGCTACCCTACATACTCCCCTACTTCTGCTACCCTACATACTCCCCTACTTCTGCTACCCTTCATACTCCCCTACGTCTGCTACCCCACATACTCCCCTACTTCTGCTACCCTACATACTCCCTTACTTATGCTACCCTACATACTCCCCTACTTCTGCTACCCTACATACTCCCCTACTTCTGCTACCATACATACTCCCCTACTTCTGCTACCCTACATACTCCCCTACTTCTGCTACCCCACATACTCCCCTACCTCTGCTACCCTACATACTCCCCTACTTCTGCTACCCCACATACTCCCCTACTTCTGCTACCCTACATACTCCCCTACTTCTACAACCCTTCATACTCCCGTACTTATGCTACCCCACATACTCCCCTACTTCTGCTACCCTACATACTCCCCTACTTCTGCTACCCTACATACTCCCCTACTTCTGTTACCCTACATACTCCCCTACTTCTGCTACCCAACATACTCCCTTACTTATGCTACCCCACATACTCCCCTACTTCTGCTACCCTACATACTCCCTTACTTCTGCTACCCTACATACTCCCCCACTTCTGCTACCCTACGAACTACCCCACTTCTGCTAGCCTACGTACACCCCTACTTCAGCTAGCCCACGTATTCCCCTACTTCTGCTACCCTGCATACTCCTCTCCTTCTGCTACCCCACATACTCCCCTACTTATACTACCCTACATACTCCCCTACTTCTGCTACCCTACATACTCCCGTACTTCTGCTACCCTACATACTCCCCTACTTCTGCTACCCTACATACTCCCAAACTTCTGCTACCCTACATACTCCCCTACTTATGCTACCCCACATACTCCCCTACTTCTGCTACCATACATACTCCCCTACTTCTGCTACCCTACATACTCCCCTACTTCTGCTACCCTACATACTCCCTTACTTCTGCTACCCTACATACTCCCCCACTTCTGCTACCCTACGAACTACCCCACTTCTGCTAGCCTACGTACTCCCCTACTTCTGCTACCCTACATACTCCCCTACTTCTGCTACCCTACATACTCCCCTACTTCTGCTACCCTACATACTCCCCTACTTCTGCTACCCTACATACTCCTCTCCTTCTGCTACCTCACATATTCCCCTACTTCTGCTACCCTACATACTCCCCTACTTCTGCTACCCTACTTACTCCCCTACTTCTGCTACCCTATATACTCCCTTACTTCTGCTACCCTACGTACTCCTCTCCTTCTGCTACCTCACATATTCCCCTACTTCTGCTACCCTACATACTCCCCTACTTCTGCTACCCTACACACTCCCCTACTTCTGCTACCCTACATACTCCCCTACTTCTGCTACCCTACATACTCCCCTACTTCTGCTACCCTACATACTCCCCTACTTCTGCTACCCTACATACTCCCCTACTCCTGCTACCCTACATACTCCCCTACTTCTGCTACCATACATACTCCCCTACTTCTGCTACCCTACATACTCCCCTACTTCTGCTACCCTACATACTCCCCTACTTCTGCTACCCTACATAATCCCCTACTTCTGCTACCCCACATACTCCCCTATTTCTGCTACCCCACATACTCCCCTACTTCTGCTACCCTACATACTCCCCTACTTCTACTACCCTTCATACTCCCCTACTTATGCTAACCCACATACTCCCCTACTTCTGCTACCCTACATACTCCCCTACTTCCGCTACCCTACATACTCCCCTACTGCTGTTACCCTACATACTCCCCTACTTCTGCTACCCTACATACTCCCCTACTTCTGCTACCCTTCATACTCCCCTACGTCTGCTACCCCACATACTCCCCTACTTCTGCTACCCTACATACTCCCCTACTTCTACTACCCTTCATACTCCCCTACTTATGCTAACCCACATACTCCCCTACTTCTGCTACCCTACATACTCCCCTACTTCTGCTACCCTACATACTCCCCTACTTCTGTTACCCTACATACTCCCCTACTTCTGCTACCCTACATACTCCCCTACTTCTGCTACCCTTCATACTCCCCTACGTCTGCTACCCCACATACTCCCCTACTTCTGCTACCCTACATACTCCCCTACTTCTACTACCCTTCATACTCCCCTACTTATGCTACCCCACATACTCCCCTACTTCTGCTACCCTACATACTCCCCTACTTCTGCTACCCTACATACTCCCCTACTTCTGTTACCCTACATACTCAACTACTTCTGCTACCCTACATACTCCCCTACTTCTGCTACCCTACATACTCCCCTACTTCTGCTACCCTACATACTCCTCTCCTTCTGCTACCTCACATATTCCCCTACTTCTGCTACCCTACATACTCCCCTACTTCTGCTACCCTACTTACTCCCCTACTTCTGCTACCCTATATACTCCCCTACTTCTGCTACCCTACGTACTCCTCTCCTTCTGCTACCTCACATATTCCCCTACTTCTGCTACCCTACATACTCCCCTACTTCTGCTACCCTACACACTCCCCTACTTCTGCTACCCTACATACTCCCCTACTTCTGCTACCCTACATACTCCCCTACTTCTGCTACCCTACATACTCCCCTACTTCTGCTACCCTACATACTCCCCTACTTCTGCTACCCTACATACTCCCCTACTTCTGCTACCATACATACTCCCCTACTTCTGCTACCCTACATACTCCCCTACTTCTGCTACCCTACATACTCCCCTACTTCTGCTACCCTACATAATCCCCTACTTCTGCTACCCCACATACTCCCCTATTTCTGCTACCCCACATACTCCCCTACTTCTGCTACCCTACATACTCCCCTACTTCTGCTACCCTACATACTCCCCTACTTCTACTACCCTTCATACTCCCCTACTTATGCTAACCCACATACTCCCCTACTTCTGCTACCCTACATACTCCCCTACTTCTGCTACCCTACACACTCCCCTACTTCTGCTACCCTACATACTCCCCTACTTCTGCTACCCTACGTACTCCTCTCCTTCTGCTACCTCACATATTCCCCTACTTCTGCTACCCTACATACTCCCCTACTTCTGCTACCCTACACACTCCCCTACTTCTGCTACCCTACATACTCCCCTACTTCTGCTACCCTACATACTCCCCTACTTCTGCTACCCTACATACTCCCCTACTTCTGCTACCCAACATACTCCCCTACTTCTGCTACCCTACATACTCCCCTACTTCTGCTACCATACATACTCCCCTAATTCTGCTACCCTACATACTCCCCTACTTCTGCTACCCTACATACTCCCCTACTTCTGCTACCCTACATAATCCCCTACTTCTGCTACCCCACATACTCCCCTATTTCTGCTACCCCACATACTCCCCTACTTCTGCTACCCTACATACTCCCCTACTTCTGCTACCCTACATACTCCCCTACTTCTACTACCCTTCATACTCCCCTACTTATGCTAACCCACATACTCCCCTACTTCTGCTACCCTACATACTCCCCTACTTCTGCTACCCTACATACTCCCCTACTTCTGTTACCCTACATACTCCCCTACTTCTGCTACCCTACATACTCCCCTACTTCTGCTACCCTTCATACTCCCCTACGTCTGCTACCCCACATACTCCCCTACTTCTGCTACCCTACATACTCCCCTACTTCTACTACCCTTCATACTCCCCTACTTATGCTACCCCACATACTCCCCTACTTCTGCTACCCTACATACTCCCCTACTTCTGCTACCCTACATACTCCCCTACTTCTGTTACCCTACATACTCAACTACTTCTGCTACCCTACACACTCCCTTACTTATGCTACCCCACATACTCCCCTACTTCTGCTACCCTACATACTCCCTTACTTATGCTACCCTACATACTCCCCTACTTCTGCTACCCTACATACTCCCCTACTTCTGCTACCATACATACTCCCCTACTTCTGCTACCCTACATACTCCCCTACTTCTGCTACCCCACATACTCCCCTACCTCTGCTACCCTACATACTCCCCTACTTCTGCTACCCCACATACTCCCCTACTTCTGCTACCCTACATACTCCCCTACTTCTACTACCCTTCATACTCCCCTACTTATGCTACCCCACATACTCCCCTACTTCTGCTACCCTACATACTCCCCTACTTCTGCTACCCTACATACTCCCCAACTTCTGTTACCCTACATACTCCCCTACTTCTGCTACCCTACATACTCCCCTACTTCTGCTACCCTACATACTCCCCTACTTCTGTTACCCTACATACTCAACTACTTCTGCTACCCTACACACTCCCTTACTTATGCTACCCCACATACTCCCCTACTTCTGCTACCCTACATACTCCCTTACTTATGCTACCCTACATACTCCCCTACTTCTGCTACCCTACATACTCCCCTACTTCTGCTACCATACATACTCCCCTACTTCTGCTACCCTACATACTCCCCTACTTCTGCTACCCCACATACTCCCCTACCTCTGCTACCCTACATACTCCCCTACTTCTGCTACCCCACATACTCCCCTACTTCTGCTACCCTACATACTCCCCTACTTCTACTACCCTTCATACTCCCCTACTTATGCTACCCCACATACTCCCCTACTTCTGCTACCCTACATACTCCCCTACTTCTGCTACCCTACATACTCCCCAACTTCTGTTACCCTACATACTCCCCTACTTCTGCTACCCTACATACTCCCCTACTTCTGCTACCCTACATACTCCCCTACTTCTGTTACCCTACATACTCAACTACTTCTGCTACCCTACACACTCCCTTACTTATGCTACCCCACATACTCCCCTACTTCTGCTACCCTACATACTCCCTTACTTATGCTACCCTACATACTCCCCTACTTCTGCTACCCTACATACTCCCCTACTTCTGCTACCATACATACTCCCCTACTTCTGCTACCCTACATACTCCCCTACTTCTGCTACCCCACATACTCCCCTACCTCTGCTACCCTACATACTCCCCTACTTCTGCTACCCCACATACTCCCCTACTTCTGCTACCCTACATACTCCCCTACTTCTACTACCCTTCATACTCCCCTACTTATGCTACCCCACATACTCCCCTACTTCTGCTACCCTACATACTCCCCTACTTCTGCTACAATACATACTCCCCAACTTCTGTTACCCTACATACTCCCCTACTTCTGCTACCCTACATACTCCCCTACTTATGCTACCCCACATACTCCCCTACTTCTGCTACCCTACATACTCCCCTACTTCTACTACCCTTCATACTCCCCTACTTATGCTAACCCACATACTCCCCTACTTCTGCTACCCTACATACTCCCCTACTTCTGCTACCCTACATACTCCCCTACTGCTGTTACCCTACATACTCCCCTACTTCTGCTACCCTACATACTCCCCTACTTCTGCTACTCTTCATACTCCCCTACGTCTGCTACCCCACATACTCCCCTACTTCTGCTACCCTACATACTCCCCTACTTCTACTACCCTTCATACTCCCCTACTTATGCTAACCCACATACTCCCCTACTTCTGCTACCCTACATACTCCCCTACTTCTGCTACCCTACATACTCCTCTACTTCTGTTACCCTACATACTCCCCTACTTCTGCTACCCTACATACTCCCCTACTTCTGCTACCCTTCATACTCCCCTACGTCTGCTACCCCACATACTCCCCTACTTCTGCTACCCTACATACTCCCCTACTTCTGCTACCCTTCATACTCCCCTACGTCTGCTACCCCACATACTCCCCTACTTCTGCTACCCTACATACTCCCCTACTTCTGCTACCCTACATACTCCCCTACTTCTGTTACCCTACATACTCAACTACTTCTGCTACCCTACACGCTCCCTTACCTATGCTACCCCACATACTCCCCTACTTCTGCTACCCTACATACTCCCTTACTTATGCTACCCTACATACTCCCCTACTTCTGCTACCCTACATACTCCCCTACTTCTGCTACCATACATACTCCCCTACTTCTGCTACCCTACATACTCCCCTACTTCTGCTACCCCACATACTCCCCTACCTCTGCTACCCTACATACTCCCCTACTTCTGCTACCCCACATACTCCCCTACTTCTGCTACCCTACATACTCCCCTACTTCTACTACCCTTCATACTCCCCTACTTATGCTACCCCACATACTCCCCTACTTCTGCTACCCTACATACTCCCCTACTTCTGCTACCCAACATACTCCCTTACTTATGCTACCCCACATACTCCCCTACTTCTGCTACCCTACATAATCCCCTACTTCTGCTACCCCACATACTCCCCTATTTCTGCTACCCTACATACTCCCCTACTTCTGCTACCCCACATACTCCCCTACTTCTGCTACCCTACATACTCCCCTACTTCTACTACCCTTCATACTCCCCTACTTATGCTAACCCACATACTCCCCTACTTCTGCTACCCTACATACTCCCCTACTTCTGCTACCCTACATACTCCCCTACTTCTGTTACCCTACATACTCCCCTACTTCTGCTACCCTACATACTCCCCTACTTCTGCTACCCTTCATACTCCCCTACGTCTGCTACCCCACATACTCCCCTACTTCTGCTACCCTACATACTCCCCTACTTCTACTACCCTTCATACTCCCCTACTTATGCTAACCCACATACTCCCCTACTTCTGCTACCCTACATACTGCCCTACTTCTGCTACCCTACATACTCCCCTACTTCTGTTACCCTACATACTCCCCTACTTCTGCTACCCTACATACTCCCCTACTTCTGCTACCCTTCATACTCCCCTACGTCTGCTACCCCACATACTCCCCTACTTCTGCTACCCTACATACTCCCCTACTTCTACTACCCTTCATACTCCCCTACTTATGCTACCCCACATACTCCCCTACTTCTGCTACCCTACATACTCCCCTACTTCTGCTACCCTACATACTCCCCTACTTCTGTTACCCTACATACTCAACTACTTCTGCTACCCTACACACTCCCTTACTTATGCTACCCCACATACTCCCCTACTTCTGCTACCCTACATACTCCCTTACTTATGCTACCCTACATACTCCCCTACTTCTGCTACCCTACATACTCCCCTACTTCTGCTACCATACATACTCCCCTACTTCTGCTACCCTACATACTCCCCTACTTCTGCTACCCCACATACTCCCCTACCTCTGCTACCCTACATACTCCCCTACTTCTGCTACCCCACATACTCCCCTACTTCTGCTACCCTACATACTCCCCTACTTCTACTACCCTTCATACTCCCCTACTTATGCTACCCCACATACTCCCCTACTTCTGCTACCCTACATACTCCCCTACTTCTGCTACCCTACATACTCCCCAACTTCTGTTACCCTACATACTCCCCTACTTCTGCTACCCTACATACTCCCCTACTTGTGCTACCCCACATACTCCCCTACTTCTGCTACCCTACATACTCCCCTACTTCTGCTACCCTTCATACTCCCCTACTTATGCTACCCGACATACCCCCTACTTCTGCTACCCTACATACTCCCCTACTTCTGTTACCCTACATACTCCCCTACTTCTGCTACCCTACATACTCCCCTACTTATGCTACCCCACATACTCCCCTACTTCTGCTACCCAACATACTCACCTACTTCTGCTACCCTACATACTCCCCTACTTCTGCTACCCCACGTATTCCCCTACTTCTGCTACCCTAGATATTCCCCTACTTCTGCTACCCCACATACTCCCCTACTTATGCTACCCTACATACTCCCCTACTTCTGCTACCCTGCATACTCCCCTACTTCTGCTACCCTACATACTCCATACTTCTGCTACCGTATGCACTCCCCTACTTCTGCTACCCCACGTATTCCCCTACTTCTGCTACCCTGCATACTCCTCTCCTTCTGCTACCCCACATACTCCCCTACTTATGCTACCCTACATACTCCCCTACTTCTGCTACCCTACATACTCCCCTGCTTCTGCTACCTCACATATTCCCCTACTTATGCTACCCCACATGCTCCCCTACTTCTGCTACCATACATACTCCCCTACTTCTGCTACCCTACATACTCCCCTACTTTTGCTACCCTACATACTCCCCTACTTCTGCTACCCTATATACTCCCCTACTTCTGCTACCCTACATACTCCTCTCCTTCTGCTACCTCACATTATCCCCTACTTCTGCTACCCTACATACTCCCCTACTTCTGCTACCCTACATACTCCCCTACTTCTGCTACCCTACATACTCCCCTACTTCTGCTACCCTACATACTCCCCTACTTCTGCTACCCTACATACTCCCCTACTTCTGCTACCCTACATACTCCCCTACTTCTGCTACCCTACATACTCCCCTACTTCTGCTACCCTACATACTCCCCTACTTCTGCTACGCTACATACTCCCCTACTTATGCTACACCACATAATCCCCTACTTCTGCTACCCTACATACTCCCCTACTTATGCTACCCCACATACTCACCTACTTCTGCTACCCTACATACTCCCCTACTCCTGCTACCCTATATACTCCCCTACTTCTGCTACCCTACATACTCCTCTCCTTCTGCTACCTCACATATTCCTCTACTTCTGCTACCCTACATACTCCCCTACTTCTGCTACCCTACATACTCCCCTACTTCTGCTACCCTACATACTCCCCTACTTATGCTACCCCACATACTCCCCTACTTCTGCTACCCTACATACTCCTCTCCTTCTGCTACCTCACATATTCCCCTACTTCTGCTACCCTACATACTCCCTACTTCTGCTACCCTACATACTCCCCTACTTATGCTACCCCACATACTCCCCTACTTCTGCTACCCTACATACTCCTCTCCTTCTGCTACCTCACATATGCCCCTACTTCTGCTACCCTACATACTCCCCTACTTCTGCTACCCTACATACTCCCCTACTTATGCTACCCCACATACTCCCCTACTTCTGCTACCCTACTTACTCCCCTACTTCTGCTACCCTATATACTCCCCTACTTCTGCTACCCTACATACTCCTCTCCTTCTGCTACCTCACATATTCCCCAACTTCTGCTACCCTACATACTCCCCTACTTCTGCTACCCTACACACTCCCCTACTTCTGCTACCCTACATACTCCCCTACTTCTGCTACCTTACATACTCCCCTACTTATGCTACCCCACATACTCCCCTACTCCTGCTACCCTACATACTCCCCTACTTCTGCTACCCTTCATACTCCCCTACGTCTGCTACCCCACATACTCCCCTACTTCTGCTACCCTACATACTCCCCTACTTCTGCTACCCTACACACTCCCCTACTTCTGCTACCCTACATACTCCCCTACTTCTGCTACCCTACTTAATCCCTTACTTCTGCTACCCTACATACTCCCCTACTTATGCTGCCCCACATACTGCCCTACTTCTGCTACCCTACATACTCCCCTACTTCTGCTACCCCACATACTCCACTACTTCTGCTACCCTACATACTCCCCTACCTCTGCAACCTACATACTCCCCTACTTATGCTACCGCACATACTCCCCTACTTCTGCTACCCCACGTATTCCCCTACTTCATCTACCCTAGATATTCCCCTACTTCTGCTACCCCACATACTCCCCTACTTATGCTACCCCACATACTCCCCTACTTCTGCTACCCTACAGACTCCTCTCCTCGTGCTACCTCATATATTTCCCTACTTCTGCTACCCTACATACTCGCCTACTTCTGCTACCCTACATACTCCCCTACTTCTGCTACCCTACATACTCCCCTACTTCTGCTACCCTACATACTCCCCTACTTCTGCTACCCTGCATACTCCCCTACTTCTGCTACCCTACATACTCCACTACTTCTGCTACCGTACGTACTCCCCTACTTCTGCGACCCCACATACTCCCCTACTTCTGCTACCCTACATACTCCCCTACTTCTGCTAACCTACATACTCCCCTACTTATGCTACCCCACATACTCCCCTACTTCTGCTACCCTACATACTCCTCGCCTTCTGCTACCTCACATATTCCCCTACTTCTGCTACCCTACATACTCCCCTACTTCTGCTACCCTACATACTCCCCTACTTATGCTACCCCACATACTCCCCTACTTCTGCTACCCTACACACTCCCCTACTTCTGCTACCCTTCATACTCCCCTACTTCTGCTACCCTACATACTCCCCTACTTATGCTACCCCACATACTCCCCTACCTCTGCAACCTACATACTCCCCTACTTATGCTACCGCACATACTCCCCTACTTCTGCTACCCCACGTATTCCCCTACTTCTGCTACTCTAGATATTCCCCTACTTCTGCTACCCCACATACTCCCCTACTTATGCTACCCCACATACTCCCCTACTTCTGCTACCCTACAGACTCCTCTCCTCCTGCTACCTCATATATTTCCCTACTTCTGCTACCCTACATACTCCCCTACTTCTGCTACCCTACATACTCCCCTACTTCTGCTACCCTACATACTCCCCTACTTCTGCTACCCTGCATACTCCCCTACTTCTGCTACCCTACATACTCCACTACTTCTGCTACCGTACGTACTCCCCTACTTCTGCTACCCCACATACTCTCCTACTTCTGCTACCCTACATACTCCCCTACTTCTGCTACACTACATACTCCCCTACTTCTGCTACCCTACATACTCCCCTACTTCTGCTACCCTATATACTCACCTACTTCTGCTACCCTACATACTCCTCTCCTTCTGCTACCTCACATATTCCCCTTCTTCTGCTACCCTACATACTCCCCTACTTCTGCTACCCCACACACTCCCCTACTTCTGCTACCCTACATACTCCCCCACTTATGCTACCCTACATGCTCCCCTACTTCTGCTATCCTACGTACTCCCCTACTTCTGCTACCCTACATACTCCCCTACTTCTGCTACCCTACATACTCCCCTACTTCTGCTACACTACATCCTCACTACTTCTGCTACCCTACATACTCCCCTACTTATGCTACCCCACATACTCCTCTACTTCTGCTACCCTACATACTCCCCTACTTCTGCTACCCTACATACTCCCCTACTTCTGCTACCCTACATACTCCCCCACTTCTGCTACCCTACATACTCCCCTACTTCTACTACCCAACATACTCCCCTACTTCTGCTACCATACATACTCCCCTACTTCTGCTACCCTACATACTCCCCTACTTCTGCTACCCTACATACTCCCCTACTTCTGCTACCCTACATACTCCCCTACTTATACTACCCCACATACTCCCCTACTTCTGCTACCCTACATACTCCCCTACTTCTGCTACCCTTCATACTCCCCTACGTCTGCTACCCCACATACTCCCCTACTTCTGCTACCCTACATACTCCCCTACTTCTGCTACCCTACATACTCCCCTACTTCTGCTACCCTGCATACTCCCCTACTTCTGCTACCCTACATACTCCACTACTTCTGCTACCGTACGTACTCCCCTACTTCTGCTACCCCACATACTCTCCTACTTCTGCTACCCTACATACTCCCCTACTTCTGCTACACTACATACTCCCCTACTTCTGCTACCCTACATACTCCCCTACTTCTGCTACCCTATATACTCCCCTACTTCTGCTACCCTACATACTCCTCTCCTTCTGCTACCTCACATATTCCCCTTCTTCTGCTACCCTACATACTCCCCTACTTCTGCTACCCCACACACTCCCCTACTTCTGCTACCCTACATACTCCCCCACTTATGCTACCCTACATGCTCCCCTACTTCTGCTATCCTACGTACTCCCCTACTTCTGCTACCCTACATACTCCCCTACTTCTGCTACCCTACATACTTCCCTACTTCTGCTACACTACATCCTCACTACTTCTGCTACCCTACATACTCCCCTACTTATGCTACCCCACATACTCCTCTACTTCTGCTACCCTACATACTCCCCTACTTCTGCTACCCTACATACTCCCCTACTTCTGCTACCCTACATACTCCCCCACTTCTGCTACCCTACATACTCCCCTACTTCTACTACCCAACATACTCCCCTACTTCTGCTACCATACATACTCCCCTACTTCTGCTACCCTACATACTCCCCTACTTCTGCTACCCTACATACTCCCCTACTTCTGCTACCCTACATACTCCCCTACTTATGCTACCCCACATACTCCCCTACTTCTGCTACCCTACATACTCCCCTACTTCTGCTACCCTTCATACTCCCCTACGTCTGCTACCCCACATACTCCCCTACTTCTGCTACCCTACATACTCCCCTACTTCTGCTACCCTACACACTCCCCTACTTCTGCTACCCTACATACTCCCCTACTTCTGCTACCCTACTTACTCCCTTACTTCTGCTACCCTACATACTCCCCTACTTATGCTACCCCACATACTGCCCTACTTCTGCTACCCTACATACTCCCCTACTTCTGCTACCCCACATACTACCCTACTTCTGCTACCCTACATACTCCCCTACCTCTGCAACCTACATACTCCCCTACTTATGCTACCGCACATACTCCCCTACTTCTGCTACCCCACGTATTCCCCTACTTCTGCTACCCTAGATATTCCCCTACTTCTGCTACCCCACATACTCCCCTACTTATGCTACGCCACATACTCCCCTACTTCTGCTACCCTACAGACTCCTCTCCTCCTGCTACCTCATATATTTCCCTACTTCTGCTACCCTACATACTCCAGTACTTCTGCTACCCTACATACTCCCCTACTTCTGCTACCCTACATACTCCCCTACTTCTGCTACCCTGCATACTCCCCTACTTCTGCTACCCTACATACTCCACTACTTCTGCTACCGTACGTACTCCCCTACTTCTGCTACCCCACATACTCCCCTACTTCTGCTACCCTATATACTCCCCTACTTCTGCTACCCTACATACTCCTCTCCTTCTGCTACCCTGCATACTCCCCTACTTCTGCTACCCTACATACTCCATACTTCTGCTACCGTATGCACTCCCCTACTTCTGCTACCCCACGTATTCCCCTACTTCTGCTACCCTGCATACTCCTCTCCTTCTGCTACCCCACATACTCCCCTACTTATGCTACCCTACATACTCCCCTACTTCTGCTACCCCACATACTCCCCTACTTCTGCTACCCTACATACTCCCCTACTTCTGCTACACTACATACTCCCCTACTTCTGCTACCCTACATACTCCCCTACTTCTGCTACCCTATATACTCCCCTACTTCTGCTACCCTACATACTCCTCTCCTTCTGCTACCCTGCATACTCCCCTACTTCTGCTACCCTACATACTCCATACTTCTGCTACCGTATGCACTCCCCTACTTCTGCTACCCCACGTATTCCCCTACTTCTGCTACCCTGCATACTCCTCTCCTTCTGCTACCCCACATACTCCCCTACTTATGCTACCCTACATACTCCCCTACTTCTGCTGCCCTACATACTCCCCTACTTCTGCTACCTCACATATTCCCCTACTTATGCTACCCCACATACTCCCCTACTTCTGCTACCCTACATACTCCTCTCCTTCTGCTACCTCACATATTCCCCTACATCTGCTACCCCACGTATTCCCCTACTTCTGCTACCCTAGATATTCCCCTACTTCTGCTACCCCACATACTCCCCTACTTATGCTACCCCACATACTCCCCTACTTCTGCTACCCTACAGACTCCTCTCCTCCTGCTACCTCATATATTTCCCTACTTCTGCTACCCTACATACTCCAGTACTTCTGCTACCCTACATACTCCCCTACTTCTGCTACCCTACATACTCCCCTACTTCTGCTACCCTGCATACTCCCCTACTTCTGCTACCCTACATACTCCACTACATCTGCTACCGTACGTACTCCCCTACTTCTGCTACCCTACATACTCCCCTACTTCTGCTACCCTGCATACTCCCCTACTTCTGCTACCCTACATACTCCACTACTTCTGCTACCGTACGTACTCCCCTACTTCTGCTACCCCACATACTCCCCTACTTCTGCTACCCTACATACTCCCCTACTTCTGCTACACTACATACTCCCCTACTTCTGCTACCCCACATACTCCCCTACTTCTGCTACCCTACATACTCCCCTACTTCTGCTACCCCACATACTCCCCTACTTCTGCTACCCTACTTACTCCCTTACTTCTGCTACCCTACATACTCCCCTACTTATGCTACCCCACATACTCCCCTACTTCTGCTACCCTATATACTCCCCTACTTCTGCTACCCCACATACTCCCCTACTTCTGCTACCCTACATACTCCCATACTTCTGCAACCTACATACTCCCCTACTTATGCTACCGCACATACTCCCCTACTTCTGCTACCCCACGTATGCCCCTACTTCTGCTACCCTAGATATTCCCCTACTTCTGCTACCCCACATACTCCCCTACTTCTGCTACCCTACATACTCCCCTACTTCTGCTACCCTACATACTCCCCTACTTCTGCTACCCTGCATACTCCCCTACTTCTGCTACCCTACATACTCCACTACTTCTGCTACCGTATGTACTCCCCTACTTCTGCTACCCCACTTATTCCGCTACTTCTGCTACCCTGCATACTCCTCTCCTTCTGCTACCCCACATACACCCCTACTTATGCTACCCTACATACTCCCCTACTTCTGCTACCCTACATACTCCCAAACTTCTGCTACCCTACATACTCCCCTACTTATGCTACCCCACATACTCCCCTACTTCTGCTACCCCACGTATTCCCCTACTTCTGCTACCCTAGATATTCCCCTACTTCTGCTACCCCACATACTCCCCTACTTATGCTACCCCACGTACTCCCCTACTTCTGCTACCCTACAGACTCCTCTCCTCCTGTTACCTCATATATTTCCCTACTTCTGCTACCCTACATACTCCCCTACTTCTGCTACCCTACATACTCCCCTACTTCTGCTACCCTACATACTCCCCTACTTCTGCTACCCTACATACTCCCCTACTTCTGCTACCCTACATACTCCACTACTTCTGCTACCGTACGTACTCCCCTACTTCTGCTACCCCACATACTCCCCTACTTCTGCTACCCTACATACTCCCCTACTTCTGCTACACTACATACTCCCCTACTTCTGCTACCCTACATACTCCCCTACTTCTGCTACCCTATATACTCCCCTACTTCTGCTACCCTACATACTCCTCTCCTTCTGCTACCTCACATATTCCCCTTCTTCTGCTACCCTACATACTCCCCTACTTCTGCTACCCCACACACTCCCCTACTTCTGCTACCCTACATACTCCCCCACTTATGCTACCCTACATGCTCCCCTACTTCTGCTATCCTACGTACTCCCCTACTTCTGCAACCTACATACTCCCCTACTTATGCTACCCCACATACTCCCCTACTTCTGCTACCCTACAGACTCCTCTCCTCCTGCTACCTCATATATTTCCCTACTTCTGCTACCCTACATACTCCAGTACTTCTGCTACCCTACATACTCCCCTACTTCTGCTACCCTACATACTCCCCTACTTCTGCTACCCTGCATACTCCCCTACTTCTGCTACCCTACATACTCCACTACTTCTGCTACCGTACGTACTCCCCTACTTCTGCTACCCCACATACTCCCCTACTTCTGCTACCCTACATACTCCCCTACTTCTGCTACACTACATACTCCCCTACTTCTGCTACCCCACATACTCCCCTACTTCTGCTACACTACATACTCCCCTACTTCTGCTACCCTACATACTCCCCTACTTCTGCTACCCTATATACTCCCCTACTTCTGCTACCCTACATACTCCTCTCCTTCTGCTACCTCACATATTCCCCTTCTTCTGATACCCTACATACTCCCCTACTTCTGCTACCCCACATACTGCCCTACTTCTGCTACCCTACATACTCCCCTACTTCTGCTACCCCACATACTCCCCTACTTCTGCTCCCTACATACTCCCCTACCTCTGCAACCTACATACTCCCCTACTTATGCTACCGCACATACTCCCCTACTTCTGCTACCCCACGTATTCCCCTACTTCTGCTACCCTAGATATTCCCCTACTTCTGCTACCCCACATACTCCCCTACTTATGCTACGCCACATACTCCCCTACTTCTGCTACCCTACAGACTCCTCTCCTCCTGCTACCTCATATATTTCCCTACTTCTGCTATCCTACATACTCCAGTACTTCTGCTACCCTACATACTCCCCTACTTCTGCTACCATACATACTCCCCTACTTCTGCTACCCTGCATACTCCCCTACTTCTGCTACCCTACATACTCCACTACTTCTGCTACCGTACGTACTCCCCTACTTCTGCTACCCCACATACTCCCCTACTTCTGCTACCCTACATACTCCCCTACTTCTGCTACCCTACATACTCCCCTACTTCTGCTACCCTGCATACTCCCCTACTTCTGCTACCCTACATACTCCACTACATCTGCTACCGTACGTACTCCCCTACTTCTGCTACCCTACATACTCCCCTACTTCTGCTACCCTGCATACTCCCCTACTTCTGCTACCCTACATACTCCACTACTTCTGCTACCGTACGTACTCCCCTACTTCTGCTACCCCACATACTCCCCTACTTCTGCTACCCTACATACTCCCCTACTTCTGCTACACTACATACTCCCCTACTTCTGCTACCCCACATACTCCCCTACTTCTGCTACCCTACATACTCCCCTACTTCTGCTACCCCACATACTCCCCTACTTCTGCTACCCTACTTACTCCCTTACTTCTGCTACCCTACATACTCCCCTACTTATGCTACCCCACATACTCCCCTACTTCTGCTACCCTATATACTCCCCTACTTCTGCTACCCCACATACTCCCCTACTTCTGCTACCCTACATACTCCCCTACTTCTGCAACCTACATACTCCCCTACTTATGCTACCGCACATACTCCCCTACTTCTGCTACCCCACGTATGCCCCTACTTCTGCTACCCTAGATATTCCCCTACTTCTGCTACCCCACATACTCCCCTACTTCTGCTACCCTACATACTCCCCTACTTCTGCTACCCTACATACTCCCCTACTTCTGCTACCCTGCATACTCCCCTACTTCTGCTACCCTACATACTCCACTACTTCTGCTACCGTATGTACTCCCCTACTTCTGCTACCCCACTTATTCCGCTACTTCTGCTACCCTGCATACTCCTCTCCTTCTGCTACCCCACATACTCCCCTACTTATGCTACCCTACATACTCCCCTACTTCTGCTACCCTACATACTCCCAAACTTCTGCTACCCTACATACTCCCCTACTTATGCTACCCCACATACTCCCCTACTTCTGCTACCCCACGTATTCCCCTACTTCTGCTACCCTAGATATTCCCCTACTTCTGCTACCCCACATACTCCCCTACTTCTGCTACCCTACATACTCCCCTACTTCTGCTACCCTACATACTCCCCTACTTCTGCTACCCTACATACTCCCCTACTTCTGCTACCCTACATACTCCACTACTTCTGCTACCGTACGTACTCCCCTACTTCTGCTACCCCACATACTCCCCTACTTCTGCTACCCTACATACTCCCCTACTTCTGCTACACTACATACTCCCCTACTTCTGCTACCCTACATACTCCCCTACTTCTGCTACCCTATATACTCCCCTACTTCTGCTACCCTACATACTCCTCTCCTTCTGCTACCTCACATATTCCCCTTCTTCTGCTACCCTACATACTCCCCTACTTCTGCTACCCCACACACTCCCCTACTTCTGCTACCCTACATACTCCCCCACTTATGCTACCCTACATGCTCCCCTACTTCTGCTATCCTACGTACTCCCCTACTTCTGCAACCTACATACTCCCCTACTTATGCTACCCCACATACTCCCCTACTTCTGCTACCCTACAGACTCCTCTCCTCCTGCTACCTCATATATTTCCCTACTTCTGCTACCCTACATACTCCAGTACTTCTGCTACCCTACATACTCCCCTACTTCTGCTACCCTACATACTCCCCTACTTCTGCTACCCTGCATACTCCCCTACTTCTGCTACCCTACATACTCCACTACTTCTGCTACCGTACGTACTCCCCTACTTCTGCTACCCCACATACTCCCCTACTTCTGCTACCCTACATACTCCCCTACTTCTGCTACCCTATATACTCCCCTACTTCTGCTACCCTACATACTCCTCTCCTTCTGCTACCTCACATATTCCCCTTCTTCTGATACCCTACATACTCCCCTACTTCTGCTACCCCACACACTCCCCTACTTCTGCTACCCTACATACTCCCCCACTTATGCTACCCTACATGCTCCCCTACTTCTGCTATCCTACGTACTCCCCTACTTCTGCAACCTACATACTCCCCTACTTATGCTACCCCACATACTCCCCTACTTCTGCTACCCTACAGACTCCTCTCCTCCTGCTACCTCATATATTTCCCTACTTCTGCTACCCTACATACTCCAGTACTTCTGCTACCCTACATACTCCCCTACTTCTGCTACCCTACATACTCCCCTACTTCTGCTACCCTGCATACTCCCCTACTTCTGCTACCCTACATACTCCACTACTTCTGCTACCGTACGTACTCCCCTACTTCTGCTACCCCACATACTCCCCTACTTCTGCTACCCTACATACTCCCCTACTTCTGCTACACTACATACTCCCCTACTTCTGCTACCCCACATACTCCCCTACTTCTGCTACCCTACATACTCCCCTACTTCTGCTACCCCACATACTCCGATACTTCTGCTACCCTACATACTCCCCTACTTCTGCAACCTACATACTCCCCTACTTATGCTACCGCACATACCCCCCTACTTCTGCTACCCCACGTATGCCCCTACTTCTGCTACCCTAGATATTCCCCTACTTCTGCTACCCCACATACTCCCCTACTTATGCTACCCCACATACTCCCCTACTTCTGCTACCCTACAGACTCCTCTCCTCCTGCTACCTCATATATTTCCCTACTTCTGCTACCCTACATACTCCCCTACTTCTGCTACCCTACATACTCCCCTACTTCTGCTACCCTACATACTCCCCTACTTCTGCTACCCTGCATACTCCCCTACTTCTGCTACCCTACATACTCCACTACTTCTGCTACCGTATGTACTCCCCTACTTCTGCTACCCCACTTATTCCGCTACTTCTGCTACCCTGCATACTCCTCTCCTTCTGCTACCCCACATACTCCCCTACTTATGCTACCCTACATACTCCCCTACTTCTGCTACCCTACATACTCCCGTACTTCTGCTACCCTACATACTCCCCTACTTCTGCTACCCTACATACTCCCAAACTTCTGCTACCCTACATACTCCCCTACTTATGCTACCCCACATACTCCCCTACTTCTGCTACCATACATACTCCCCTACTTCTGCTACCCTACATACTCCCCTACTTCTGCTACCCTACATACTCCCTTACTTCTGCTACCCTACATACTCCCCCACTTCTGCTACCCTACGAACTACCCCACTTCTGCTAGCCTACGTACACCCCTAATTCAGCTACCCCAAGCATTCCCCTACTTCTGTTAGCCTGCATACTCCTCTCATTCTGCTACCCCACATACTCCCCCACTTGTGCTACCCTACATGCTCCCCTACTTCTGCTACCCTACATACTCCCCTACTTCTGCTACCATACATACTCCCCTACTTCTGCTACCCTACATACTCCCCTACTTCTGCTACCCCACATACTCCCCTACCTCTGCTACCCTACATACTCCCCTACTTCTGCTACCCCACATACTCCCCTACTTCTGCTACCCTACATACTCCCCTACTTCTACTACCCTTCATACTCCCCTACTTATGCTACCCCACATACTCCCCTACTTCTGCTACCCTACATACTCCCCTACATCTGCTACCCTACATACTCCCCAACTTCTGTTACCCTACATACTCCCCTACTTCTGCTACCCTACATACTCCCCTACTTATGCTACCCCACATACTCCCCTACTTCTGCCACCCTACATACTCCCCTACTTCTGCTACCCTTCATACTCCCCTACTTATGCTACCCGACATACCCCCTACTTCTGCTACCCTACATACTCCCCTACTTCTGCTACCCTACATACTCCCCTACTTATGCTACCCCACATACTCCCCTACTTCTGCCACCCTACATACTCCCCTACTTCTGCTACCCTTCATACTCCCCTACTTATGCTACCCGACATACCCCCTACTTCTGCTACCCTACATACTCCCCTACTTCTGTTACCCTACATACTCCCCTACTTCTGCTACCCTACATACTCCCCTACTTATGCTACCCCACATACTCCCCTACTTCTGCTACCCAACATACTCACCTACTTCTGCTACCCTACATACTCCCCTACTTCTGCTACCCCACGTATTCCCCTACTTCTGCTACCCTAGATATTCCCCTACTTCTGCTACCCCACATACTCCCCTACTTATGCTACCCTACATACTCCGCTACTTCTGCTACCCTGCATACTCCCCTACTTCTGCTACCCTACATACTCCATACTTCTGCTACCGTATGCACTCCCCTACTTCTGCTACCCCACGTATTCCCCTACTTCTGCTACCCTGCATACTCCTCTCCTTCTGCTACCCCACATACTCCCCTACTTATGCTACCCTACATACTCCCCTACTTCTGCTACCCTACATACTCCTCTCCTTCTGCTACCTCACATTATCCCCTACTTCTGCTACCCTACATACTCCCCTACTTCTGCTACCCCACATACTCCCCTACTTCTGCTACCCTACATACTCCCCTACTTCTACTACCCTTCATACTCCCCTACTTATGCTACCCCACATACTCCCCTACTTCTGCTACCCTACACACTCCCCTACTTCTGCTACCCTACATACTCCCCTACTTCTGCTACCCTACTTACTCCCTTACTTCTGCTACCCTACATACTCCCCTACTTATGCTACCCCACATACTGCCCTACTTCTGCTACCCTACATACTCCCCTACTTCTGCTACCCCACATACTCCACTACTTCTGCTACCCTACATACTCCCCTACCTCTGCAACCTACATACTCCCCTACATATGCTACCGCACATACTCCCCTACTTCTGCTACCCCACGTATTCCCCTACTTCATCTACCCTAGATATTCCCCTACTTCTGCTACCCCACATACTCCCCTACTTATGCTACCCCACATACTCCCCTACTTCTGCTACCCTACAGACTCCTCTCCTCGTGCTACCTCATATATTTCCCTACTTCTGCTACCCTACATACTCGCCTACTTCTGCTACCCTACATACTCCCCTACTTCTGCTACCCTACATACTCCCCTACTTCTGCTACCCTACATACTCCCCTACTTCTGCTACCCTGCATACTCCCCTACTTCTGCTACCCTACATACTCCACTACTTCTGCTACCGTACGTACTCCCCTACTTCTGCGACCCCACATACTCCCCTACTTCTGCTACCCTACATACTCTCCTACTTCTGCTAACCTACATACTCCCCTACTTATGCTACCCCACATACTCCCCTACTTCTGCTACCCTACATACTCCTCTCCTTCTGCTACCTCACATATTCCCCTACTTCTGCTACCCTACATACTCCCCTACTTCTGCTACCCTACATACTCCCCTACTTATGCTACCCCACATACTCCCCTACTTCTGCTACCCTACACACTCCCCTACTTCTGCTACCCTTCATACTCCCCTACTTCTGCTACCCTACATACTCCCCTACTTATGCTACCCCACATACTCCCCTACCTCTGCAACCTACATACTCCCCTACTTATGCTACCGCACATACTCCCCTACTTCTGCTACCCCACGTATTCCCCTACTTCTGCTACCCTAGATATTCCCCTACTTCTGCTACCCCACATACTCCCCTACTTATGCTACCCCACATACTCCCCTACTTCTGCTACCCTACAGACTCCTCTCCTCCTGCTACCTCATATATTTCCCTACTTCTGCTACCCTACATACTCCCCTACTTCTGCTACCCTACATACTCCCCTACTTCTGCTACCCTACATACTCCCCTACTTCTGCTACCCTGCATACTCCCCTACTTCTGCTACCCTACATACCCCACTACTTCTGCTACCGTACGTACTCCCCTACTTCTGCTACCCCACATACTCTCCTACTTCTGCTACCCTACATACTCCCCTACTTCTGCTACACTACATACTCCCCAACTTCTGCTACCCTACATACTCCCCTACTTCTGCTACCCTATATACTCACCTACTTCTGCTACCCTACATACTCCTCTCCTTCTGCTACCTCACATATTCCCCTTCTTCTGCTACCCTACATACTCCCCTACTTCTGCTACCCCACACACTCCCCTACTTCTGCTACCCTACATACTCCCCCACTTATGCTACCCTACATGCTCCCCTACTTCTGCTATCCTACGTACTCCCCTACTTCTGCTACCCTACATACTCCCCTACTTCTGCTACCCTACATACTCCCCTACTTCTGCTACACTACATCCTCACTACTTCTGCTACCCTACATACTCCCCTACTTATGCTACCCCACATACTCCTCTACTTCTGCTACCCTACATACTCCCCTACTTCTGCTACCCTACATACTCCCCTACTTCTGCTACCCTACATACTCCCCCACTTCTGCTACCCTACATACTCCCCTACTTCTACTACCCAACATACTCCCCTACTTCTGCTACCATACATACTCCCCTACTTCTGCTACCCTACATACTCCCCTACTTCTGCTACCCTACATACTCCCCTACTTCTGCTACCCTACATACTCCCCTACTTATGCTACCCCACATACTCCCCTACTTCTGCTACCCTACATACTCCCCTACTTCTGCTACCCTTCATACTCCCCTACGTCTGCTACCCCACATACTCCCCTACTTCTGCTACCCTACATACTCCCCTACTTCTGCTACCCTACATACTCCCCTACTTCTGCTACCCTGCATACTCCCCTACTTCTGCTACCCTACATACTCCACTACTTCTGCTACCGTACGTACTCCCCTACTTCTGCTACCCCACATACTCTCCTACTTCTGCTACCCTACATACTCCCCTACTTCTGCTACACTACATACTCCCCTACTTCTGCTACCCTACATACTCCCCTACTTCTGCTACCCTATATACTCCCCTACTTCTGCTACCCTACATACTCCTCTCCTTCTGCTACCTCACATATTCCCCTTCTTCTGCTACCCTACATACTCCCCTACTTCTGCTACCCCACACACTCCCCTACTTCTGCTACCCTACATACTCCCCCACTTATGCTACCCTACATGCTCCCCTACTTCTGCTATCCTACGTACTCCCCTACTTCTGCTACCCTACATACTCCCCTACTTCTGCTACCCTACATACTCCCCTACTTCTGCTACACTACATCCTCACTACTTCTGCTACCCTACATACTCCCCTACTTATGCTACCCCACATACTCCTCTACTTCTGCTACCCTACATACTCCCCTACTTCTGCTATCCTACATACTCCCCTACTTCTGCTACCCTACATACTCCCCCACTTCTGCTACCCTACATACTCCCCTACTTCTACTACCCAACATACTCCCCTACTTCTGCTACCATACATACTCCCCTACTTCTGCTACCCTACATACTCCCCTACTTCTGCTACCCTACATACTCCCCTACTTCTGCTACCCTACATACTCCCCTACTTATGCTACCCCACATACTCCCCTACTTCTGCTACCCTACATACTCCCCTACTTCTGCTACCCTTCATACTCCCCTACGTCTGCTACCCCACATACTCCCCTACTTCTGCTACCCTACATACTCCCCTACTTCTGCTACCCTACACACTCCCCTACTTCTGCTACCCTACATACTCCCCTACTTCTGCTACCCTACTTACTCCCTTACTTCTGCTACCCTACATACTCCCCTACTTATGCTACCCCACATACTGCCCTACTTCTGCTACCCTACATACTCCCCTACTTCTGCTACCCCACATACTCCCCTACTTCTGCTACCCTACATACTCCCCTACCTCTGCAACCTACATACTCCCCTACTTATGCTACCGCACATACTCCCCTACTTCTGCTACCCCACGTATTCCCCTACTTCTGCTACCCTAGATATTCCCCTACTTCTGCTACCCCACATACTCCCCTACTTATGCTACGCCACATACTCCCCTACTTCTGCTACCCTACAGACTCCTCTCCTCCTGCTACCTCATATATTTCCCTACTTCTGCTACCCTACATACTCCAGTACTTCTGCTACCCTACATACTCCCCTACTTCTGCTACCCTACATACTCCCCTACTTCTGCTACCCTGCATACTCCCCTACTTCTGCTACCCTACATACTCCACTACTTCTGCTACCGTACGTACTCCCCTACTTCTGCTACCCCACATACTCCCCTACTTCTGCTACCCTACATACTCCCCTACTTCTGCTACACTACATACTCCCCTACTTCTGCTACCCTACATACTCCCCTACTTCTGCTACCCTATATACTCCCCTACTTCTGCTACCCTACATACTCCTCTCCTTCTGCTACCCTGCATACTCCCCTACTTCTGCTACCCTACATACTCCATACTTCTGCTACCGTATGCACTCCCCTACTTCTGCTACCCCACGTATTCCCCTACTTCTGCTACCCTGCATACTCCTCTCCTTCTGCTACCCCACATACTCCCCTACTTATGCTACCCTACATACTCCCCTACTTCTGCTGCCCTACATACTCCCCTACTTCTGCTACCTCACATATTCCCCTACTTATGCTACCCCACATACTCCCCTACTTCTGCTACCCTACATACTCCTCTCCTTCTGCTACCTCACATATTCCCCTACATCTGCTACCCCACGTATTCCCCTACTTCTGCTACCCTAGATATTCCCCTACTTCTGCTACCCCACATACTCCCCTACTTATGCTACCCCACATACTCCCCTACTTCTGCTACCCTACAGACTGCTCTCCTTCTGCTACCTCATATATTTCCCTACTTCTGCTACCCTACATACTCCAGTACTTCTGCTACCCTACATACTCCCCTACTTCTGCTACCCTACATACTCCCCTACTTCTGCTACCCTGCATACTCCCCTACTTCTGCTACCCTACATACTCCACTACATCTGCTACCGTACGTACTCCCCTATTTCTGCTACCCCACATACTCCCCTACTTCTGCTACCCTACATACTCCCCTACTTCTGCTACACTACATACTCCCCTACTTCTGCTACCCTACATACTCCCCTACTTCTGCTACCCTATATACTCCCCTACTTCTGCTACCCTACATACTCCTCCCCTTCTGCTACCTCACATATTCCCCTACTTCTGCTACCCTACATACTCCCCTACTTCTGCTACCCTACACACTCCCCTACTTCTGCTACCCTACATACTCCCCTACTTCTGCTACCCTACTTACTCCCTTACTTCTGCTACCCTACATACTCCCCTACTTATGCTACCCCACATACTCCCCTACTTCTGCTACCCTACATACTCCCCTACTTCTGCTACCCCACATACTCCCCTACTTCTGCTACCCTACATACTCCCCTACTTCTGCAACCTACATACTCCCCTACTTATGCTACCGCACATACTCCCCTACTTCTGCTACCCCACGTATGCCCCTACTTCTGCTACCCTAGATATTCCCCTACTTCTGCTACCCCACATACTCCCCTACTTCTGCTACCCTACAGACTCCTCTCCTCCTGCTACCTCATATATTTCCCTACTTCTGCTACCCTACATACTCCCCTACTTCTGCTACCCTACATACTCCCCTACTTCTGCTACCCTACATACTCCCCTACTTCTGCTACCCTGCATACTCCCCTACTTCTGCAACCCTACATACTCCACTACTTCTGCTACCGTATGTACTCCCCTACTTCTGCTACCCCACTTATTCCGCTACTTCTGCTACCCTGCATACTCCTCTCCTTCTGCTACCCCACATACTCCCCTACTTATGCTACCCTACATACTCCCCTACTTCTGCTACCCTACATACTCCCCTACTTATGCTACCCCACATACTCCCCTACTTCTGCTACCCCACGTATTCCCCTACTTCTGCTACCCTAGATATTCCCCTACTTCTGCTACCCCACATACTCCCCTACTTATGCTACCCCACATACTCCCCTACTTCTGCTACCCTACAGACTCCTCTCCTCCTGCTACCTCATATATTTCCCTACTTCTGCTACCCTACATACTCCCCTACTTCTGCTACCCTACATACTCCCCTACTTCTGCTACCCTACATACTCCCCTACTTCTGCTACCCTGCATACTCCCCTACTTCTGCTACCCTACATACTCCACTACTTCTGCTACCGTACGTACTCCCCTACTTCTGCTACCCCACATACTCCCCTACTTCTGCTACCCTACATACTCCCCTACTTCTGCTACACTACATACTCCCCTACTTCTGCTACCCTACATACTCCCCTACTTCTGCTACCCTATATACTCCCCTACTTCTGCTACCCTACATACTCCTCTCCTTCTGCTACCTCACATATTCCCCTTCTTCTGCTACCCTACATACTCCCCTACTTCTGCTACCCCACACACTCCCCTACTTCTGCTACCCTACATACTCCCCCACTTATGCTACCCTACATGCTCCCCTACTTCTGCTATCCTACGTACTCCCCTACTTCTGCAACCTACATACTCCCCTACTTATGCTACCCCACATACTCCCCTACTTCTGCTACCCTACAGACTCCTCTCCTCCTGCTACCTCATATATTTCCCTACTTCTGCTACCCTACATACTCCAGTACTTCTGCTACCCTACATACTCCCCTACTTCTGCTACCCTACATACTCCCCTACTTCTGCTACCCTGCATACTCCCCTACTTCTGCTACCCTACATACTCCACTACTTCTGCTACCGTACGTACTCCCCTACTTCTGCTACCCCACATACTCCCCTACTTCTGCTACCCTACATACTCCCCTACTTCTGCTACACTACATACTCCCCTACTTCTGCTACCCCACATACTCCCCTACTTCTGCTACCCTACATACTCCCCTACTTCTGCTACCCCACATACTCCCCTACTTATGCTACCCCACATACTCCCCTACTTCTGCTACCCTACAGACTCCTCTCCTCCTGCTACCTCATATATTTCCCTACTTCTGCTACCCTACATACTCCCCTACTTCTGCTACCCTACATACTCCCCTACTTCTGCTACCCTACATACTCCCCTACTTCTGCTACCCTGCATACTCCCCTACTTCTGCTACCCTACATACTCCACTACTTCTGCTACCGTATGTACTCCCCTACTTCTGCTACCCCACTTATTCCGCTACTTCTGCTACCCTGCATACTCCTCTCCTTCTGCTACCCCACATACTCCCCTACTTATGCTACCCTACATACTCCCCTACTTCTGCTACCCTACATACTCCCGTACTTCTGCTACCCTACATACTCCCCTACTTCTGCTACCCTACATACTCCCAAACTTCTGCTACCCTACATACTCCCCTACTTATGCTACCCCACATACTCCCCTACTTCTGCTACCATACATACTCCCCTACTTCTGCTACCCTACATACTCCCCTACTTCTGCTACCCTACATACTCCCTTACTTCTGCTACCCTACATACTCCCCCACTTCTGCTACCCTACGAACTACCCCACTTCTGCTAGCCTACGTACACCCCTAATTCAGCTACCCCAAGCATTCCCCTACTTCTGTTAGCCTGCATACTCCTCTCATTCTGCTACCCCACATACTCCCCCACTTGTGCTACCCTACATGCTCCCCTACTTCTGCTACCCTACATACTCCTCTACTTCTGCTACCCTACATACTCCCCTACTTCTGCTACCCTACATACTCCCCTACTTCTGCTACCCTACGTCCTCACTACTTCTGCTACCCTACATACTCCCCTACTTATGCTACCCCACATACTCCCCTACTTCTGCTACCCTACATACTCCCCTACTTCTGCTACCCTTCATTCTCCCCTACTTATGCTACCCGACATACCCCCTACTTCTGCTACCCTACATACTCCCCTACTTCTGTTACCCTACATACTCCCCTACTTCTGCTACCCTACATACTCCCCTACTTATGCTACCCCACATACTCCCCTACTTCTGCTACCCAACATACTCACCTACTTCTGCGACCCTACATACTCCCCTACTTCTGCTACCCCACGTATTCCCCTACTTCTGCTACCCTAGATATTCCCCTACTTCTGCTACCCCACATACTCCCCTACTTATGCTACCCTACATACTCCCCTACTTCTGCTACCCTGCATACTCCCCTACTTCTGCTACCCTACATACTCCATACTTCTGCTACCGTATGCACTCCCCTACTTCTGCTACCCCACGTATTCCCCTACTTCTGCTACCCTGCATACTCCTCTCCTTCTGCTACCCCACATACTCCCCTACTTATGCTACCCTACATACTCCCCTACTTCTGCTACCCTACATACTCCCCTACTTCTGCTACCTCACATATTCCCCTACTTATGCTACCCCACATACTCCCCTACTTCTGCTACCCTACATACTCCTCTCCTTCTGCTACCTCACATATTCCCCTTCATCTGCTACCCTACATACTCCCCTACTTCTGCTACCCTACATACTCCCCTACTTATGCTACCCCACATGCTCCCCTACTTCTGCTACCGTACGTACTCCCCTACTTCTGCTACCCCACATACTCCCCTACTTCTGCTACCCTACATACTCCCCTACTTCTGCTACACTACATACTCCCCTACTTCTGCTACCCTACATACTCCCCTACTTCTGCTACCCTATATACTCCCCTACTTCTGCTACCCTACATACTCCTCTCCTTCTGCTACCCTGCATACTCCCCTACTTCTGCTACCCTACATACTCCATACTTCTACTACCGTATGCACTCCCCTACTTCTGCTACCCCACGTATTCCCCTACTTCTGCTACCCTGCATACTCCTCTCCTTCTGCTACCCCACATACTCCCCTACTTATGCTACCCTACATACTCCCCTACTTCTGCTACCCTACATACTCCCCTACTTCTGCTACCTCACATATTCCCCTACTTATGCTACCCCACATACTCCCCTACTTCTGCTACCCTACATACTCCTCTCCTTCTGCTACCTCACATACCCTCCTACATCTGCTACCCTACAGACTCCTCTCCTGCTGCTACCTCATATATTTCCCTACTTCTGCTACCCTACATACTCCAGTACTTCTGCTACCCTACATACTCCCCTACTTCTGCTACCCTACATACTCCCCTACTTCTGCTACCCTGCATACTCCCCTACTTCTGCTACCCTACATACTCCACTACTTCTGCTACCGTACGTACTCCCCTACTTCTGCTACCCCACATACTCCCCTACTTCTGCTACCTTACATACTCCCCTACTTCTGCTACACTACATACTCCCCTACTTCTGCTACCCTACATACCCCCCTACTTCTGCTACCCTATATACTCCCCTACTTCTGCTACCCTACATACTCCTCTCCTTCTGCTACCTCACATATTCCCCTACTTCTGCTACCCTACATACTCCCCTACTTCTGCTACCCTACACACTCCCCTACTTCTGCTACCCTACATACTCCCCTACTTCTGCTACCCTACTTACTCCCTTACTTCTGCTACCGTACATACTCCCCTACTTATGCTACCCCACATACTCCCCTACTTCTGCTACCCTACATACTCCCCTACTTCTGCTACCCCACATACTCCCCTACTTCTGCTACCCTACATACTCCCCTACTTCTGCAACCTACATACTCCCCTACTTATGCTACCGCACATACTCCCCTACTTCTGCTACCCCACGTATGCCCCTACTTCTGCTACCCTAGATATTCCCCTACTTCTGCTACCCCACATACTCCCCTACTTATGCTACCCCACATACTCCCCTACTTCTGCTACCCTACAGACTCCTCTCCTCCTGCTACCTCATATATTTCCCTACTTCTGCTACCCTACATACTCCCCTACTTCTGCTACCCTACATACTCCCCTACTTCTGCTACCCTACATACTCCCCTACTTCTGCTACCCTGCATACTCCCCTACTTCTGCTACCCTACATACTCCACTACTTCTGCTACCGTATGTACTCCCCTACTTCTGCTACCCCACGTATTCCGCTACTTCTGCTACCCTGCATACTCCTCTCCTTCTGCTACCCCACATACTCCCCTACTTATGCTACCCTACATACTCCCCTACTTCTGCTACCCTACATACTCCCGTACTTCTGCTACCCTACATACTCCCCTACTTCTGCTACCCTACATACTCCCAAACTTCTGCTACCCTACATACTCCCCTACTTATGCTACCCCACATACTCCCCTACTTCTGCTACCATACATACTCCCCTACTTCTGCTACCCTACATACTCCCCTACTTCTGCTACCCTACATACTCCCTTACATCTGCTACCCTACATACTCCCCCACTTCTGCTACCCTACGAACTACCCCACTTCTGCTAGCCTACGTACTCCCCTATTTCAGCTACCCCAAGCATTCCCCTACTTCTGTTAGCCTGCATACTCCTCTCATTCTGCTACCCCACATACTCCCCCACTTGTGCTACCCTACATGCTCCCCTACTTCTGCTACCCTACATACTCCCCTACTTCTGCTACCCTACATACTCCCCTACTTCTGCTACCCTACATACTCCCCTACTTCTGCTACCCTACGTCCTCACTACTTCTGCTACCCTACATACTCCCCTACTTATGCTACCCCACATACTCCCCTACTTCTGCTACCCTACATACTCCCCTACTTCTGCTACCCTTCATTCTCCCCTACTTATGCTACCCGACATACCCCCTACTTCTGCTACCCTACATACTCCCCTACTTCTGTTACCCTACATACTCCCCTACTTCTGCTACCCTACATACTCCCCTACTTATGCTACCCCACATACTCCCCTACTTCTGCTACCCAACATACTCACCTACTTCTGCTACCCTACATACTCCCCTACTTCTGCTACCCCACGTATTCCCCTACTTCTGCTACCCTAGATATTCCCCTACTTCTGCTACCCCACATACTCCCCTACTTATGCTACCCTACATACTCCCCTACTTCTGCTACCCTGCATACTCCCCTACTTCTGCTACCCTACATACTCCATACTTCTGCTACCGTATGCACTCCCCTACTTCTGCTACCCCACGTATTCCCCTACTTCTGCTACCCTGCATACTCCTCTCCTTCTGCTACCCCACATACTCCCCTACTTATGCTACCCTACATACTCCCCTACTTCTGCTACCCTACATACTCCCCTACTTCTGCTACCTCACATATTCCCCTACTTATGCTACCTAACATACTCCCCTACTTCTGCTACCCTACATACTCCTCTCCTTCTGCTACCTCACATATTCCCCTACATCTGCTACCCTACATACTCCCCTACTTCTGCTACCCTACATACTCCCCTACTTATGCTACCCCACATGCTCCCCTACTTCTGCCACCGTACGTACTCCCCTAGTTCTGCTACCCCACATACTCCCCTACTTCTGCTACCCTACATACTCCCCTACTTCTGCTACACTACATACTCCCCTACTTCTGCTACCCTACATACTCCCCTACTTCTGCTACCCTATATACTCCCCTACTTCTGCTACCCTACATACTCCTCTCCTTCTGCTACCCTGCATACTCCCCTACTTCTGCTACCCTACATACTCCATACTTCTGCTACCGTATGCACTCCCCTACTTCTGCTACCCCACGTATTCCCCTACTTCTGCTACCCTGCATACTCCTCTCCATCTGCTACCCCACATACTCCCCTACTTATGCTACCCTACATACTCCCCTACTTCTGCTACCCTACATACTCCCCTACTTCTGCTACCTCACATATTCCCCTACTTATGCTACCCCACATACTCCCCTACTTCTGCTACCCTACATACTCCTCTCCTTCTGCTACCTCACATATTCCCCTACATCTGCTACCCCACGTATTCCCCTACTTCTGCTACCCTAGATATTCCCCTACTTCTGCTACCCCACATACTCCCCTACTTATGCTACCCCACATACTCCCCTACTTCTGCTACCCTACAGACTCCTCTCCTGCTGCTACCTCATATATTTCCCTACTTCTGCTACCCTACATACTCCAGTACTTCTGCTACCCTACATACTCCCCTACTTCTGCTACCCTACATACTCCCCTACTTCTGCTACCCTGCATACTCCCCTACTTCTGCTACCCTACATACTCCACTACATCTGCTACCGTACGTACTCCCCTACTTCTGCTACCCCACATACTCCCCTACTTCTGCTACCCTACATACTCCCCTACTTCTGCTACACTACACACTCCCCTACTTCTGCTACCCTACATACCCCCCTACTTCTGCTACCCTATATACTCCCCTACTTCTGCTACCCTACATACTCCTCTCCTTCTGCTACCTCACATATTCCCCTACTTCTGCTACCCTACATACTCCCCTACTTCTGCTACCCTACACACTCCCCTACATACTCCCCTACTTATGCTACCCCACATACTCCCCTACTTCTGCTACCCTACATACTCCCCTACTTCTGCTACCCCACATACTCCCCTACTTCTGCTACCCTACATACTCCCCTACTTCTGCAACCTACATACTCCCCTACTTATGCTACCGCACATACTCCCCTACTTCTGCTACCCCACGTATGCCCCTACTTCTGCTACCCTAGATATTCCCCTACTTCTGCTACCCCACATACTCCCCTACTTATGCTACCCCACATACTCCCCTACTTCTGCTACCCTACAGACTCCTCTCCTCCTGCTACCTCATATATTTCCCTACTTCTGCTACCCTACATACTCCCCTACTTCTGCTACCCTACATACTCCCCTACTTCTGCTACCCTACATACTCCCCTACTTCTGCTACCCTGCATACTCCCCTACTTCTGCTACCCTACATACTCCACTACTTCTGCTACCGTATGTACTCCCCTACTTCTGCTACCCCACGTATTCCGCTACTTCTGCTACCCTGCATACTCCTCTCCTTCTGCTACCCCACATACTCCCCTACTTATGCTACCCTACATACTCCCCTACTTCTGCTACCCTACATACTCCCGTACTTCTGCTACCCTACATACTCCCCTACTTCTGCTACCCTACATACTCCCAAACTTCTGCTACCCTACATACTCCCCTACTTATGCTACCCCACATACTCCCCTACTTCTGCTACCATACATACTCCCCTACTTCTGCTACCCTACATACTCCCCTACTTCTGCTACCCTACATACTCCCTTACTTCTGCTACCCTACATACTCCCCCACTTCTGCTACCCTACGAACTACCCCACTTCTGCTAGCCTACGTACTCCCCTACTTCAGCTACCCCAAGCATTCCCCTACTTCTGTTAGCCTGCATACTCCTCTCATTCTGCTACCCCACATACTCCCCCACTTGTGCTACCCTACATGCTCCCCTACTTCTGCTACCCTACATACTCCCCTACTTCTGCTACCCTACATACTCCCCTACTTCTGCTACCCTACATACTCCCCTACTTCTGCTACCCTACGTCCTCACTACTTCTGCTACCCTACATACTCCCCTACTTATGCTACCCCACATACTCCCCTACTTCTGCTACCCTACATACTGCCCTACTTCTGCTACCCTTCATTCTCCCCTACTTATGCTACCCGACATACCCCCTACTTCTGCTACCCTACATACTCCCCTACTTCTGTTACCCTACATACTCCCCTACTTCTGCTACCCTACATACTCCCCTACTTATGCTACCCCACATACTCCCCTACTTCTGCGACCCAACATACTCACCTACTTCTGCTACCCTACATACTCCCCTACTTCTGCTACCCCACGTATTCCCCTACTTCTGCTACCCTAGATATTCCCCTACTTCTGCTACCCCACATACTCCCCTACTTATGCTACCCTACATACTCCCCTACTTCTGCTACCCTGCATACTCCCCTACTTCTGCTACCGTATGCACTCCCCTACTTCTGCTACCCCACGTATTCACCTACTTCTGCTACCCTGCATACTCCTCTCCTTCTGCTACCCCACATACTCCCCTACGTATGCTACCCTACATACTCCCCTACTTCTGCTACCCTACATACTCCCCTACTTCTGCTACCTCACATATTCCCCTACTTATGCTACCCCACATACTCCCCTACTTCTGCTACCCTACATACTCCTCTCCTTCTGCTACCTCACATATTCCCCTACATCTGCTACCCTACATACTCCCCTACTTCTGCTACCCTACATACTCCCCTACTTATGCTACCCCACATGCTCCCCTACTTCTGCTACCATACATACTCCCCTACTTCTGCTACCCTACATACTCCCCTACTTCTGCTACCCTACATACTCCCCTACTTCTGCTACCCTACATACTCCCCTACTTCTGCTACCCTACATACTCCCCTACTTCTGCTACCCTACATACTCCCCTACTTCTGCTACCCTACACACTCCCCTACTTACGCTACATCACATAATCCCCTACTTCTGCTACCCTACATACTCCCCTACTTATGCTACCCCACATACTCCCCTACTTCTGCTACCCTACATACTCCTCTCCTTCTGCTACCTCACATATTCCCCTACATCAGCTACCCTACATAGTCCCCTACTTCTGCTACCCTACATACTCCCCTACTTATGCTACCCCACATACGCCCCTACTTCTGCTACCCTACATACTCCCCTACTTCTGCTACACTACATACTCCCCTACTTCTGCTACCCTACATACTCCCCTACTCCTGCTACCCTATATACTCCCCTACTTCTGCTACCCTACATACTCCTCTCCTTCTGCTACCTCACATATTCCTCTACTTCTGCTACCCTACATACTCCCCTACTTCTGCAACCCTACATACTCCCCTACTTCTGCTACCCTACATACTCCCCTACTTATGCTACCCCACATACTCCCCTACTTCTGCTACCCTACATACTCCTCTCCTTCTGCTACCTCACATATTCCCCTACTTCTGCTACCCTACATACTCCCCTACCTCTTCTACCCTACATACTCCCCTACTTATGCTACCCCACAAACTCCCCTACTTCTGCTACCCTACATACTCCTCTCCTTCTACTACCTCACATATTCCCCTACTTCTGCTACCCTACATACTCCCCTACTTCTGCTACCCTACATACTCCCCTACTTATGCTACCCCACATACTCCCCTACTTCTGCTACCCTACTTACTCCCCTACTTCTGCTACCCTATATACTCCCCTACTTCTGCTACCCTACATATTCCTCTCCTTCTGCTACCTCACATATTCCCCTACTTCTGCTACCCTACATACTCCCCTACTTCTGCTACCCTACACACTCCCCTACTTCTGCTACCCTACATACTCCCCTGCTTCTGCTACCCTACTTACTCCCCTACTTCTGCTACCCTATATACTCCCCTACTTCTGCTACCCTACATACTCCTCTCCTTCTGCTACCTCACATATTCCCCTACTTCTGCTACCCTACATACTCCCCTACTTCTGCTACCCTACACACTCCCCTACTTCTGCTACCCTACATACTCCCCTACTTCTGCTACCCTACATACTCCCCTACTTCTGCTACCCTACATACTCCCCTACTTCTGCTACCCTACATACTCCCCTACTTCTGCTACCCTACATACTCCCCTACTTCTGCTACCATACATACTCCCCTACTTCTGCTACCCTACATACTCCCTTACTTATGCTACCCCACATACTCTCCTACTTCTGCTACCCTACATACTCCCCTACTTCTGCTACCCTACATACTCCCCTACTTCTGCAACCTACATACTCCCCTACTTATGCTACCGCACATACTCCCCTACTTCTGCTACCCCACGTATGCCCCTACTTCTGCTACCCTAGATATTCCCCTACTTCTGCTACCCCACATACTCCCCTACTTATGCTACCCCACATACTCCCCTACTTCTGCTACCCTACAGACTCCTCTCCTCCTGCTACCTCATATATTTCCCTACTTCTGCTACCCTACATACTCCCCTACTTCTGCTACCCTACATACTCCCCTACTTCTGCTACCCTACATACTCCCCTACTTCTGCTACCCTGCATACTCCCCTACTTCTGCTACCCTACATACTCCACTACTTCTGCTACCGTATGTACTCCCCTACTTCTGCTACCCCACGTATTCCGCTACTTCTGCTACCCTGCATACTCCTCTCCTTCTGCTACCCCACATACTCCCCTACTTATGCTACCCTACATACTCCCCTACTTCTGCTACCCTACATACTCCCGTACTTCTGCTACCCTACATACTCCCCTACTTCTGCTACCCTACATACTCCCAAACTTCTGCTACCCTACATACTCCCCTACTTATGCTACCCCACATACTCCCCTACTTCTGCTACCATACATACTCCCCTACTTCTGCTACCCTACATACTCCCCTACTTCTGCTACCCTACATACTCCCTTACTTCTGCTACCCCACATACTCCCCTACTTATGCTACCCTACATACTCCCCTACTTCTGCTACCCTACATACTCCCGTACTTCTGCTACCCTACATACTCCCCTACTTCTGCTACCCTACATACTCCCAAACTTCTGCTACCCTACATACTCCCCTACTTCTGCTACCCTACATACTCCCCTACTTCTGCTACCCTACATACTCCCCTACTTCTGCTACCCTACGTCCTCACTACTTCTGCTACCCTACATACTCCCCTACTTATGCTACCCCACATACTCCCCTACTTCTGCTACCCTACATACTGCCCTACTTCTGCTACCCTTCATTCTCCCCTACTTATGCTACCCGACATACCCCCTACTTCTGCTACCCTACATACTCCCCTACTTCTGTTACCCTACATACTCCCCTACTTCTGCTACCCTACATACTCCCCTACTTATGCTACCCCACATACTCCCCTACTTCTGCGACCCAACATACTCACCTACTTCTGCTACCCTACATACTCCCCTACTTCTGCTACCCCACGTATTCCCCTACTTCTGCTACCCTAGATATTCCCCTACTTCTGCTACCCCACATACTCCCCTACTTATGCTACCCTACATACTCCCCTACTTCTGCTACCCTGCATACTCCCCTACTTCTGCTACCGTATGCACTCCCCTACTTCTGCTACCCCACGTATTCACCTACTTCTGCTACCCTGCATACTCCTCTCCTTCTGCTACCCCACATACTCCCCTACGTATGCTACCCTACATACTCCCCTACTTCTGCTACCCTACATACTCCCCTACTTCTGCTACCTCACATATTCCCCTACTTATGCTACCCCACATACTCCCCTACTTCTGCTACCCTACATACTCCTCTCCTTCTGCTACCTCACATATTCCCCTACATCTGCTACCCTACATACTCCCCTACTTCTGCTACCCTACATACTCCCCTACTTATGCTACCCCACATGCTCCCCTACTTCTGCTACCATACATACTCCCCTACTTCTGCTACCCTACATACTCCCCTACTTCTGCTACCCTACATACTCCCCTACTTCTGCTACCCTACATACTCCCCTACTTCTGCTACCCTACATACTCCCCTACTTCTGCTACCCTACATACTCCCCTACTTCTGCTACCCTACACACTCCCCTACTTACGCTACATCACATAATCCCCTACTTCTGCTACCCTACATACTCCCCTACTTATGCTACCCCACATACTCCCCTACTTCTGCTACCCTACATACTCCTCTCCTTCTGCTACCTCACATATTCCCCTACATCAGCTACCCTACATAGTCCCCTACTTCTGCTACCCTACATACTCCCCTACTTATGCTACCCCACATACGCCCCTACTTCTGCTACCCTACATACTCCCCTACTTCTGCTACACTACATACTCCCCTACTCCTGCTACCCTATATACTCCCCTACTTCTGCTACCCTACATACTCCTCTCCTTCTGCTACCTCACATATTCCTCTACTTCTGCTACCCTACATACTCCCCTACTTCTGCAACCCTACATACTCCCCTACTTCTGCTACCCTACATACTCCCCTACTTATGCTACCCCACATACTCCCCTACTTCTGCTACCCTACATACTCCTCTCCTTCTGCTACCTCACATATTCCCCTACTTCTGCTACCCTACATACTCCCCTACCTCTTCTACCCTACATACTCCCCTACTTATGCTACCCCACAAACTCCCCTACTTCTGCTACCCTACATACTCCTCTCCTTCTACTACCTCACATATTCCCCTACTTCTGCTACCCTACATACTCCCCTACTTCTGCTACCCTACATACTCCCCTACTTATGCTACCCCACATACTCCCCTACTTCTGCTACCCTACTTACTCCCCTACTTCTGCTACCCTATATACTCCCCTACTTCTGCTACCCTACATATTCCTCTCCTTCTGCTACCTCACATATTCCCCTACTTCTGCTACCCTACATACTCCCCTACTTCTGCTACCCTACACACTCCCCTACTTCTGCTACCCTACATACTCCCCTACTTCTGCTACCCTACTTACTCCCCTACTTCTGCTACCCTATATACTCCCCTACTTCTGCTACCCTACATACTCCTCTCCTTCTGCTACCTCACATATTCCCCTACTTCTGCTACCCTACATACTCCCCTACTTCTGCTACCCTACACACTCCCCTACTTCTGCTACCCTACATACTCCCCTACTTCTGCTACCCTACATACTCCCCTACTTCTGCTACCCTACATACTCCCCTACTTCTGCTACCCTACATACTCCCCTACTTCTGCTACCCTACATACTCCCCTACTTCTGCTACCATACATACTCCCCTACTTCTGCTACCCTACATACTCCCTTACTTATGCTACCCCACATACTCTCCTACTTCTGCTACCCTACATACTCCCCTACTTCTGCTACCCTACATACTCCCCTACTTATGCTACCCCACATACTCCCCTACTTCTGCTACCCTACATACTCCCCTACTTCTGCTACCCCACATACTCCCCTACTTCTGCTACCCTACATACTCCGCTACTTCTGCTACCCTTCATACTCCCCTACTTATGCTACCCCACATACTCCCCTACTTCTGCTACCCTACATACTCCCTTACTTATGCTACCCCACATACTTCCCTACTTCTGCTACCCTACATACTCCGCTACTTCTGCTACCCTTCATACTCCCCTACTTATGCTACCCCACATACTAACCTACTTCTGCTACCCTACATACACCCCTACTTCTGCTACCCTACATACTCCCCTACTTATGCTACCCCACATACTCCCCTACTTATGCTACCCCACATACTCCCCTACTTCTGCTACCCTACTTACTCCCCTACTTCTGCTACCCTATATACTCCCTTACTTCTGCTACCCTACATACTCCTCTCCTTCTGCTACCTCACATATTCCCCTACTTCTGCTACCCTACATACTCCCCTACCTCTTCTACCCTACATACTCCCCTACTTATGCTACCCCACAAACTCCCCTACTTCTGCTACCCTACATACTCCTCTCCTTCTGCTACCTCACATATTCCCCTACTTCTGCTACCCTACATACTCCCCTACTTCTGCTACCCTACATACTCCCCTACTTATGCTACCCCACATACTCCCCTACTTCTGCTACCCTACTTACTCCCCTACTTCTGCTACCCTATATACTCCCCTACTTCTGCTACCCTACATACTCCTCTCCTTGGGCTACCTCACATATTCCCCTACTTCTGCTACCCTACATACTCCCCTACTTCTGCTACCCTACACACTCCCCTACTTCTGCTACCCTACATACTCCCCTACTTCTGCTACCCTACTTACTCCCCTACTTCTGCTACCCTATATACTCCCCTACTTCTGCTACCCTACATACTCCTCTCCTTCTGCTACCTCACATATTCCCCTACTTCTGCTACCCTACATACTCCCCTACTTATGCTACCCCACATACTCCCCTACTTCTGCTACCCTACATACTCCCCTACTTCTGCTACCCTACATACTCCCCTACTTCTGCTACCCTACATACTCCCCTACTTCTGCTACCCTACATACTCCCCTACTTCTGCTACCCTACATACTCCCCTACTTCTGCTACCATACATACTCCCCTACTTCTGCTACCCTACATACTCCCTTACTTATGCTACCCCACATACTCTCCTACTTCTGCTACCCTACATACTCCCCTACTTCTGCTACCCTACATACTCCCCTACTTATGCTACCCCACATACTCCCCTACTTCTGCTACCCTACATACTCCCCTACTTCTGCTACCCCACATACTCCCCTACTTCTGCTACCCTACATACTCCGCTACTTCTGCTACCCTTCATACTCCCCTACTTATGCTACCCCACATACTCCCCTACTTCTGCTACCCTACATACTCCCTTACTTATGCTACCCCACATACTTCCCTACTTCTGCTACCCTACATACTCCGCTACTTCTGCTACCCTTCATACTCTCCTACTTCTGCTACCCTACATACTCCCCTACTTCTGCTACCCTACATACTCCCCTACTTATGCTACCCCACATACTCCCCTACTTCTGCTACCCTACATACTCCCCTACTTCTGCTACCCCACATACTCCCCTACTTCTGCTACCCTACATACTCCGCTACTTCTGCTACCCTTCATACTCCCCTACTTATGCTACCCCACATACTCCCCTACTTCTGCTACCCTACATACTCCCCTACTTCTGCTACCCTACATACTCCCCTACTTATGCTACCCCACATACTCCCCAACTTCTGCTACCCTACATACTCCCCTACTTCTGCTACCCTACATACTCCCTTACTTATGCTACCCCACATACTCCCCTACTTCTGCTACCCTACATACTCCCCTACTTCTGCTACCCTACTTACTCCCCTACTTCTGCTACCCTATATACTCCCCTACTTCTGCTACCCTACATACTCCTCTCCTTCTGCTACCTCACATATTCCCCTACTTCTGCTACCCTACATACTCCCCTACTTCTGCTACCCTACACACTCCCCTACTTCTGCTACCCTACATACTCCCCTACTTCTGCTACCCTACATACTCCCCTACTTCTGCTACCCTACATACTCCCCTACTTCTGCTACCCTACATACTCCCCTACTTCTGCTACCCTACATACTCCCCTACTTCTGCTACCATACATACTCCCCTACTTCTGCTACCCTACATACTCCCTTACTTATGCTACCCCACATACTCTCCTACTTCTGCTACCCTACATACTCCCCTACTTCTGCTACCCTACATACTCCCCTACTTATGCTACCCCACATACTCCCCTACTTCTGCTACCCTACATACTCCCCTACTTCTGCTACCCCACATACTCCCCTACTTCTGCTACCCTACATACTCCGCTACTTCTGCTACCCTTCATACTCCCCTACTTATGCTACCCCACATACTCCCCTACTTCTGCTACCCTACATACTCCCTTACTTATGCTACCCCACATACTTCCCTACTTCTGCTACCCTACATACTCCGCTACTTCTGCTACCCTTCATACTCCCCTACTTATGCTACCCCACATACTAACCTACTTCTGCTACCCTACATACACCCCTACTTCTGCTACCCTACATACTCCCCTACTTATGCTACCCCACATACTCCCCTACTTATGCTACCCCACATACTCCCCTACTTCTGCTACCCTACTTACTCCCCTACTTCTGCTACCCTATATACTCCCTTACTTCTGCTACCCTACATACTCCTCTCCTTCTGCTACCTCACATATTCCCCTACTTCTGCTACCCTACATACTCCCCTACCTCTTCTACCCTACATACTCCCCTACTTATGCTACCCCACAAACTCCCCTACTTCTGCTACCCTACATACTCCTCTCCTTCTGCTACCTCACATATTCCCCTACTTCTGCTACCCTACATACTCCCCTACTTCTGCTACCCTACATACTCCCCTACTTATGCTACCCCACATACTCCCCTACTTCTGCTACCCTACTTACTCCCCTACTTCTGCTACCCTATATACTCCCCTACTTCTGCTACCCTACATACTCCTCTCCTTGGGCTACCTCACATATTCCCCTACTTCTGCTACCCTACATACTCCCCTACTTCTGCTACCCTACACACTCCCCTACTTCTGCTACCCTACATACTCCCCTACTTCTGCTACCCTACTTACTCCCCTACTTCTGCTACCCTATATACTCCCCTACTTCTGCTACCCTACATACTCCTCTCCTTCTGCTACCTCACATATTCCCCTACTTCTGCTACCCTACATACTCCCCTACTTATGCTACCCCACATACTCCCCTACTTCTGCTACCCTACATACTCCCCTACTTCTGCTACCCTACATACTCCCCTACTTCTGCTACCCTACATACTCCCCTACTTCTGCTACCCTACATACTCCCCTACTTCTGCTACCCTACATACTCCCCTACTTCTGCTACCATACATACTCCCCTACTTCTGCTACCCTACATACTCCCTTACTTATGCTACCCCACATACTCTCCTACTTCTGCTACCCTACATACTCCCCTACTTCTGCTACCCTACATACTCCCCTACTTATGCTACCCCACATACTCCCCTACTTCTGCTACCCTACATACTCCCCTACTTCTGCTACCCCACATACTCCCCTACTTCTGCTACCCTACATACTCCGCTACTTCTGCTACCCTTCATACTCCCCTACTTATGCTACCCCACATACTCCCCTACTTCTGCTACCCTACATACTCCCTTACTTATGCTACCCCACATACTTCCCTACTTCTGCTACCCTACATACTCCGCTACTTCTGCTACCCTTCATACTCTCCTACTTCTGCTACCCTACATACTCCCCTACTTCTGCTACCCTACATACTCCCCTACTTATGCTACCCCACATACTCCCCTACTTCTGCTACCCTACATACTCCCCTACTTCTGCTACCCCACATACTCCCCTACTTCTGCTACCCTACATACTCCGCTACTTCTGCTACCCTTCATACTCCCCTACTTATGCTACCCCACATACTCCCCTACTTCTGCTACCCTACATACTCCCCTACTTCTGCTACCCTACATACTCCCCTACTTATGCTACCCCACATACTCCCCAACTTCTGCTACCCTACATACTCCCCTACTTCTGCTACCCTACATACTCCCTTACTTATGCTACCCCACATACTCCCCTACTTCTGCTACCCTACATACTCCCTTACTTCTGCTACCCTACATACTCCCCTACTTCTGCTACCCTACATACTCCCTTACTTATGCTACCCCACATACTCCCCTACTTATGCTACCCCACATACTCCCCTACTTCTGCTACCCTACATACTCCCCTACTTCTGCTACCCTACATACTCCCTTACTTATGCTACCCCACATACTCCCCTACTTCTGCTACCCTACATACTCCCCTACTTCTGCTACCCTACATACTCCTCTACTTCTGCTACCCTACATACTCCCCTACTTCTGCTACCATACATACTCCCCTACTTCTGCTACCCGACATACTCCCCTACTTCTGCTACCATACATACTCCCCTACTTCTGCTACCCCACATACTCCCCTACTTCTGCTACCCTACATACTCCGCTACTTCTGCTACCCTTCATACTCCCCTACTTATGCTACCCCACATACTCCCCTACTTCTGCTACCCTACATACTCCCCTACTTCTGCTACCCTACATACTCCCTTACTTATGCTACCCCACATACTCCCCTACTTATGCTACCCCACATACTCCCCTACTTCTGCTACCCTACATACTCCCCTACTTCTGCTACCCTACATACTCCCCTACTTCTGCTACCCTACATACTCCCCTACTTCTGCTACCTCACATATTCCCCTACTTATGCTACCCCACATACTCCCCTACTTCTGCTACCCTACATACTCCTCTCCTTCTGCTACCTCACATATTCCCCTACATCTGCTACCCCACGTATTCCCCTACTTCTGCTACCCTAGATATTCCCCTACTTCTGCTACCCCACATACTCCCCTACTTATGCTACCCCACATACTCCCCTACTTCTGCTACCCTACAGACTCCTCTCCTGCTGCTACCTCATATATTTCCCTACTTCTGCTACCCTACATACTCCAGTACTTCTGCTACCCTACATACTCCCCTACTTCTGCTACCCTACATACTCCCCTACTTCTGCTACCCTGCATACTCCCCTACTTCTGCTACCCTACATACTCCACTACATCTGCTACCGTACGTACTCCCCTACTTCTGCTACCCCACATACTCCCCTACTTCTGCTACCCTACATACTCCCCTACTTCTGCTACACTACACACTCCCCTACTTCTGCTACCCTACATACCCCCCTACTTCTGCTACCCTATATACTCCCCTACTTCTGCTACCCTACATACTCCTCTCCTTCTGCTACCTCACATATTCCCCTACTTCTGCTACCCTACATACTCCCCTACTTCTGCTACCCTACACACTCCCCTACATACTCCCCTACTTATGCTACCCCACATACTCCCCTACTTCTGCTACCCTACATACTCCCCTACTTCTGCTACCCCACATACTCCCCTACTTCTGCTACCCTACATACTCCCCTACTTCTGCAACCTACATACTCCCCTACTTATGCTACCGCACATACTCCCCTACTTCTGCTACCCCACGTATGCCCCTACTTCTGCTACCCTAGATATTCCCCTACTTCTGCTACCCCACATACTCCCCTACTTATGCTACCCCACATACTCCCCTACTTCTGCTACCCTACAGACTCCTCTCCTCCTGCTACCTCATATATTTCCCTACTTCTGCTACCCTACATACTCCCCTACTTCTGCTACCCTACATACTCCCCTCCTTCTGCTACCCTACATACTCCCCTACTTCTGCTACCCTGCATACTCCCCTACTTCTGCTACCCTACATACTCCACTACTTCTGCTACCGTATGTACTCCCCTACTTCTGCTACCCCACGTATTCCGCTACTTCTGCTACCCTGCATACTCCTCTCCTTCTGCTACCCCACATACTCCCCTACTTATGCTACCCTACATACTCCCCTACTTCTGCTACCCTACATACTCCCGTACTTCTGCTACCCTACATACTCCCCTACTTCTGCTACCCTACATACTCCCAAACTTCTGCTACCCTACATACTCCCCTACTTATGCTACCCCACATACTCCCCTACTTCTGCTACCATACATACTCCCCTACTTCTGCTACCCTACATACTCCCCTACTTCTGCTACCCTACATACTCCCTTACTTCTGCTACCCTACATACTCCCCCACTTCTGCTACCCTACGAACTACCCCACTTCTGCTAGCCTACGTACTCCCCTACTTCAGCTACCCCAAGCATTCCCCTACTTCTGTTAGCCTGCATACTCCTCTCATTCTGCTACCCCACATACTCCCCCACTTGTGCTACCCTACATGCTCCCCTACTTCTGCTACCCTACATACTCCCCTACTTCTGCTACCCTACATACTCCCCTACTTCTGCTACCCTACATACTCCCCTACTTCTGCTACCCTACGTCCTCACTACTTCTGCTACCCCACATACTCCCCTACTTCTGCTACCCTACATACTCCCCTACTTCTGCTACCCTACATACTCCCCTACTTCTGCTACCCTACATACTCCCCTACTTCTGCTACCCTACATACTCCCCTACTTCTGCTACCCTGCATACTCCCCTACTTCTGCTACCCTACATACTCCACTACATCTGCTACCGTACGTACTCCCCTACTTCTGCTACCCCACATACTCCCCTACTTCTGCTACCCTACATACTCCCCTACTTCTGCTACACTACACACTCCCCTACTTCTGCTACCCTACATACCCCCCTACTTCTGCTACCCTATATACTCCCCTACTTCTGCTACCCTACATACTCCTCTCCTTCTGCTACCTCACATATTCCCCTACTTCTGCTACCCTACATACTCCCCTACTTCTGCTACCCTACACACTCCCCTACATACTCCCCTACTTATGCTACCCCACATACTCCCCTACTTCTGCTACCCTACATACTCCCCTACTTCTGCTACCCCACATACTCCCCTACTTCTGCTACCCTACATACTCCCCTACTTCTGCAACCTACATACTCCCCTACTTATGCTACCGCACATACTCCCCTACTTCTGCTACCCCACGTATGCCCCTACTTCTGCTACCCTAGATATTCCCCTACTTCTGCTACCCCACATACTCCCCTACTTATGCTACCCCACATACTCCCCTACTTCTGCTACCCTACAGACTCCTCTCCTCCTGCTACCTCATATATTTCCCTACTTCTGCTACCCTACATACTCCCCTACTTCTGCTACCCTACATACTCCCCTCCTTCTGCTACCCTACATACTCCCCTACTTCTGCTACCCTGCATACTCCCCTACTTCTGCTACCCTACATACTCCACTACTTCTGCTACCGTATGTACTCCCCTACTTCTGCTACCCCACGTATTCCGCTACTTCTGCTACCCTGCATACTCCTCTCCTTCTGCTACCCCACATACTCCCCTACTTATGCTACCCTACATACTCCCCTACTTCTGCTACCCTACATACTCCCGTACTTCTGCTACCCTACATACTCCCCTACTTCTGCTACCCTACATACTCCCTTACTTCTGCTACCCTACATACTCCCCCACTTCTGCTACCCTACGAACTACCCCACTTCTGCTAGCCTACGTACACCCCTAATTCAGCTACCCCAAGCATTCCCCTACTTCTGTTAGCCTGCATACTCCTCTCATTCTGCTACCCCACATACTCCCCCACTTGTGCTACCCTACATGCTCCCCTACTTCTGCTACCCTACATACTCCTCTACTTCTGCTACCCTACATACTCCCCTACTTCTGCTACCCTACATACTCCCCTACTTCTGCTACCCTACGTCCTCACTACTTCTGCTACCCTACATACTCCCCTACTTATGCTACCCCACATACTCCCCTACTTCTGCTACCCTACATACTCCCCTACTTCTGCTACCCTTCATTCTCCCCTACTTATGCTACCCGACATACCCCCTACTTCTGCTACCCTACATACTCCCCTACTTCTGTTACCCTACATACTCCCCTACTTCTGCTACCCTACATACTCCCCTACTTATGCTACCCCACATACTCCCCTACTTCTGCTACCCAACATACTCACCTACTTCTGCGACCCTACATACTCCCCTACTTCTGCTACCCCACGTATTCCCCTACTTCTGCTACCCTAGATATTCCCCTACTTCTGCTACCCCACATACTCCCCTACTTATGCTACCCTACATACTCCCCTACTTCTGCTACCCTGCATACTCCCCTACTTCTGCTACCCTACATACTCCATACTTCTGCTACCGTATGCACTCCCCTACTTCTGCTACCCCACGTATTCCCCTACTTCTGCTACCCTGCATACTCCTCTCCTTCTGCTACCCCACATACTCCCCTACTTATGCTACCCTACATACTCCCCTACTTCTGCTACCCTACATACTCCCCTACTTCTGCTACCTCACATATTCCCCTACTTATGCTACCCCACATACTCCCCTACTTCTGCTACCCTACATACTCCTCTCCTTCTGCTACCTCACATATTCCCCTTCATCTGCTACCCTACATACTCCCCTACTTCTGCTACCCTACATACTCCCCTACTTATGCTACCCCACATGCTCCCCTACTTCTGCTACCGTACGTACTCCCCTACTTCTGCTACCCCACATACTCCCCTACTTCTGCTACCCTACATACTCCCCTACTTCTGCTACACTACATACTCCCCTACTTCTGCTACCCTACATACTCCCCTACTTCTGCTACCCTATATACTCCCCTACTTCTGCTACCCTACATACTCCTCTCCTTCTGCTACCCTGCATACTCCCCTACTTCTGCTACCCTACATACTCCATACTTCTACTACCGTATGCACTCCCCTACTTCTGCTACCCCACGTATTCCCCTACTTCTGCTACCCTGCATACTCCTCTCCTTCTGCTACCCCACATACTCCCCTACTTATGCTACCCTACATACTCCCCTACTTCTGCTACCCTACATACTCCCCTACTTCTGCTACCTCACATATTCCCCTACTTATGCTACCCCACATACTCCCCTACTTCTGCTACCCTACATACTCCTCTCCTTCTGCTACCTCACATACCCTCCTACATCTGCTACCCTACAGACTCCTCTCCTGCTGCTACCTCATATATTTCCCTACTTCTGCTACCCTACATACTCCAGTACTTCTGCTACCCTACATACTCCCCTACTTCTGCTACCCTACATACTCCCCTACTTCTGCTACCCTGCATACTCCCCTACTTCTGCTACCCTACATACTCCACTACTTCTGCTACCGTACGTACTCCCCTACTTCTGCTACCCCACATACTCCCCTACTTCTGCTACCTTACATACTCCCCTACTTCTGCTACACTACATACTCCCCTACTTCTGCTACCCTACATACCCCCCTACTTCTGCTACCCTATATACTCCCCTACTTCTGCTACCCTACATACTCCTCTCCTTCTGCTACCTCACATATTCCCCTACTTCTGCTACCCTACATACTCCCCTACTTCTGCTACCCTACACACTCCCCTACTTCTGCTACCCTACATACTCCCCTACTTCTGCTACCCTACTTACTCCCTTACTTCTGCTACCGTACATACTCCCCTACTTATGCTACCCCACATACTCCCCTACTTCTGCTACCCTACATACTCCCCTACTTCTGCTACCCCACATACTCCCCTACTTCTGCTACCCTACATACTCCCCTACTTCTGCAACCTACATACTCCCCTACTTATGCTACCGCACATACTCCCCTACTTCTGCTACCCCACGTATGCCCCTACTTCTGCTACCCTAGATATTCCCCTACTTCTGCTACCCCACATACTCCCCTACTTATGCTACCCCACATACTCCCCTACTTCTGCTACCCTACAGACTCCTCTCCTCCTGCTACCTCATATATTTCCCTACTTCTGCTACCCTACATACTCCCCTACTTCTGCTACCCTACATACTCCCCTACTTCTGCTACCCTACATACTCCCCTACTTCTGCTACCCTGCATACTCCCCTACTTCTGCTACCCTACATACTCCACTACTTCTGCTACCGTATGTACTCCCCTACTTCTGCTACCCCACGTATTCCGCTACTTCTGCTACCCTGCATACTCCTCTCCTTCTGCTACCCCACATACTCCCCTACTTATGCTACCCTACATACTCCCCTACTTCTGCTACCCTACATACTCCCGTACTTCTGCTACCCTACATACTCCCCTACTTCTGCTACCCTACATACTCCCAAACTTCTGCTACCCTACATACTCCCCTACTTATGCTACCCCACATACTCCCCTACTTCTGCTACCATACATACTCCCCTACTTCTGCTACCCTACATACTCCCCTACTTCTGCTACCCTACATACTCCCTTACATCTGCTACCCTACATACTCCCCCACTTCTGCTACCCTACGAACTACCCCACTTCTGCTAGCCTACGTACTCCCCTATTTCAGCTACCCCAAGCATTCCCCTACTTCTGTTAGCCTGCATACTCCTCTCATTCTGCTACCCCACATACTCCCCCACTTGTGCTACCCTACATGCTCCCCTACTTCTGCTACCCTACATACTCCCCTACTTCTGCTACCCTACATACTCCCCTACTTCTGCTACCCTACATACTCCCCTACTTCTGCTACCCTACGTCCTCACTACTTCTGCTACCCTACATACTCCCCTACTTATGCTACCCCACATACTCCCCTACTTCTGCTACCCTACATACTCCCCTACTTCTGCTACCCTTCATTCTCCCCTACTTATGCTACCCGACATACCCCCTACTTCTGCTACCCTACATACTCCCCTACTTCTGTTACCCTACATACTCCCCTACTTCTGCTACCCTACATACTCCCCTACTTATGCTACCCCACATACTCCCCTACTTCTGCTACCCAACATACTCACCTACTTCTGCTACCCTACATACTCCCCTACTTCTGCTACCCCACGTATTCCCCTACTTCTGCTACCCTAGATATTCCCCTACTTCTGCTACCCCACATACTCCCCTACTTATGCTACCCTACATACTCCCCTACTTCTGCTACCCTGCATACTCCCCTACTTCTGCTACCCTACATACTCCATACTTCTGCTACCGTATGCACTCCCCTACTTCTGCTACCCCACGTATTCCCCTACTTCTGCTACCCTGCATACTCCTCTCCTTCTGCTACCCCACATACTCCCCTACTTATGCTACCCTACATACTCCCCTACTTCTGCTACCCTACATACTCCCCTACTTCTGCTACCTCACATATTCCCCTACTTATGCTACCTAACATACTCCCCTACTTCTGCTACCCTACATACTCCTCTCCTTCTGCTACCTCACATATTCCCCTACATCTGCTACCCTACATACTCCCCTACTTCTGCTACCCTACATACTCCCCTACTTATGCTACCCCACATGCTCCCCTACTTCTGCCACCGTACGTACTCCCCTAGTTCTGCTACCCCACATACTCCCCTACTTCTGCTACCCTACATACTCCCCTACTTCTGCTACACTACATACTCCCCTACTTCTGCTACCCTACATACTCCCCTACTTCTGCTACCCTATATACTCCCCTACTTCTGCTACCCTACATACTCCTCTCCTTCTGCTACCCTGCATACTCCCCTACTTCTGCTACCCTACATACTCCATACTTCTGCTACCGTATGCACTCCCCTACTTCTGCTACCCCACGTATTCCCCTACTTCTGCTACCCTGCATACTCCTCTCCATCTGCTACCCCACATACTCCCCTACTTATGCTACCCTACATACTCCCCTACTTCTGCTACCCTACATACTCCCCTACTTCTGCTACCTCACATATTCCCCTACTTATGCTACCCCACATACTCCCCTACTTCTGCTACCCTACATACTCCTCTCCTTCTGCTACCTCACATATTCCCCTACATCTGCTACCCCACGTATTCCCCTACTTCTGCTACCCTAGATATTCCCCTACTTCTGCTACCCCACATACTCCCCTACTTATGCTACCCCACATACTCCCCTACTTCTGCTACCCTACAGACTCCTCTCCTGCTGCTACCTCATATATTTCCCTACTTCTGCTACCCTACATACTCCAGTACTTCTGCTACCCTACATACTCCCCTACTTCTGCTACCCTACATACTCCCCTACTTCTGCTACCCTGCATACTCCCCTACTTCTGCTACCCTACATACTCCACTACATCTGCTACCGTACGTACTCCCCTACTTCTGCTACCCCACATACTCCCCTACTTCTGCTACCCTACATACTCCCCTACTTCTGCTACACTACACACTCCCCTACTTCTGCTACCCTACATACCCCCCTACTTCTGCTACCCTATATACTCCCCTACTTCTGCTACCCTACATACTCCTCTCCTTCTGCTACCTCACATATTCCCCTACTTCTGCTACCCTACATACTCCCCTACTTCTGCTACCCTACACACTCCCCTACATACTCCCCTACTTATGCTACCCCACATACTCCCCTACTTCTGCTACCCTACATACTCCCCTACTTCTGCTACCCCACATACTCCCCTACTTCTGCTACCCTACATACTCCCCTACTTCTGCAACCTACATACTCCCCTACTTATGCTACCGCACATACTCCCCTACTTCTGCTACCCCACGTATGCCCCTACTTCTGCTACCCTAGATATTCCCCTACTTCTGCTACCCCACATACTCCCCTACTTATGCTACCCCACATACTCCCCTACTTCTGCTACCCTACAGACTCCTCTCCTCCTGCTACCTCATATATTTCCCTACTTCTGCTACCCTACATACTCCCCTACTTCTGCTACCCTACATACTCCCCTACTTCTGCTACCCTACATACTCCCCTACTTCTGCTACCCTGCATACTCCCCTACTTCTGCTACCCTACATACTCCACTACTTCTGCTACCGTATGTACTCCCCTACTTCTGCTACCCCACGTATTCCGCTACTTCTGCTACCCTGCATACTCCTCTCCTTCTGCTACCCCACATACTCCCCTACTTATGCTACCCTACATACTCCCCTACTTCTGCTACCCTACATACTCCCGTACTTCTGCTACCCTACATACTCCCCTACTTCTGCTACCCTACATACTCCCAAACTTCTGCTACCCTACATACTCCCCTACTTATGCTACCCCACATACTCCCCTACTTCTGCTACCATACATACTCCCCTACTTCTGCTACCCTACATACTCCCCTACTTCTGCTACCCTACATACTCCCTTACTTCTGCTACCCTACATACTCCCCCACTTCTGCTACCCTACGAACTACCCCACTTCTGCTAGCCTACGTACTCCCCTACTTCAGCTACCCCAAGCATTCCCCTACTTCTGTTAGCCTGCATACTCCTCTCATTCTGCTACCCCACATACTCCCCCACTTGTGCTACCCTACATGCTCCCCTACTTCTGCTACCCTACATACTCCCCTACTTCTGCTACCCTACATACTCCCCTACTTCTGCTACCCTACATACTCCCCTACTTCTGCTACCCTACGTCCTCACTACTTCTGCTACCCTACATACTCCCCTACTTATGCTACCCCACATACTCCCCTACTTCTGCTACCCTACATACTGCCCTACTTCTGCTACCCTTCATTCTCCCCTACTTATGCTACCCGACATACCCCCTACTTCTGCTACCCTACATACTCCCCTACTTCTGTTACCCTACATACTCCCCTACTTCTGCTACCCTACATACTCCCCTACTTATGCTACCCCACATACTCCCCTACTTCTGCGACCCAACATACTCACCTACTTCTGCTACCCTACATACTCCCCTACTTCTGCTACCCCACGTATTCCCCTACTTCTGCTACCCTAGATATTCCCCTACTTCTGCTACCCCACATACTCCCCTACTTATGCTACCCTACATACTCCCCTACTTCTGCTACCCTGCATACTCCCCTACTTCTGCTACCGTATGCACTCCCCTACTTCTGCTACCCCACGTATTCACCTACTTCTGCTACCCTGCATACTCCTCTCCTTCTGCTACCCCACATACTCCCCTACGTATGCTACCCTACATACTCCCCTACTTCTGCTACCCTACATACTCCCCTACTTCTGCTACCTCACATATTCCCCTACTTATGCTACCCCACATACTCCCCTACTTCTGCTACCCTACATACTCCTCTCCTTCTGCTACCTCACATATTCCCCTACATCTGCTACCCTACATACTCCCCTACTTCTGCTACCCTACATACTCCCCTACTTATGCTACCCCACATGCTCCCCTACTTCTGCTACCATACATACTCCCCTACTTCTGCTACCCTACATACTCCCCTACTTCTGCTACCCTACATACTCCCCTACTTCTGCTACCCTACATACTCCCCTACTTCTGCTACCCTACATACTCCCCTACTTCTGCTACCCTACATACTCCCCTACTTCTGCTACCCTACACACTCCCCTACTTACGCTACATCACATAATCCCCTACTTCTGCTACCCTACATACTCCCCTACTTATGCTACCCCACATACTCCCCTACTTCTGCTACCCTACATACTCCTCTCCTTCTGCTACCTCACATATTCCCCTACATCAGCTACCCTACATAGTCCCCTACTTCTGCTACCCTACATACTCCCCTACTTATGCTACCCCACATACGCCCCTACTTCTGCTACCCTACATACTCCCCTACTTCTGCTACACTACATACTCCCCTACTTCTGCTACCCTACATACTCCCCTACTCCTGCTACCCTATATACTCCCCTACTTCTGCTACCCTACATACTCCTCTCCTTCTGCTACCTCACATATTCCTCTACTTCTGCTACCCTACATACTCCCCTACTTCTGCAACCCTACATACTCCCCTACTTCTGCTACCCTACATACTCCCCTACTTATGCTACCCCACATACTCCCCTACTTCTGCTACCCTACATACTCCTCTCCTTCTGCTACCTCACATATTCCCCTACTTCTGCTACCCTACATACTCCCCTACCTCTTCTACCCTACATACTCCCCTACTTATGCTACCCCACAAACTCCCCTACTTCTGCTACCCTACATACTCCTCTCCTTCTACTACCTCACATATTCCCCTACTTCTGCTACCCTACATACTCCCCTACTTCTGCTACCCTACATACTCCCCTACTTATGCTACCCCACATACTCCCCTACTTCTGCTACCCTACTTACTCCCCTACTTCTGCTACCCTATATACTCCCCTACTTCTGCTACCCTACATATTCCTCTCCTTCTGCTACCTCACATATTCCCCTACTTCTGCTACCCTACATACTCCCCTACTTCTGCTACCCTACACACTCCCCTACTTCTGCTACCCTACATACTCCCCTGCTTCTGCTACCCTACTTACTCCCCTACTTCTGCTACCCTATATACTCCCCTACTTCTGCTACCCTACATACTCCTCTCCTTCTGCTACCTCACATATTCCCCTACTTCTGCTACCCTACATACTCCCCTACTTCTGCTACCCTACACACTCCCCTACTTCTGCTACCCTACATACTCCCCTACTTCTGCTACCCTACATACTCCCCTACTTCTGCTACCCTACATACTCCCCTACTTCTGCTACCCTACATACTCCCCTACTTCTGCTACCCTACATACTCCCCTACTTCTGCTACCATACATACTCCCCTACTTCTGCTACCCTACATACTCCCTTACTTATGCTACCCCACATACTCTCCTACTTCTGCTACCCTACATACTCCCCTACTTCTGCTACCCTACATACTCCCCTACTTCTGCAACCTACATACTCCCCTACTTATGCTACCGCACATACTCCCCTACTTCTGCTACCCCACGTATGCCCCTACTTCTGCTACCCTAGATATTCCCCTACTTCTGCTACCCCACATACTCCCCTACTTATGCTACCCCACATACTCCCCTACTTCTGCTACCCTACAGACTCCTCTCCTCCTGCTACCTCATATATTTCCCTACTTCTGCTACCCTACATACTCCCCTACTTCTGCTACCCTACATACTCCCCTACTTCTGCTACCCTACATACTCCCCTACTTCTGCTACCCTGCATACTCCCCTACTTCTGCTACCCTACATACTCCACTACTTCTGCTACCGTATGTACTCCCCTACTTCTGCTACCCCACGTATTCCGCTACTTCTGCTACCCTGCATACTCCTCTCCTTCTGCTACCCCACATACTCCCCTACTTATGCTACCCTACATACTCCCCTACTTCTGCTACCCTACATACTCCCGTACTTCTGCTACCCTACATACTCCCCTACTTCTGCTACCCTACATACTCCCAAACTTCTGCTACCCTACATACTCCCCTACTTATGCTACCCCACATACTCCCCTACTTCTGCTACCATACATACTCCCCTACTTCTGCTACCCTACATACTCCCCTACTTCTGCTACCCTACATACTCCCTTACTTCTGCTACCCCACATACTCCCCTACTTATGCTACCCTACATACTCCCCTACTTCTGCTACCCTACATACTCCCGTACTTCTGCTACCCTACATACTCCCCTACTTCTGCTACCCTACATACTCCCAAACTTCTGCTACCCTACATACTCCCCTACTTCTGCTACCCTACATACTCCCCTACTTCTGCTACCCTACATACTCCCCTACTTCTGCTACCCTACGTCCTCACTACTTCTGCTACCCTACATACTCCCCTACTTATGCTACCCCACATACTCCCCTACTTCTGCTACCCTACATACTGCCCTACTTCTGCTACCCTTCATTCTCCCCTACTTATGCTACCCGACATACCCCCTACTTCTGCTACCCTACATACTCCCCTACTTCTGTTACCCTACATACTCCCCTACTTCTGCTACCCTACATACTCCCCTACTTATGCTACCCCACATACTCCCCTACTTCTGCGACCCAACATACTCACCTACTTCTGCTACCCTACATACTCCCCTACTTCTGCTACCCCACGTATTCCCCTACTTCTGCTACCCTAGATATTCCCCTACTTCTGCTACCCCACATACTCCCCTACTTATGCTACCCTACATACTCCCCTACTTCTGCTACCCTGCATACTCCCCTACTTCTGCTACCGTATGCACTCCCCTACTTCTGCTACCCCACGTATTCACCTACTTCTGCTACCCTGCATACTCCTCTCCTTCTGCTACCCCACATACTCCCCTACGTATGCTACCCTACATACTCCCCTACTTCTGCTACCCTACATACTCCCCTACTTCTGCTACCTCACATATTCCCCTACTTATGCTACCCCACATACTCCCCTACTTCTGCTACCCTACATACTCCTCTCCTTCTGCTACCTCACATATTCCCCTACATCTGCTACCCTACATACTCCCCTACTTCTGCTACCCTACATACTCCCCTACTTATGCTACCCCACATGCTCCCCTACTTCTGCTACCATACATACTCCCCTACTTCTGCTACCCTACATACTCCCCTACTTCTGCTACCCTACATACTCCCCTACTTCTGCTACCCTACATACTCCCCTACTTCTGCTACCCTACATACTCCCCTACTTCTGCTACCCTACATACTCCCCTACTTCTGCTACCCTACACACTCCCCTACTTACGCTACATCACATAATCCCCTACTTCTGCTACCCTACATACTCCCCTACTTATGCTACCCCACATACTCCCCTACTTCTGCTACCCTACATACTCCTCTCCTTCTGCTACCTCACATATTCCCCTACATCAGCTACCCTACATAGTCCCCTACTTCTGCTACCCTACATACTCCCCTACTTATGCTACCCCACATACGCCCCTACTTCTGCTACCCTACATACTCCCCTACTTCTGCTACACTACATACTCCCCTACTCCTGCTACCCTATATACTCCCCTACTTCTGCTACCCTACATACTCCTCTCCTTCTGCTACCTCACATATTCCTCTACTTCTGCTACCCTACATACTCCCCTACTTCTGCAACCCTACATACTCCCCTACTTCTGCTACCCTACATACTCCCCTACTTATGCTACCCCACATACTCCCCTACTTCTGCTACCCTACATACTCCTCTCCTTCTGCTACCTCACATATTCCCCTACTTCTGCTACCCTACATACTCCCCTACCTCTTCTACCCTACATACTCCCCTACTTATGCTACCCCACAAACTCCCCTACTTCTGCTACCCTACATACTCCTCTCCTTCTACTACCTCACATATTCCCCTACTTCTGCTACCCTACATACTCCCCTACTTCTGCTACCCTACATACTCCCCTACTTATGCTACCCCACATACTCCCCTACTTCTGCTACCCTACTTACTCCCCTACTTCTGCTACCCTATATACTCCCCTACTTCTGCTACCCTACATATTCCTCTCCTTCTGCTACCTCACATATTCCCCTACTTCTGCTACCCTACATACTCCCCTACTTCTGCTACCCTACACACTCCCCTACTTCTGCTACCCTACATACTCCCCTACTTCTGCTACCCTACTTACTCCCCTACTTCTGCTACCCTATATACTCCCCTACTTCTGCTACCCTACATACTCCTCTCCTTCTGCTACCTCACATATTCCCCTACTTCTGCTACCCTACATACTCCCCTACTTCTGCTACCCTACACACTCCCCTACTTCTGCTACCCTACATACTCCCCTACTTCTGCTACCCTACATACTCCCCTACTTCTGCTACCCTACATACTCCCCTACTTCTGCTACCCTACATACTCCCCTACTTCTGCTACCCTACATACTCCCCTACTTCTGCTACCATACATACTCCCCTACTTCTGCTACCCTACATACTCCCTTACTTATGCTACCCCACATACTCTCCTACTTCTGCTACCCTACATACTCCCCTACTTCTGCTACCCTACATACTCCCCTACTTATGCTACCCCACATACTCCCCTACTTCTGCTACCCTACATACTCCCCTACTTCTGCTACCCCACATACTCCCCTACTTCTGCTACCCTACATACTCCGCTACTTCTGCTACCCTTCATACTCCCCTACTTATGCTACCCCACATACTCCCCTACTTCTGCTACCCTACATACTCCCTTACTTATGCTACCCCACATACTTCCCTACTTCTGCTACCCTACATACTCCGCTACTTCTGCTACCCTTCATACTCCCCTACTTATGCTACCCCACATACTAACCTACTTCTGCTACCCTACATACACCCCTACTTCTGCTACCCTACATACTCCCCTACTTATGCTACCCCACATACTCCCCTACTTATGCTACCCCACATACTCCCCTACTTCTGCTACCCTACTTACTCCCCTACTTCTGCTACCCTATATACTCCCTTACTTCTGCTACCCTACATACTCCTCTCCTTCTGCTACCTCACATATTCCCCTACTTCTGCTACCCTACATACTCCCCTACCTCTTCTACCCTACATACTCCCCTACTTATGCTACCCCACAAACTCCCCTACTTCTGCTACCCTACATACTCCTCTCCTTCTGCTACCTCACATATTCCCCTACTTCTGCTACCCTACATACTCCCCTACTTCTGCTACCCTACATACTCCCCTACTTATGCTACCCCACATACTCCCCTACTTCTGCTACCCTACTTACTCCCCTACTTCTGCTACCCTATATACTCCCCTACTTCTGCTACCCTACATACTCCTCTCCTTGGGCTACCTCACATATTCCCCTACTTCTGCTACCCTACATACTCCCCTACTTCTGCTACCCTACACACTCCCCTACTTCTGCTACCCTACATACTCCCCTACTTCTGCTACCCTACTTACTCCCCTACTTCTGCTACCCTATATACTCCCCTACTTCTGCTACCCTACATACTCCTCTCCTTCTGCTACCTCACATATTCCCCTACTTCTGCTACCCTACATACTCCCCTACTTATGCTACCCCACATACTCCCCTACTTCTGCTACCCTACATACTCCCCTACTTCTGCTACCCTACATACTCCCCTACTTCTGCTACCCTACATACTCCCCTACTTCTGCTACCCTACATACTCCCCTACTTCTGCTACCCTACATACTCCCCTACTTCTGCTACCATACATACTCCCCTACTTCTGCTACCCTACATACTCCCTTACTTATGCTACCCCACATACTCTCCTACTTCTGCTACCCTACATACTCCCCTACTTCTGCTACCCTACATACTCCCCTACTTATGCTACCCCACATACTCCCCTACTTCTGCTACCCTACATACTCCCCTACTTCTGCTACCCCACATACTCCCCTACTTCTGCTACCCTACATACTCCGCTACTTCTGCTACCCTTCATACTCCCCTACTTATGCTACCCCACATACTCCCCTACTTCTGCTACCCTACATACTCCCTTACTTATGCTACCCCACATACTTCCCTACTTCTGCTACCCTACATACTCCGCTACTTCTGCTACCCTTCATACTCTCCTACTTCTGCTACCCTACATACTCCCCTACTTCTGCTACCCTACATACTCCCCTACTTATGCTACCCCACATACTCCCCTACTTCTGCTACCCTACATACTCCCCTACTTCTGCTACCCCACATACTCCCCTACTTCTGCTACCCTACATACTCCGCTACTTCTGCTACCCTTCATACTCCCCTACTTATGCTACCCCACATACTCCCCTACTTCTGCTACCCTACATACTCCCCTACTTCTGCTACCCTACATACTCCCCTACTTATGCTACCCCACATACTCCCCAACTTCTGCTACCCTACATACTCCCCTACTTCTGCTACCCTACATACTCCCTTACTTATGCTACCCCACATACTCCCCTACTTCTGCTACCCTACATACTCCCTTACTTCTGCTACCCTACATACTCCCCTACTTCTGCTACCCTACATACTCCCTTACTTATGCTACCCCACATACTCCCCTACTTATGCTACCCCACATACTCCCCTACTTCTGCTACCCTACATACTCCCCTACTTCTGCTACCCTACATACTCCCTTACTTATGCTACCCCACATACTCCCCTACTTCTGCTACCCTACATACTCCCCTACTTCTGCTACCCTACATACTCCTCTACTTCTGCTACCCTACATACTCCCCTACTTCTGCTACCATACATACTCCCCTACTTCTGCTACCCGACATACTCCCCTACTTCTGCTACCATACATACTCCCCTACTTCTGCTACCCCACATACTCCCCTACTTCTGCTACCCTACATACTCCGCTACTTCTGCTACCCTTCATACTCCCCTACTTATGCTACCCCACATACTCCCCTACTTCTGCTACCCTACATACTCCCCTACTTCTGCTACCCTACATACTCCCTTACTTATGCTACCCCACATACTCCCCTACTTATGCTACCCCACATACTCCCCTACTTCTGCTACCCTACATACTCCCCTACTTCTGCTACCCTACATACTCCCCTACTTCTGCTACCCTACATACTCCCCTACTTCTGCTACCTCACATATTCCCCTACTTATGCTACCCCACATACTCCCCTACTTCTGCTACCCTACATACTCCTCTCCTTCTGCTACCTCACATATTCCCCTACATCTGCTACCCCACGTATTCCCCTACTTCTGCTACCCTAGATATTCCCCTACTTCTGCTACCCCACATACTCCCCTACTTATGCTACCCCACATACTCCCCTACTTCTGCTACCCTACAGACTCCTCTCCTGCTGCTACCTCATATATTTCCCTACTTCTGCTACCCTACATACTCCAGTACTTCTGCTACCCTACATACTCCCCTACTTCTGCTACCCTACATACTCCCCTACTTCTGCTACCCTGCATACTCCCCTACTTCTGCTACCCTACATACTCCACTACATCTGCTACCGTACGTACTCCCCTACTTCTGCTACCCCACATACTCCCCTACTTCTGCTACCCTACATACTCCCCTACTTCTGCTACACTACACACTCCCCTACTTCTGCTACCCTACATACCCCCCTACTTCTGCTACCCTATATACTCCCCTACTTCTGCTACCCTACATACTCCTCTCCTTCTGCTACCTCACATATTCCCCTACTTCTGCTACCCTACATACTCCCCTACTTCTGCTACCCTACACACTCCCCTACATACTCCCCTACTTATGCTACCCCACATACTCCCCTACTTCTGCTACCCTACATACTCCCCTACTTCTGCTACCCCACATACTCCCCTACTTCTGCTACCCTACATACTCCCCTACTTCTGCAACCTACATACTCCCCTACTTATGCTACCGCACATACTCCCCTACTTCTGCTACCCCACGTATGCCCCTACTTCTGCTACCCTAGATATTCCCCTACTTCTGCTACCCCACATACTCCCCTACTTATGCTACCCCACATACTCCCCTACTTCTGCTACCCTACAGACTCCTCTCCTCCTGCTACCTCATATATTTCCCTACTTCTGCTACCCTACATACTCCCCTACTTCTGCTACCCTACATACTCCCCTCCTTCTGCTACCCTACATACTCCCCTACTTCTGCTACCCTGCATACTCCCCTACTTCTGCTACCCTACATACTCCACTACTTCTGCTACCGTATGTACTCCCCTACTTCTGCTACCCCACGTATTCCGCTACTTCTGCTACCCTGCATACTCCTCTCCTTCTGCTACCCCACATACTCCCCTACTTATGCTACCCTACATACTCCCCTACTTCTGCTACCCTACATACTCCCGTACTTCTGCTACCCTACATACTCCCCTACTTCTGCTACCCTACATACTCCCAAACTTCTGCTACCCTACATACTCCCCTACTTATGCTACCCCACATACTCCCCTACTTCTGCTACCATACATACTCCCCTACTTCTGCTACCCTACATACTCCCCTACTTCTGCTACCCTACATACTCCCTTACTTCTGCTACCCTACATACTCCCCCACTTCTGCTACCCTACGAACTACCCCACTTCTGCTAGCCTACGTACTCCCCTACTTCAGCTACCCCAAGCATTCCCCTACTTCTGTTAGCCTGCATACTCCTCTCATTCTGCTACCCCACATACTCCCCCACTTGTGCTACCCTACATGCTCCCCTACTTCTGCTACCCTACATACTCCCCTACTTCTGCTACCCTACATACTCCCCTACTTCTGCTACCCTACATACTCCCCTACTTCTGCTACCCTACGTCCTCACTACTTCTGCTACCCCACATACTCCCCTACTTCTGCTACCCTACATACTCCCCTACTTCTGCTACCCTACATACTCCCCTACTTCTGCTACCCTACATACTCCCCTACTTCTGCTACCCTACATACTCCCCTACTTCTGCTACCCTACATACTCCCCTACTTCTGCTACCCTACACACTCCCCTACTTACGCTACATCACATAATCCCCTACTTCTGCTACCCTACATACTCCCCTACTTATGCTACCCCACATACTCCCCTACTTCTGCTACCCTACATACTCCTCTCCTTCTGCTACCTCACATATTCCCCTACATCAGCTACCCTACATAGTCCCCTACTTCTGCTACCCTACATACTCCCCTACTTATGCTACCCCACATACGCCCCTACTTCTGCTACCCTACATACTCCCCTACTTCTGCTACACTACATACTCCCCTACTTCTGCTACCCTACATACTCCCCTACTCCTGCTACCCTATATACTCCCCTACTTCTGCTACCCTACATACTCCTCTCCTTCTGCTACCTCACATATTCCTCTACTTCTGCTACCCTACATACTCCCCTACTTCTGCAACCCAACATACTCCCCTACTTCTGCTACCCTACATACTCCCCTACTTATGCTACCCCACATACTCCCCTACTTCTGCTACCCTACATACTCCTCTCCTTCTGCTACCTCACATATTCCCCTACTTCTGCTACCCTACATACTCCCCTACCTCTTCTACCCTACATACTCCCCTACTTATGCTACCCCACAAACTCCCCTACTTCTGCTACCCTACATACTCCTCTCCTTCTACTACCTCACATATTCCCCTACTTCTGCTACCCTACATACTCCCCTACTTCTGCTACCCTACATACTCCCCTACTTATGCTACCCTACACACTCCCCTACTTCTGCTACCCTACATACTCCCCTACTTCTGCTACCCTACTTACTCCCCTACTTCTGCTACCCTATATACTCCCCTACTTCTGCTACCCTACATACTCCTCTCCTTCTGCTACCTCACATATTCCCCTACTTCTGCTACCCTACATACTCCCCTACTTCTGCTACCCTACACACTCCCCTACTTCTGCTACCCTACATACTCCCCTACTTCTGCTACCCTACATACTCCCCTACTTCTGCTACCCTACATACTCCCCTACTTCTGCTACCCTACATACTCCCCTACTTCTGCTACCCTACATACTCCCCTACTTCTGCTACCATACATACTCCCCTACTTCTGCTACCCTACATACTCCCTTACTTATGCTACCCCACATACTCTCCTACTTCTGCTACCCTACATACTCCCCAACTTCTGCTACCCTACATACTCCCCTACTTATGCTACCCCACATACTCCCCTACTTCTGCTACCCTACATACTCCCCTACTTCTGCTACCCCACATACTCCCCTACTTCTGCTACCCTACATACTCCGCTACTTCTGCTACCCTTCATACTCCCCTACTTATGCTACCCCACATACTCCCCTACTCCTGCTACCCTACATACTCCCTTACTTATGCTACCCCACATACTTCCCTACTTCTGCTACCCTACATACTCCGCTACTTCTGCTACCCTTCATACTCCCCTACTTATGCTACCCCACATACTCCCCTACTTCTGCTACCCTACATACACCCCTACTTCTGCTACCCTACATACTCCCCTACTTATGCTACCCCACATACTCCCCTACTTCTGCTACCCTACATACTCCCCTACTTCTGCTACCCTACATACTCCCTTACTTATGCTACCGCACATACTCCCCTACTTCTGCTACCCTACATACTCCCTTACTTCTGCTACCCTACATACTCCCCTACTTCTGCTACCTCACATATTCCCCTACTTCTGCTACCCTACATACTCCCCTACCTCTTCTACCCTACATACTCCCCTACTTATGCTACCCCACAAACTCCCCTACTTCTGCTACCCTACATACTCCTCTCCTTCTGCTACCTCACATATTCCCCTACTTCTGCTACCCTACATACTCCCCTACTTCTGCTACCCTACATACTCCCCTACTTATGCTACCCCACATACTCGCCTACTTCTGCTACCCTACTTACTCCCCTACTTCTGCTACCCTATATACTCCCTTACTTCTGCTACCCTACATACTCCTCTCCTTCTGCTACCTCACATATTCCCCTACTTCTGCTACCCTACATACTCCCCTACCTCTTCTACCCTACATACTCCCCTACTTATGCTACCCCACAAACTCCCCTACTTCTGCTACCCTACATACTCCTCTCCTTCTGCTACCTCACATATTCCCCTACTTCTGCTACCCTACATACTCCCCTACTTCTGCTACCCTACATACTCCCCTACTTATGCTACCCCACATACTCCCCTACTTCTGCTACCCTACTTACTCCCCTACTTCTGCTACCCTATATACTCCCCTACTTCTGCTACCCTACATACTCCTCTCCTTGGGCTACCTCACATATTCCCCTACTTCTGCTACCCTACATACTCCCCTACTTCTGCTACCCTACACACTCCCCTACTTCTGCTACCCTACATACTCCCCTACTTCTGCTACCCTACTTACTCCCCTACTTCTGCTACCCTACATACTCCCTTACTTATGCTACCGCACATACTCCCCTACTTCTGCTACCCTACATACTCCCTTACTTCTGCTACCCTACATACTCCCCTACTTCTGCTACCTCACATATTCCCCTACTTCTGCTACCCTACATACTCCCCTACCTCTTCTACCCTACATACTCCCCTACTTATGCTACCCCACAAACTCCCCTACTTCTGCTACCCTACATACTCCTCTCCTTCTGCTACCTCACATATTCCCCTACTTCTGCTACCCTACATACTCCCCTACTTCTGCTACCCTACATACTCCCCTACTTATGCTACCCCACATACTCGCCTACTTCTGCTACCCTACTTACTCCCCTACTTCTGCTACCCTATATACTCCCTTACTTCTGCTACCCTACATACTCCTCTCCTTCTGCTACCTCACATATTCCCCTACTTCTGCTACCCTACATACTCCCCTACCTCTTCTACCCTACATACTCCCCTACTTATGCTACCCCACAAACTCCCCTACTTCTGCTACCCTACATACTCCTCTCCTTCTGCTACCTCACATATTCCCCTACTTCTGCTACCCTACATACTCCCCTACTTCTGCTACCCTACATACTCCCCTACTTCTGCTACCCTACATACTCCCCTACTTCTGCTACCCTACGTCCTCACTACTTCTGCTACCCTACATACTCCCCTACTTATGCTACCCCACATACTCCCCTACTTCTGCTACCCTACATACTGCCCTACTTCTGCTACCCTTCATTCTCCCCTACTTATGCTACCCGACATACCCCCTACTTCTGCTACCCTACATACTCCCCTACTTCTGTTACCCTACATACTCCCCTACTTCTGCTACCCTACATACTCCCCTACTTATGCTACCCCACATACTCCCCTACTTCTGCGACCCAACATACTCACCTACTTCTGCTACCCTACATACTCCCCTACTTCTGCTACCCCACGTATTCCCCTACTTCTGCTACCCTAGATATTCCCCTACTTCTGCTACCCCACATACTCCCCTACTTATGCTACCCTACATACTCCCCTACTTCTGCTACCCTGCATACTCCCCTACTTCTGCTACCGTATGCACTCCCCTACTTCTGCTACCCCACGTATTCACCTACTTCTGCTACCCTGCATACTCCTCTCCTTCTGCTACCCCACATACTCCCCTACGTATGCTACCCTACATACTCCCCTACTTCTGCTACCCTACATACTCCCCTACTTCTGCTACCTCACATATTCCCCTACTTATGCTACCCCACATACTCCCCTACTTCTGCTACCCTACATACTCCTCTCCTTCTGCTACCTCACATATTCCCCTACATCTGCTACCCTACATACTCCCCTACTTCTGCTACCCTACATACTCCCCTACTTATGCTACCCCACATGCTCCCCTACTTCTGCTACCATACATACTCCCCTACTTCTGCTACCCTACATACTCCCCTACTTCTGCTACCCTACATACTCCCCTACTTCTGCTACCCTACATACTCCCCTACTTCTGCTACCCTACATACTCCCCTACTTCTGCTACCCTACATACTCCCCTACTTCTGCTACCCTACACACTCCCCTACTTACGCTACATCACATAATCCCCTACTTCTGCTACCCTACATACTCCCCTACTTATGCTACCCCACATACTCCCCTACTTCTGCTACCCTACATACTCCTCTCCTTCTGCTACCTCACATATTCCCCTACATCAGCTACCCTACATAGTCCCCTACTTCTGCTACCCTACATACTCCCCTACTTATGCTACCCCACATACGCCCCTACTTCTGCTACCCTACATACTCCCCTACTTCTGCTACACTACATACTCCCCTACTTCTGCTACCCTACATACTCCCCTACTCCTGCTACCCTATATACTCCCCTACTTCTGCTACCCTACATACTCCTCTCCTTCTGCTACCTCACATATTCCTCTACTTCTGCTACCCTACATACTCCCCTACTTCTGCAACCCTACATACTCCCCTACTTCTGCTACCCTACATACTCCCCTACTTATGCTACCCCACATACTCCCCTACTTCTGCTACCCTACATACTCCTCTCCTTCTGCTACCTCACATATTCCCCTACTTCTGCTACCCTACATACTCCCCTACCTCTTCTACCCTACATACTCCCCTACTTATGCTACCCCACAAACTCCCCTACTTCTGCTACCCTACATACTCCTCTCCTTCTACTACCTCACATATTCCCCTACTTCTGCTACCCTACATACTCCCCTACTTCTGCTACCCTACATACTCCCCTACTTATGCTACCCCACATACTCCCCTACTTCTGCTACCCTACTTACTCCCCTACTTCTGCTACCCTATATACTCCCCTACTTCTGCTACCCTACATATTCCTCTCCTTCTGCTACCTCACATATTCCCCTACTTCTGCTACCCTACATACTCCCCTACTTCTGCTACCCTACACACTCCCCTACTTCTGCTACCCTACATACTCCCCTGCTTCTGCTACCCTACTTACTCCCCTACTTCTGCTACCCTATATACTCCCCTACTTCTGCTACCCTACATACTCCTCTCCTTCTGCTACCTCACATATTCCCCTACTTCTGCTACCCTACATACTCCCCTACTTCTGCTACCCTACACACTCCCCTACTTCTGCTACCCTACATACTCCCCTACTTCTGCTACCCTACATACTCCCCTACTTCTGCTACCCTACATACTCCCCTACTTCTGCTACCCTACATACTCCCCTACTTCTGCTACCCTACATACTCCCCTACTTCTGCTACCATACATACTCCCCTACTTCTGCTACCCTACATACTCCCTTACTTATGCTACCCCACATACTCTCCTACTTCTGCTACCCTACATACTCCCCTACTTCTGCTACCCTACATACTCCCCTACTTCTGCAACCTACATACTCCCCTACTTATGCTACCGCACATACTCCCCTACTTCTGCTACCCCACGTATGCCCCTACTTCTGCTACCCTAGATATTCCCCTACTTCTGCTACCCCACATACTCCCCTACTTATGCTACCCCACATACTCCCCTACTTCTGCTACCCTACAGACTCCTCTCCTCCTGCTACCTCATATATTTCCCTACTTCTGCTACCCTACATACTCCCCTACTTCTGCTACCCTACATACTCCCCTACTTCTGCTACCCTACATACTCCCCTACTTCTGCTACCCTGCATACTCCCCTACTTCTGCTACCCTACATACTCCACTACTTCTGCTACCGTATGTACTCCCCTACTTCTGCTACCCCACGTATTCCGCTACTTCTGCTACCCTGCATACTCCTCTCCTTCTGCTACCCCACATACTCCCCTACTTATGCTACCCTACATACTCCCCTACTTCTGCTACCCTACATACTCCCGTACTTCTGCTACCCTACATACTCCCCTACTTCTGCTACCCTACATACTCCCAAACTTCTGCTACCCTACATACTCCCCTACTTATGCTACCCCACATACTCCCCTACTTCTGCTACCATACATACTCCCCTACTTCTGCTACCCTACATACTCCCCTACTTCTGCTACCCTACATACTCCCTTACTTCTGCTACCCCACATACTCCCCTACTTATGCTACCCTACATACTCCCCTACTTCTGCTACCCTACATACTCCCGTACTTCTGCTACCCTACATACTCCCCTACTTCTGCTACCCTACATACTCCCAAACTTCTGCTACCCTACATACTCCCCTACTTCTGCTACCCTACATACTCCCCTACTTCTGCTACCCTACATACTCCCCTACTTCTGCTACCCTACGTCCTCACTACTTCTGCTACCCTACATACTCCCCTACTTATGCTACCCCACATACTCCCCTACTTCTGCTACCCTACATACTGCCCTACTTCTGCTACCCTTCATTCTCCCCTACTTATGCTACCCGACATACCCCCTACTTCTGCTACCCTACATACTCCCCTACTTCTGTTACCCTACATACTCCCCTACTTCTGCTACCCTACATACTCCCCTACTTATGCTACCCCACATACTCCCCTACTTCTGCGACCCAACATACTCACCTACTTCTGCTACCCTACATACTCCCCTACTTCTGCTACCCCACGTATTCCCCTACTTCTGCTACCCTAGATATTCCCCTACTTCTGCTACCCCACATACTCCCCTACTTATGCTACCCTACATACTCCCCTACTTCTGCTACCCTGCATACTCCCCTACTTCTGCTACCGTATGCACTCCCCTACTTCTGCTACCCCACGTATTCACCTACTTCTGCTACCCTGCATACTCCTCTCCTTCTGCTACCCCACATACTCCCCTACGTATGCTACCCTACATACTCCCCTACTTCTGCTACCCTACATACTCCCCTACTTCTGCTACCTCACATATTCCCCTACTTATGCTACCCCACATACTCCCCTACTTCTGCTACCCTACATACTCCTCTCCTTCTGCTACCTCACATATTCCCCTACATCTGCTACCCTACATACTCCCCTACTTCTGCTACCCTACATACTCCCCTACTTATGCTACCCCACATGCTCCCCTACTTCTGCTACCATACATACTCCCCTACTTCTGCTACCCTACATACTCCCCTACTTCTGCTACCCTACATACTCCCCTACTTCTGCTACCCTACATACTCCCCTACTTCTGCTACCCTACATACTCCCCTACTTCTGCTACCCTACATACTCCCCTACTTCTGCTACCCTACACACTCCCCTACTTACGCTACATCACATAATCCCCTACTTCTGCTACCCTACATACTCCCCTACTTATGCTACCCCACATACTCCCCTACTTCTGCTACCCTACATACTCCTCTCCTTCTGCTACCTCACATATTCCCCTACATCAGCTACCCTACATAGTCCCCTACTTCTGCTACCCTACATACTCCCCTACTTATGCTACCCCACATACGCCCCTACTTCTGCTACCCTACATACTCCCCTACTTCTGCTACACTACATACTCCCCTACTCCTGCTACCCTATATACTCCCCTACTTCTGCTACCCTACATACTCCTCTCCTTCTGCTACCTCACATATTCCTCTACTTCTGCTACCCTACATACTCCCCTACTTCTGCAACCCTACATACTCCCCTACTTCTGCTACCCTACATACTCCCCTACTTATGCTACCCCACATACTCCCCTACTTCTGCTACCCTACATACTCCTCTCCTTCTGCTACCTCACATATTCCCCTACTTCTGCTACCCTACATACTCCCCTACCTCTTCTACCCTACATACTCCCCTACTTATGCTACCCCACAAACTCCCCTACTTCTGCTACCCTACATACTCCTCTCCTTCTACTACCTCACATATTCCCCTACTTCTGCTACCCTACATACTCCCCTACTTCTGCTACCCTACATACTCCCCTACTTATGCTACCCCACATACTCCCCTACTTCTGCTACCCTACTTACTCCCCTACTTCTGCTACCCTATATACTCCCCTACTTCTGCTACCCTACATATTCCTCTCCTTCTGCTACCTCACATATTCCCCTACTTCTGCTACCCTACATACTCCCCTACTTCTGCTACCCTACACACTCCCCTACTTCTGCTACCCTACATACTCCCCTACTTCTGCTACCCTACTTACTCCCCTACTTCTGCTACCCTATATACTCCCCTACTTCTGCTACCCTACATACTCCTCTCCTTCTGCTACCTCACATATTCCCCTACTTCTGCTACCCTACATACTCCCCTACTTCTGCTACCCTACACACTCCCCTACTTCTGCTACCCTACATACTCCCCTACTTCTGCTACCCTACATACTCCCCTACTTCTGCTACCCTACATACTCCCCTACTTCTGCTACCCTACATACTCCCCTACTTCTGCTACCCTACATACTCCCCTACTTCTGCTACCATACATACTCCCCTACTTCTGCTACCCTACATACTCCCTTACTTATGCTACCCCACATACTCTCCTACTTCTGCTACCCTACATACTCCCCTACTTCTGCTACCCTACATACTCCCCTACTTATGCTACCCCACATACTCCCCTACTTCTGCTACCCTACATACTCCCCTACTTCTGCTACCCCACATACTCCCCTACTTCTGCTACCCTACATACTCCGCTACTTCTGCTACCCTTCATACTCCCCTACTTATGCTACCCCACATACTCCCCTACTTCTGCTACCCTACATACTCCCTTACTTATGCTACCCCACATACTTCCCTACTTCTGCTACCCTACATACTCCGCTACTTCTGCTACCCTTCATACTCCCCTACTTATGCTACCCCACATACTAACCTACTTCTGCTACCCTACATACACCCCTACTTCTGCTACCCTACATACTCCCCTACTTATGCTACCCCACATACTCCCCTACTTATGCTACCCCACATACTCCCCTACTTCTGCTACCCTACTTACTCCCCTACTTCTGCTACCCTATATACTCCCTTACTTCTGCTACCCTACATACTCCTCTCCTTCTGCTACCTCACATATTCCCCTACTTCTGCTACCCTACATACTCCCCTACCTCTTCTACCCTACATACTCCCCTACTTATGCTACCCCACAAACTCCCCTACTTCTGCTACCCTACATACTCCTCTCCTTCTGCTACCTCACATATTCCCCTACTTCTGCTACCCTACATACTCCCCTACTTCTGCTACCCTACATACTCCCCTACTTATGCTACCCCACATACTCCCCTACTTCTGCTACCCTACTTACTCCCCTACTTCTGCTACCCTATATACTCCCCTACTTCTGCTACCCTACATACTCCTCTCCTTGGGCTACCTCACATATTCCCCTACTTCTGCTACCCTACATACTCCCCTACTTCTGCTACCCTACACACTCCCCTACTTCTGCTACCCTACATACTCCCCTACTTCTGCTACCCTACTTACTCCCCTACTTCTGCTACCCTATATACTCCCCTACTTCTGCTACCCTACATACTCCTCTCCTTCTGCTACCTCACATATTCCCCTACTTCTGCTACCCTACATACTCCCCTACTTATGCTACCCCACATACTCCCCTACTTCTGCTACCCTACATACTCCCCTACTTCTGCTACCCTACATACTCCCCTACTTCTGCTACCCTACATACTCCCCTACTTCTGCTACCCTACATACTCCCCTACTTCTGCTACCCTACATACTCCCCTACTTCTGCTACCATACATACTCCCCTACTTCTGCTACCCTACATACTCCCTTACTTATGCTACCCCACATACTCTCCTACTTCTGCTACCCTACATACTCCCCTACTTCTGCTACCCTACATACTCCCCTACTTATGCTACCCCACATACTCCCCTACTTCTGCTACCCTACATACTCCCCTACTTCTGCTACCCCACATACTCCCCTACTTCTGCTACCCTACATACTCCGCTACTTCTGCTACCCTTCATACTCCCCTACTTATGCTACCCCACATACTCCCCTACTTCTGCTACCCTACATACTCCCTTACTTATGCTACCCCACATACTTCCCTACTTCTGCTACCCTACATACTCCGCTACTTCTGCTACCCTTCATACTCTCCTACTTCTGCTACCCTACATACTCCCCTACTTCTGCTACCCTACATACTCCCCTACTTATGCTACCCCACATACTCCCCTACTTCTGCTACCCTACATACTCCCCTACTTCTGCTACCCCACATACTCCCCTACTTCTGCTACCCTACATACTCCGCTACTTCTGCTACCCTTCATACTCCCCTACTTATGCTACCCCACATACTCCCCTACTTCTGCTACCCTACATACTCCCCTACTTCTGCTACCCTACATACTCCCCTACTTATGCTACCCCACATACTCCCCAACTTCTGCTACCCTACATACTCCCCTACTTCTGCTACCCTACATACTCCCTTACTTATGCTACCCCACATACTCCCCTACTTCTGCTACCCTACATACTCCCTTACTTCTGCTACCCTACATACTCCCCTACTTCTGCTACCCTACATACTCCCTTACTTATGCTACCCCACATACTCCCCTACTTATGCTACCCCACATACTCCCCTACTTCTGCTACCCTACATACTCCCCTACTTCTGCTACCCTACATACTCCCTTACTTATGCTACCCCACATACTCCCCTACTTCTGCTACCCTACATACTCCCCTACTTCTGCTACCCTACATACTCCTCTACTTCTGCTACCCTACATACTCCCCTACTTCTGCTACCATACATACTCCCCTACTTCTGCTACCCGACATACTCCCCTACTTCTGCTACCATACATACTCCCCTACTTCTGCTACCCCACATACTCCCCTACTTCTGCTACCCTACATACTCCGCTACTTCTGCTACCCTTCATACTCCCCTACTTATGCTACCCCACATACTCCCCTACTTCTGCTACCCTACATACTCCCCTACTTCTGCTACCCTACATACTCCCTTACTTATGCTACCCCACATACTCCCCTACTTATGCTACCCCACATACTCCCCTACTTCTGCTACCCTACATACTCCCCTACTTCTGCTACCCTACATACTCCCCTACTTCTGCTACCCTACATACTCCCCTACTTCTGCTACCTCACATATTCCCCTACTTATGCTACCCCACATACTCCCCTACTTCTGCTACCCTACATACTCCTCTCCTTCTGCTACCTCACATATTCCCCTACATCTGCTACCCCACGTATTCCCCTACTTCTGCTACCCTAGATATTCCCCTACTTCTGCTACCCCACATACTCCCCTACTTATGCTACCCCACATACTCCCCTACTTCTGCTACCCTACAGACTCCTCTCCTGCTGCTACCTCATATATTTCCCTACTTCTGCTACCCTACATACTCCAGTACTTCTGCTACCCTACATACTCCCCTACTTCTGCTACCCTACATACTCCCCTACTTCTGCTACCCTGCATACTCCCCTACTTCTGCTACCCTACATACTCCACTACATCTGCTACCGTACGTACTCCCCTACTTCTGCTACCCCACATACTCCCCTACTTCTGCTACCCTACATACTCCCCTACTTCTGCTACACTACACACTCCCCTACTTCTGCTACCCTACATACCCCCCTACTTCTGCTACCCTATATACTCCCCTACTTCTGCTACCCTACATACTCCTCTCCTTCTGCTACCTCACATATTCCCCTACTTCTGCTACCCTACATACTCCCCTACTTCTGCTACCCTACACACTCCCCTACATACTCCCCTACTTATGCTACCCCACATACTCCCCTACTTCTGCTACCCTACATACTCCCCTACTTCTGCTACCCCACATACTCCCCTACTTCTGCTACCCTACATACTCCCCTACTTCTGCAACCTACATACTCCCCTACTTATGCTACCGCACATACTCCCCTACTTCTGCTACCCCACGTATGCCCCTACTTCTGCTACCCTAGATATTCCCCTACTTCTGCTACCCCACATACTCCCCTACTTATGCTACCCCACATACTCCCCTACTTCTGCTACCCTACAGACTCCTCTCCTCCTGCTACCTCATATATTTCCCTACTTCTGCTACCCTACATACTCCCCTACTTCTGCTACCCTACATACTCCCCTCCTTCTGCTACCCTACATACTCCCCTACTTCTGCTACCCTGCATACTCCCCTACTTCTGCTACCCTACATACTCCACTACTTCTGCTACCGTATGTACTCCCCTACTTCTGCTACCCCACGTATTCCGCTACTTCTGCTACCCTGCATACTCCTCTCCTTCTGCTACCCCACATACTCCCCTACTTATGCTACCCTACATACTCCCCTACTTCTGCTACCCTACATACTCCCGTACTTCTGCTACCCTACATACTCCCCTACTTCTGCTACCCTACATACTCCCAAACTTCTGCTACCCTACATACTCCCCTACTTATGCTACCCCACATACTCCCCTACTTCTGCTACCATACATACTCCCCTACTTCTGCTACCCTACATACTCCCCTACTTCTGCTACCCTACATACTCCCTTACTTCTGCTACCCTACATACTCCCCCACTTCTGCTACCCTACGAACTACCCCACTTCTGCTAGCCTACGTACTCCCCTACTTCAGCTACCCCAAGCATTCCCCTACTTCTGTTAGCCTGCATACTCCTCTCATTCTGCTACCCCACATACTCCCCCACTTGTGCTACCCTACATGCTCCCCTACTTCTGCTACCCTACATACTCCCCTACTTCTGCTACCCTACATACTCCCCTACTTCTGCTACCCTACATACTCCCCTACTTCTGCTACCCTACGTCCTCACTACTTCTGCTACCCCACATACTCCCCTACTTCTGCTACCCTACATACTCCCCTACTTCTGCTACCCTACATACTCCCCTACTTCTGCTACCCTACATACTCCCCTACTTCTGCTACCCTACATACTCCCCTACTTCTGCTACCCTACATACTCCCCTACTTCTGCTACCCTACACACTCCCCTACTTACGCTACATCACATAATCCCCTACTTCTGCTACCCTACATACTCCCCTACTTATGCTACCCCACATACTCCCCTACTTCTGCTACCCTACATACTCCTCTCCTTCTGCTACCTCACATATTCCCCTACATCAGCTACCCTACATAGTCCCCTACTTCTGCTACCCTACATACTCCCCTACTTATGCTACCCCACATACGCCCCTACTTCTGCTACCCTACATACTCCCCTACTTCTGCTACACTACATACTCCCCTACTTCTGCTACCCTACATACTCCCCTACTCCTGCTACCCTATATACTCCCCTACTTCTGCTACCCTACATACTCCTCTCCTTCTGCTACCTCACATATTCCTCTACTTCTGCTACCCTACATACTCCCCTACTTCTGCAACCCAACATACTCCCCTACTTCTGCTACCCTACATACTCCCCTACTTATGCTACCCCACATACTCCCCTACTTCTGCTACCCTACATACTCCTCTCCTTCTGCTACCTCACATATTCCCCTACTTCTGCTACCCTACATACTCCCCTACCTCTTCTACCCTACATACTCCCCTACTTATGCTACCCCACAAACTCCCCTACTTCTGCTACCCTACATACTCCTCTCCTTCTACTACCTCACATATTCCCCTACTTCTGCTACCCTACATACTCCCCTACTTCTGCTACCCTACATACTCCCCTACTTATGCTACCCTACACACTCCCCTACTTCTGCTACCCTACATACTCCCCTACTTCTGCTACCCTACTTACTCCCCTACTTCTGCTACCCTATATACTCCCCTACTTCTGCTACCCTACATACTCCTCTCCTTCTGCTACCTCACATATTCCCCTACTTCTGCTACCCTACATACTCCCCTACTTCTGCTACCCTACACACTCCCCTACTTCTGCTACCCTACATACTCCCCTACTTCTGCTACCCTACATACTCCCCTACTTCTGCTACCCTACATACTCCCCTACTTCTGCTACCCTACATACTCCCCTACTTCTGCTACCCTACATACTCCCCTACTTCTGCTACCATACATACTCCCCTACTTCTGCTACCCTACATACTCCCTTACTTATGCTACCCCACATACTCTCCTACTTCTGCTACCCTACATACTCCCCAACTTCTGCTACCCTACATACTCCCCTACTTATGCTACCCCACATACTCCCCTACTTCTGCTACCCTACATACTCCCCTACTTCTGCTACCCCACATACTCCCCTACTTCTGCTACCCTACATACTCCGCTACTTCTGCTACCCTTCATACTCCCCTACTTATGCTACCCCACATACTCCCCTACTCCTGCTACCCTACATACTCCCTTACTTATGCTACCCCACATACTTCCCTACTTCTGCTACCCTACATACTCCGCTACTTCTGCTACCCTTCATACTCCCCTACTTATGCTACCCCACATACTCCCCTACTTCTGCTACCCTACATACACCCCTACTTCTGCTACCCTACATACTCCCCTACTTATGCTACCCCACATACTCCCCTACTTCTGCTACCCTACATACTCCCCTACTTCTGCTACCCTACATACTCCCTTACTTATGCTACCGCACATACTCCCCTACTTCTGCTACCCTACATACTCCCTTACTTCTGCTACCCTACATACTCCCCTACTTCTGCTACCTCACATATTCCCCTACTTCTGCTACCCTACATACTCCCCTACCTCTTCTACCCTACATACTCCCCTACTTATGCTACCCCACAAACTCCCCTACTTCTGCTACCCTACATACTCCTCTCCTTCTGCTACCTCACATATTCCCCTACTTCTGCTACCCTACATACTCCCCTACTTCTGCTACCCTACATACTCCCCTACTTATGCTACCCCACATACTCGCCTACTTCTGCTACCCTACTTACTCCCCTACTTCTGCTACCCTATATACTCCCTTACTTCTGCTACCCTACATACTCCTCTCCTTCTGCTACCTCACATATTCCCCTACTTCTGCTACCCTACATACTCCCCTACCTCTTCTACCCTACATACTCCCCTACTTATGCTACCCCACAAACTCCCCTACTTCTGCTACCCTACATACTCCTCTCCTTCTGCTACCTCACATATTCCCCTACTTCTGCTACCCTACATACTCCCCTACTTCTGCTACCCTACATACTCCCCTACTTATGCTACCCCACATACTCCCCTACTTCTGCTACCCTACTTACTCCCCTACTTCTGCTACCCTATATACTCCCCTACTTCTGCTACCCTACATACTCCTCTCCTTGGGCTACCTCACATATTCCCCTACTTCTGCTACCCTACATACTCCCCTACTTCTGCTACCCTACACACTCCCCTACTTCTGCTACCCTACATACTCCCCTACTTCTGCTACCCTACTTACTCCCCTACTTCTGCTACCCTATATACTCCCCTACTTCTGCTACCCTACATACTCCTCTCCTTCTGCTACCTCACATATTCCCCTACTTCTGCTACCCTACATACTCCCCTACTTATGCTACCCCACATACTCCCCTACTTCTGCTACCCTACATACTCCCCTACTTCTGCTACCCTACATACTCCCCTACTTCTGCTACCCTACATACTCCCCTACTTCTGCTACCCTACATACTCCCCTACTTCTGCTACCCTACATACTCCCCTACTTCTGCTACCATACATACTCCCCTACTTCTGCTACCCTACATACTCCCTTACTTATGCTACCCCACATACTCTCCTACTTCTGCTACCCTACATACTCCCCTACTTCTGCTACCCTACATACTCCCCTACTTATGCTACCCCACATACTCCCCTACTTCTGCTACCCTACATACTCCCCTACTTCTGCTACCCCACATACTCCCCTACTTCTGCTACCCTACATACTCCGCTACTTCTGCTACCCTTCATACTCCCCTACTTATGCTACCCCACATACTCCCCTACTTCTGCTACCCTACATACTCCCTTACTTATGCTACCCCACATACTTCCCTACTTCTGCTACCCTACATACTCCGCTACTTCTGCTACCCTTCATACTCTCCTACTTCTGCTACCCTACATACTCCCCTACTTCTGCTACCCTACATACTCCCCTACTTATGCTACCCCACATACTCCCCTACTTCTGCTACCCTACATACTCCCCTACTTCTGCTACCCCACATACTCCCCTACTTCTGCTACCCTACATACTCCGCTACTTCTGCTACCCTTCATACTCCCCTACTTATGCTACCCCACATACTCCCCTACTTCTGCTACCCTACATACTCCCCTACTTCTGCTACCCTACATACTCCCCTACTTATGCTACCCCACATACTCCCCAACTTCTGCTACCCTACATACTCCCCTACTTCTGCTACCCTACATACTCCCTTACTTATGCTACCCCACATACTCCCCTACTTCTGCTACCCTACATACTCCCTTACTTCTGCTACCCTACATACTCCCCTACTTCTGCTACCCTACATACTCCCTTACTTATGCTACCCCACATACTCCCCTACTTATGCTACCCCACATACTCCCCTACTTCTGCTACCCTACATACTCCCCTACTTCTGCTACCCTACATACTCCCTTACTTATGCTACCCCACATACTCCCCTACTTCTGCTACCCTATATACTCCCCTACTTCTGCTACCCTACATACTCCTCTACTTCTGCTACCCTACATACTCCCCTACTTCTGCTACCATACATACTCCCCTACTTCTGCTACCCGACATACTCCCCTACTTCTGCTACCATACATACTCCCCTACTTCTGCTACCCCACATACTCCCCTACTTCGGCTACCCTACATACTCCGCTACTTCTGCTACCCTTCATACTCCCCTACTTATGCTACCCCACATACTCCCCTACTTCTGCTACCCTACATACTCCCCTACTTCTGCTACCCTACATACTCCCTTACTTATGCTACCCCACATACTCCCCTACTTATGCTACCCCACATACTCCCCTACTTCTGCTACCCTACATACTCCCCTACTTCTGCTACCCTACATACTCCCCTACTTCTGCTACCCTACATACTCCCCTACTTCTGCTACCATACATACTCCTCTCCTTCTGCTACCTCACATATTCCCCTACTTCTGCTACCCTACATACTCCCCTACTTCTGCTACCCTACTTACTCCCCTACTTCTGCTACCCTATATACTCCCCTACTTCTGCTACCCTACATACTCCTCTCCTTCTGCTACCTCACATATTCCCCTACTTCTGCTACCCTACATACTCCCCTACTTATGCTACCCCACATACTCCCCTACTTCTGCTACCCTACATACTCCCCTACTTCTGCTACCCTACATACTCCCCTACTTCTGCTACCCTACATACTCCCCTACTTCTGCTACCCTACATACTCCCCTACTTCTGCTACCCTACATACTCCCCTACTTCTGCTACCATACATACTCCCCTACTTCTGCTACCCTACATACTCCCTTACTTATGCTACCCCACATACTCTCCTACTTCTGCTACCCTACATACTCCCCTACTTCTGCTACCCTACATACTCCCCTACTTATGCTACCCCACATACTCCCCTACTTCTGCTACCCTACATACTCCCCTACTTCTGCTACCCCACATACTCCCCTACTTCTGCTACCCTACATACTCCGCTACTTCTGCTACCCTTCATACTCCCCTACTTATGCTACCCCACATACTCCCCTACTTCTGCTACCCTACATACTCCCTTACTTATGCTACCCCACATACTTCCCTACTTCTGCTACCCTACATACTCCGCTACTTCTGCTACCCTTCATACTCTCCTACTTCTGCTACCCTACATACTCCCCTACTTCTGCTACCCTACATACTCCCCTACTTATGCTACCCCACATACTCCCCTACTTCTGCTACCCTACATACTCCCCTACTTCTGCTACCCCACATACTCCCCTACTTCTGCTACCCTACATACTCCGCTACTTCTGCTACCCTTCATACTCCCCTACTTATGCTACCCCACATACTCCCCTACTTCTGCTACCCTACATACTCCCCTACTTCTGCTACCCTACATACTCCCCTACTTATGCTACCCCACATACTCCCCAACTTCTGCTACCCTACATACTCCCCTACTTCTGCTACCCTACATACTCCCTTACTTATGCTACCCCACATACTCCCCTACTTCTGCTACCCTACATACTCCCTTACTTCTGCTACCCTACATACTCCCCTACTTCTGCTACCCTACATACTCCCTTACTTATGCTACCCCACATACTCCCCTACTTATGCTACCCCACATACTCCCCTACTTCTGCTACCCTACATACTCCCCTACTTCTGCTACCCTACATACTCCCTTACTTATGCTACCCCACATACTCCCCTACTTCTGCTACCCTACATACTCCCCTACTTCTGCTACCCTACATACTCCTCTACTTCTGCTACCCTACATACTCCCCTACTTCTGCTACCATACATACTCCCCTACTTCTGCTACCCGACATACTCCCCTACTTCTGCTACCATACATACTCCCCTACTTCTGCTACCCCACATACTCCCCTACTTCTGCTACCCTACATACTCCGCTACTTCTGCTACCCTTCATACTCCCCTACTTATGCTACCCCACATACTCCCCTACTTCTGCTACCCTACATACTCCCCTACTTCTGCTACCCTACATACTCCCTTACTTATGCTACCCCACATACTCCCCTACTTATGCTACCCCACATACTCCCCTACTTCTGCTACCCTACATACTCCCCTACTTCTGCTACCCTACATACTCCCCTACTTCTGCTACCCTACATACTCCCCTACTTCTGCTACCATACATACTCCTCTCCTTCTGCTACCTCACATATTCCCCTACTTCTGCTACCCTACATACTCCCCTACTTCTGCTACCCTACACACTCCCCTACTTCTGCTACCCTACATACTCCCCTACTTCTGCTACCCTACTTACTCCCTTACTTCTGCTACCCTACATACTCCCCTACTTATGCTACCCCACATACTCCCCTACTTCTGCTACCCTACATACTCCCCTACTTCTGTTACCCCACATACTCCCCTACTTCTGCTACCCTACATACTCCCCTACTTCTGCAACCTACATACTCCCCTACTTATGCTACCGCACATACTCCCCTACTTCTGCTACCCCACGTATTCCCCTACTTCTGCTACCCTAGATATTCCCCTACTTCTGCTACCCCACATACTCCCCTACTTATGCTACCCCACATACTCCCCTACTTCTGCTACCCTACAGACTCCTCTCCTCCTGCTACCTCATATATTTCCCTACTTCTGCTACCCTACATACTCCATACTTCTGCTACCGTATGCACTCCCCTACTTCTGCTACCCCACGTATTCCCCTACTTCTGCTACCCTGCATACTCCTCTCCTTCTGCTACCCCACATACTCCCCTACTTATGCTACCCTACATACTCCCCTACTTCTGCTACCCTACATACTCCCCTACTTCTGCTACCTCACATATTCCCCTACTTATGCTACCCCACATACTCCCCTACTTCTGCTACCCTACATACTCCTCTCCTTCTGCTACCTCACATATTCCCCTACATCTGCTACCCTACATACTCCCCTACTTCTGCTATCCTACATACTCCCCTACTTATGCTACCCTACTTACTCCCCTACTTCTGCTACCCTATATACTCCCCTACTTCTGCTACCCTACATACTCCTCTCCTTCTGCTACCTCACATATTCCCCTACTTCTGCTACCCTACATACTCCCCTACTTCTGCTACCCTACACACTCCCCTACTTCTGCTACCCCACATACTTCGCTACTTCTGCTACCCTACATACTCCGCTACTTCTGCTACCCTTCATACTCCCCTACTTATGCTACCCCACATACTCCCCTACTTCTGCTACCCTACATACTCCCCTACTTCTGCTACCCTACATACTCCCCTACTTCTGCTACCCTACATACTCCCCTACTTCTGCTTCCATACATACTCCCCTACTTCTGCTACCCTACATACTCCCCTACTTATGCTACCCTTCATACTCCCCTACCTTTGCTACCCTACATACTCCCCTACTTATGCTACCCCACATACTCCCCTACTTCTGCAACCCTACATACTCCAATACTTCTGCTACCCCACATACTCCCCTACTTCTGCTACCCTACATACTCCGCTACTTCTGCTACCCTTCATACTCCCCTACTTATGCTACCCCACATACTCCCCTACTTCTGCTACCCTACATACTCCCCTACTTCTGCTACCCTTCATACTCCCCTACTTATGCTACCCCACATACTCCCCTACTTCTGCTACCCTACATACTCCCCTACTTCTGCTACCCTACATACTCCCTTACTTATGCTACCCCACATACTCCCCTACTTATGCTACCCCACATACTCCCCTACTTCTGCTACCCTACATACTCCCCTACTTCTGCTACCCTACATACTCCCTTACTTATGCTACCCCACATACTCCCTTACTTCTGCTACCCTACATACTCCCCTACTTCTGCTACCCTACATACTCCCCTACTTCTGCTACCCTACATACTCCCCTACTTCTGCTACCCTACATACTCCCTTACTTATGCTACCCCACATACTCCCCTACTTCTGCTACCCTACATACTCCCTTACTTCTGCTACCCTACATACTCCCCCACTTCTACTACCCTACGAACTACGCCACTTCTGCTAGCCTACGTACTCCCCTACTTCAGCTACCCCAAGTATTCCCCTACTTCTGTTAGCCTGCATGCTCCTCTCATTCTGCTACAGCACATACTCCCCCACTTATGCTACCCTACATGCTCCCCTACTTCTGCTATCCTACATACTCCCCTACTTCTGCTATCCTACATACTCCCCTACTTCTGCTACCCTACATACTCCCCTACTTCTGCTACCCTACATCCTCACTACTTCTGATACCCTACATACTCCCCTACTTATGCTACCCCACATACTCCCCTAGTTCTGCTACCCTACATACTCCCCTACTTCTGCTACCCTACATACTCCCCTACTTCTGCTACAGTACATACTCCCCTACTTCTGCTACCCTAGATACTCCCCTACTTCTGCTACCATACATACTCCCCTACTTCTGCTACCATACATACTCCCCTACTTCTGCTACCCTACATACTCCCCTACTTCTGCTACCCTACATACTCCCCTACTTCTGCTACCCTACATACTTCCCTACTTATGCTACCCCACATACTCCCCTACTTCTGCTACCATACATAATCCCCTACTTCTGCTACCCCACATACTCCCCTACTTCTGCTACCCTACATACTCCCCTACTTCTGCTACCCTTCATACTCCCCTACTTATGCTACCCCACATACTCCCCTACTTCTGCTACCCTACATACTCCCCTACTTCTGCTACCCTACATACTCCCCTACTTCTGTATCCCTACATACTCCCCTACTTCTGCTACCCTACATACTCCCTTACTTATGCTACCCCACATACTCCCCTACTTCTGCTACCCTACATACTCCCTTACTTCTGCTACCCTACATACTCCCCTACTTCTGCTACCCTACATACTACCAAACTTGTGCTACCCTACATACTCCCCTACTTATGCTACCCCACATACTCCCCTACTTCTGCTACCATACATACTCCCCTACTTCTGCTACCCTACATACTCCCCTACTTATGCTACCCTACATACTCCCCTACTTCTGCTACCCTACATACTCCCCTACTTCTGCTACCCTAGATACTCCCCTACTTCTGCTACCCTACATACTCCCCTACTTCTGTTACCCTACATCCTCACTACTTCTGCTACCCTACATACTCCCCTACTTATGCTACCCCACATACTCCCCTAGTTCTCCTACCCTACATACTCCCCTACTTCTGCTACCCTACATACTCCCCTACTTCTGCTACCCTACATACTTCCCTACTTATGCTACCCCACATACTCCCCTACTTCTGCTACCATACATAATCCCCTACTTCTGCTACCCCACATACTCCCCTACTTCTGCTACCCTACATACTCCCCTACTTCTGCTACCCTTCATACTCCCCTACTTATGCTACCCCACATACTCCCCTACTTCTGCTACCCTACATACTCCCCTACTTCTGCTACCCTACATACTCCCCTACTTCTGTATCCCTACATACTCCCCTACTTCTGCTACCCTACATACTCCCTTACTTATGCTACCCCACATACTCCCCTACTTCTGCTACCCTACATACTCCCTTACTTCTGCTACCCTACATACTCCCCTACTTCTGCTACCCTACATACTACCAAACTTGTGCTACCCTACATACTCCCCTACTTATGCTACCCCACATACTCCCCTACTTCTGCTACCATACATACTCCCCTACTTCTGCTACCCTACATACTCCCCTACTTATGCTACCCTACATACTCCCCTACTTCTGCTACCCTACATACTCCCCTACTTCTGCTACCCTAGATACTCCCCTACTTCTGCTACCCTACATACTCCCCTACTTCTGTTACCCTACATCCTCACTACTTCTGCTACCCTACATACTCCCCTACTTATGCTACCCCACATACTCCCCTAGTTCTCCTACCCTACATACTCCCCTACTTCTGCTACCCTACATACTCCCCTACTTTGCTACCCTACATACTCCCCTACTTCTGCTACCCTAGATACTCCCCTACTTCTGCTACCCTACATACTCCCCTACTTCTGCTACCATACATACTCCCCTACTTCTGCTACCCTACATACTCCCCTACTTCTGCTACCCTACATACTCCCCTACTTCTGCTACCCTACATACTCCCCTACTTATGCTACCCCACATACTCCCCTACTTCTGCTACCCTACATACTCCCCTACTTCTGCTACCCCACATACTCCCCTACTTCTGCTAGACTACATACTCCCCTACTTCTACTACCCTTCATACTCCCCTACTTATGCTACCCCACATACTCCCCTACTTCTGCTACCCTACATACTCCCCTACTTCTGCTACCCTACATACTCCCCTACTTATGCTACCCCACATACTCCCCTACTTCTGCTACCCTACATACTCCCCTACTTCTGCTAAACTACATACTCCCCTACTTCTGCTACCCTACATACTCCCCTACTTTTGCTAGCCTACATACTCCCCTACTTCTACTACCCTACATACTCCCCTACTTCTGCTACCATACATACTCCCCTACTTCTGCTACCCTACATACTCCCCTACTTCTGCTACCCTACATACTCCCCTACTTCTGCTACCCTACATACTCCCCTACTTATGCTACCCCACATACTCCCCTACTTCTGCCACCCTACATACTCCCCTACTTCTGCTACCCCACATACTCCCCTACTTCTGCTACCCTACATACTCCCCTACTTATGCTACCCCACATACTCCCCTACTTCTGCTACCCTACATACTCCCCTACTTCTGCTACCCCACATACTCCCCTACTTCTGCTACCCTACATACTCCGCTACTTCTGCTACCCTTCATACTCCCCTACTTATGCTACCCCACATACTCCCCTACTTCTGCTACCCTACATACTCCCTTACTTATGCTACCCCACATACTCCCCTACTTCTGCTACCCTACATACTCCGCTACTTCTGCTACCCTTCATACTCCCCTACTTATGCTACCCCACATACTCCCCTACTTCTGCTACCCTACATACTCCCCTACTTCTGCTACCCTACATACTCCCCTACTTATGCTACCCCACATACTCCCCTACTTCTGCTACCCTCCATACTCCCCTACTTCTGCTACCCTACATACTCCCTTACTTATGCTACCCCACATACTCCCCTACTTCTGCTACCCTACATACTCCCTTACTTCTGCTAAACTACATACTCCCCTACTTCTGCTACCCTACATACTCCCCTACTTCTGCTACCCCACATACTCCCCTACTTCTGCTACCCTACATACTCCCCTACTTCTGCTACCCCACATACTCCCCTACTTCTGCTACCCTACATACTCCCCTACTTATGCTACCCTACATACTCCCCTACTTCTGCTACCCTACATACTCCCCTACTTATGCTACCCCACATACTCCCCTACTTCTGCTACCCTACATACTCCCCTACTTCTGCTACCCCACATACTCCCCTACTTCTGCTACCCTACATACTCCGCTACTTCTGCTACCCTTCATACTCCCCTACTTATGCTACCCCACATACTCCCCTACTTCTGCTACCCTACATACTCCCCTACTTCTGCTACCCTACATACTCCCCTACTTCTGCTACCCTACATACTCCCTTACTTATGCTACCCCACATACTCCCCTACTTCTGCTACCCTACATACTCCCCTACTTCTGCTACCCTACATACTCCCCTACTTCTGCTACCCTACATACTCCCCTACTTCTGCTACCCCACATACTCCCCTACTTCTGCTACCCTACATACTCCACCACTTATGCTACCCCACATACTCCCCTACTTCTGCTACCCTACATACTCCCTTACTTCTGCTACCCCACATACTCCCCTACTTCTGCTACCCTACATACTCCGCTACTTCTGCTACCCTTCATACTCCCCTACTTATGCTACCCCACATACTCCCCTACTTCTGCTACCCTACATACTCCCTTACTTATGCTACCCCACATACTCCCCTACTTCTGCTACCCTACATACTCCGCTATTTCTGCTACCCTTCATACTCCCCTACTTCTGCTACCCTACATACTCCCCTACTTCTGCTACCCTACATACTCCCTTAGTTATGCTATCCCACATACTCCCCTACTTCTGCTACCCTACATACTCCCTTACTTCTGCTACCCTACATACTCCCCTACTTCTGCTACCCTACATACTCCCCTACTTCTGCTACCCCACATACTCCCCTACTTCTGCTACCCTACATACTCCCCTACTTATGCTACCCTACATACTCCCCTACTTCTGCTACCCTACATACTCCCCTACTTATGCTACCCCACATACTCCCCTACTTCTGCTACCCTACATACTCCCCTACTTCTGCTACCCCACATACTCCCCTACTTCTGCTACCCTACATACTCCCCTACTTCTGCTACCCTACATACTCCCCTACTTCTGCTACCCTACATACTCCCTTACTTATGCTACCCCACATACTCCCCTACTTCTGCTACCCTACATACTCCCCTACTTCTGCTACCCTACATACTCCCCTACTTCTGCTACCCTACATACTCCCCTACTTCTGCTACCCCACATACTCCCCTACTTCTGCTACCCTACATACTCCACCACTTATGCTACCCCACATACTCCCCTACTTCTGCTACCCTACATACTCCCTTACTTCTGCTACCCCACAGACTCCCCTACTTCTGCTACCCTACATACTCCGCTACTTCTGCTACCCTTCATACTCCCCTACTTATGCTACCCCATATACTCCCCTACTTCTGCTACCCTACATACTCCCTTACTTATGCTACCCCACATACTCCCCTACTTCTGCTACCCTACATACTCCGCTATTTCTGCTACCCTTCATACTCCCCTACTTCTGCTACCCTACATACTCCCCTACTTCTGCTACCCTACATACTCCCTTAGTTATGCTACCCCACATACTCCCCTACTTCTGCTACCCTACATACTCCCTTACTTCTGCTACCCTACATACTCCCCTACTTCTGCTACACTACATACTCCCCTACTTCTGCTACCCTACATACTCTCCTACTACTACTACTACTACATACTCCCCTACTTCTGCTACCATACATACTCCCCTACTTCTGCTACCCTACATACTCCCCTACTTCTGCTACCTCACATTATCCCCTACTTCTGCTACCCCACATACTCCCCTACTTCTGCTACCCTACATACTCCCCTACTTCTGCTACCCTACATACTCCCCTACTTCTGCTACCCTACATACTCCCCTACTTCTGCTACCCTACATACTCCCCTACTTCTGCTACCCTACATACTCCCCTACTTCTGCTACCCTACATACTCCCCTACTTCTGCTACCCTACATACTCCCCTACTTCTGCTACCCTACATACTCCCCTACTTCTGCTACCCTACACACTCCCCTACTTACGCTACACCACATAATCCCCTACTTCTGCTACCCTACATACTCCCCTACTTATGCTACCCCACATACTCCCCTACTTCTGCTACCCTACATACTCCTCTCCTTCTGCTACCTCACATATTCCCCTACTTCTGCTACCCTACATACTCCCCTACCTCTTCTACCCTACATACTCCCCTACTTATGCTACCCCACATACTCCCCTACTTCTGCTACCCTACTTACTCCCCTACTTCTGCTACCCTATATACTCCCCTACTTCTGCTACCCTACATACTCCTCTCCTTCTGCTACCTCACATATTCCCCTACTTCTGCTACCCTACATACTCCCCTACTTCTGCTACCCTACACACTCCCCTACTTCTGCTACCCTACATACTCCCCTACTTCTGCTACCCTACATACTCCCCTACTTCTGCTACCCTACATACTCCCCTACTTCTGCTACCATACATACTCCCCTACTTCTGCTACCCTACATACTCCCTTACTTATGCTACCCCACATACTCCCCTACTTCTGCTACCCTACATACTCCCCTACTTCTGCTACCCTACATACTCCCCTACTTATGCTACCCCACATACTCCCCTACTTCTGCTACCCTACATACTCCCCTACTCCTGCTACCCCACATACTCCCCTAATTCTGCTACCCTACATACTCCGCTACTTCTGCTACCCTTCATACTCCCCTACTTATGCTACCCCACATACTCCCCTACTTCTGCTACCCTACATACTCCCTTACTTATGCTACCCCACATACTTCGCTACTTCTGCTACCCTACATACTCCGCTACTTCTGCTACCCTTCATACTCCCCTACTTATGCTACCCCACATACTCCCCTACTTCTGCTACCCTACATACTCCCCTACTTCTGCTACCCTACATACTCCCCTACTTCTGCTACCCTACATACTCCCCTACTTCTGCTACCATACATACTCCCCTACTTCTGCTACCCTACATACTCCCCTACTTATGCTACCCTTCATACTCCCCTACCTTTGCTACCCTACATACTCCCCTACTTATGCTACCCCACATACTCCCCTACTTCTGCAACCCTACATACTCCAATACTTCTGCTACCCCACATACTCCCCTACTTCTGCTACCCTACATACTCCGCTACTTCTGCTACCCTTCATACTCCCCTACTTATGCTACCCCACATACTCCCCTACTTCTGCTACCCTACATACTCCCCTACTTCTGCTACCCTACATACTCATTACTTATGCTACCCCACATACTCCCCTACTTATGCTACCCCACATACTCCCCTACTTCTGCTACCCTACATACTCCCCTACTTCTGCTACCCTACATACTCCCTTACTTATGCTACCCCACATACTCCCCTACTTCTGCTACCCTACATACTCCCCTACTTCTGCTACCCTACATACTCCCCTACTTCTGCTACCCTACATACTCCCCTACTTCTGCTACCATACATACTCCCCTACTTCTGCTACCCTACATACTCCCCTACTTATGCTACCCCACATACTCCCCTACTTCTGCTACCCTACATACTCCCCTACTTCTGCTACCCTACATACTCCCTTACTTATGCTACCCCACATACTCCCCTACTTATGCTACCCCACATACTCCCCTACTTCTGCTACCCTACATACTCCCCTACTTCTGCTACCCTACATACTCCCTTACTTATGCTACCCCACATACTCCCTTACTTCTGCTACCCTACATACTCCCCTACTTCTGCTACCCTACATACTCCCCTACTTCTGCTACCCTACATACTCCCCTACTTCTGCTACCCTACATACTCCCTTACTTATGCTACCCCACATACTCCCCTACTTCTGCTACCCTACATACTCCCTTACTTCTGCTACCCTACATACTCCCCCACTTCTACTACCCTACGAACTACGCCACTTCTGCTAGCCTACGTACTCCCCTACTTCAGCTACCCCAAGTATTCCCCTACTTCTGTTAGCCTGCATGCTCCTCTCATTCTGCTACAGCACATACTCCCCCACTTATGCTACCCTACATGCTCCCCTACTTCTGCTATCCTACATACTCCCCTACTTCTGCTATCCTACATACTCCCCTACTTCTGCTACCCTACATACTCCCCTACTTCTGCTACCCTACATCCTCACTACTTCTGATACCCTACATACTCCCCTACTTCTGCTACCCCACATACTCCCCTAGTTCTGCTACCCTACATACTCCCCTACTTCTGCTACCCTACATACTCCCCTACTTATGCTACCCCACATACTCCCCTACTTCTGCTACCATACATAATCCCCTACTTCTGCTACCCCACATACTCCCCTACTTCTGCTACCCTACATACTCCCCTACTTCTGCTACCCTTCATACTCCCCTACTTATGCTACCCCACATACTCCCCTACTTCTGCTACCCTACATACTCCCCTACTTCTGCTACCCTACATACTCCCCTACTTCTGTAACCCTACATACTCCCCTACTTCTGCTACCCTACATACTCCCTTACTTATGCTACCCCACATACTCCCCTACTTCTGCTACCCTACATACTCCCTTACTTCTGCTACCCTACATACTCCCCTACTTCTGCTACCCTACATACTACCAAACTTGTGCTACCCTACATACTCCCCTACTTATGCTACCCCACATACTCCCCTACTTCTGCTACCATACATACTCCCCTACTTCTGCTACCCTACATACTCCCCTACTTCTGCTACCCTACATACTCCCCTACTTCTGCTACCCTCGATACTCCCCTACTTCTGCTACCCTACATACTCCCCTACTTCTGCTACCATACATACTCCCCTACTTCTGCTACCCTACATACTCCCCTACTTCTGCTACCCTCGATACTCCCCTACTTCTGCTACCCTACATACTCCCCTACTTCTGCTACCATACATACTCCCCTACTTCTGCTACCCTACATACTCCCCTACTTCTGCTACCCTACATACTCCCCTACTTCTGCTACCCTACATCCTCACTACTTCTGCTACCCTACATACTCCCCTACTTATGCTACCCCACATACTCCCCTAGTTCTGCTACCCTACATACTCCCCTACTTCTGCTACCCTACATACTCCCCTACTTCTGCTACCCTACATACTCCCCTACTTCTGCTACCCTAGATACTCCCCTACTTCTGCTACCCTACATACTCCCCTACTTCTGCTACCCTACATCCTCACTACTTCTGCTACCCTACATACTCCCCTACTTATGCTACCCCACATACTCCCCTAGTTCTGCTACCCTACATACTCCCCTACTTCTGCTACCCTACATACTCCCCTACTTTGCTACCCTACATACTCCCCTACTTCTGCTACCCTAGATACTCCCCTACTTCTGCTACCCTACATACTCCCCTACTTCTGCTACCATACATACTCCCCTACTTCTGCTACCCTACATACTCCCCTACTTCTGCTACCCTACATACTCCCCTACTTCTGCTACCCTACATACTCCCCTACTTATGCTACCCCACATACTCCCCTACTTCTGCTACCATACATACTCCCCTACTTCTGCTACCCCACATACTCCCCTACTTCTGCTACCCTACATACTCCCCTACTTCTGCTACCCTTCATACTCCCCTACTTATGCTACCCCACATACTCCCCTACTTCTGCTACCCTACATACTCCCTTACTTCTGCTACCCTACATACTCCCCTACTTCTGTAACCCTACATACTCCCCTACTTATGCTACCCCACATACTCCCCTACTTCTGCTACCCTACATACTCCCCTACTTCTGCTACCCCACATACTCCCCTACTTCTGCTAGACTACATACTCCCCTACTTCTACTACCCTTCATACTCCCCTACTTATGCTACCCCACATACTCCCCTACTTCTGCTACCCTACATACTCCCCTACTTCTGCTACCCTACATACTCCCCTACTTATGCTACCCCACATACTCCCCTACTTCTGCTACCCTACATACTCCCCTACTTCTGCTAAACTACATACTCCCCTACTTCTGCTACCCTACATACTCCCCTACTTTTGCTACCCTACATACTCCCCTACTTCTACTACCCTACATACTCCCCTACTTCTGCTACCATACATACTCCCCTACTTCTGCTACCCTACATACTCCCCTACTTCTGCTACCCTACATACTCCCCTACTTCTGCTACCCTACATACTCCCCTACTTATGCTACCCCACATACTCCCCTACTTCTGCCACCCTACATACTCCCCTACTTCTGCTACCCCACATACTCCCCTACTTCTGCTACCCTACATACTCCCCTACTTATGCTACCCCACATACTCCCCTACTTCTGCTACCCTACATACTCCCCTATTTCTGCTACCCCACATACTCCCCTACTTCTGCTACCCTACATACTCCGCTACTTCTGCTACCCTTCATACTCCCCTACTTATGCTACCCCACATACTCCCCTACTTCTGCTACCCTACATACTCCCCTACTTCTGCTACCCTACATACTCCCCTACTTATGCTACCCCACATACTCCCCTACTTCTGCTACCCTACATACTCCCCTACTTCTGCTAAACTACATACTCCCCTACTTCTGCTACCCTACATACTCCCCTACTTTTGCTACCCTACATACTCCCCTACTTCTACTACCCTACATACTCCCCTACTTCTGCTACCATACATACTCCCCTACTTCTGCTACCCTACATACTCCCCTACTTCTGCTACCCTACATACTCCCCTACTTCTGCTACCCTACATACTCCCCTACTTATGCTACCCCACATACTCCCCTACTTCTGCCACCCTACATACTCCCCTACTTCTGCTACCCCACATACTCCCCTACTTCTGCTACCCTACATACTCCCCTACTTATGCTACCCCACATACTCCCCTACTTCTGCTACCCTACATACTCCCCTACTTCTGCTACCCCACATACTCCCCTACTTCTGCTACCCTACATACTCCGCTACTTCTGCTACCCTTCATACTCCCCTACTTATGCTACCCCACATACTCCCCTACTTCTGCTACCCTACATACTCCCTTACTTATGCTACCCCACATACTCCCCTACTTCTGCTACCCTACATACTCCGCTACTTCTGCTACCCTTCATACTCCCCTACTTATGCTACCCCACATACTCCCCTACTTCTGCTACCCTACATACTCCCCTACTTCTGCTACCCTACATACTCCCCTACTTATGCTACCCCACATACTCCCCTACTTCTGCTACCCTACATACTCCCCTACTTCTGCTACCCTACATACTCCCTTACTTATGCTACCCCACATACTCCCCTACTTCTGCTACCCTACATACTCCCCTACTTCTGCTACCCTACATACTCCCTTACTTATGCTACCCCACATACTCCCCTACTTCTGCTACCCTACATACTCCCTTACTTCTGCTAAACTACATACTCCCCTACTTCTGCTACCCTACATACTCCCCTACTTCTGCTACCCCACATACTCCCCTACTTCTGCTACCCTACATACTCCCCTACTTCTGCTACCCCACATACTCCCCTACTTCTGCTACCCTACATACTCCCCTACTTATGCTACCCTACATACTCCCCTACTTCTGCTACCCTACATACTCCCCTACTTATGCTACCCCACATACTCCCCTACTTCTGCTACCCTACATACTCCCCTACTTCTGCTACCCCACATACTCCCCTACTTCTGCTACCCTACATACTCCGCTACTTCTGCTACCCTTCATACTCCCCTACTTATGCTACCCCACATACTCCCCTACTTCTGCTACCCTACATACTCCCCTACTTCTGCTACCCTACATACTCCCCTACTTCTGCTACCCTACATCCTCCCTTACTTATGCTACCCCACATACTCCCCTACTTCTGCTACCCTACATACTCCCCTACTTCTGCTACCCTACATACTCCCCTACTTCTGCTACCCTACATACTCCCCTACTTCTGCTACCCCACATACTCCCCTACTTCTGCTACCCCACATACTCCCCTACTTCTGCTACCCTACATACTCCCCTACTTATGCTACCCCACATACTCCCCTACTTCTGCTACCCTACATACTCCCCTACTTCTGCTACCCTACATACTCCCCTACTTCTGCTACCCCACATACTCCCCTACTTCTGCTACCCTACATACTCCCCTACTTCTGCTACCCCACATACTCCCCTACTTCTGCTACCCTACATACTCCCCTACTTATGCTACCCTACATACTCCCCTACTTCTGCTACCCTACATACTCCCCTACTTATGCTACCCCACATACTCCCCTACTTCTGCTACCCTACATACTCCCCTACTTCTGCTACCCCACATACTCCCCTACTTCTGCTACCCTACATACTCCGCTACTTCTGCTACCCTTCATACTCCCCTACTTATGCTACCCCACATACTCCCCTACTTCTGCTACCCTACATACTCCCCTACTTCTGCTACCCTACATACTCCCCTACTTCTGCTACCCTACATACTCCCTTACTTATGCTACCCCACATACTCCCCTACTTCTGCTACCCTACATACTCCCCTACTTCTGCTACCCTACATACTCCCCTACTTCTGCTACCCTACATACTCCCCTACTTCTGCTACCCCACATACTCCCCTACTTCTGCTACCCTACATACTCCACCACTTATGCTACCCCACATACTCCCCTACTTCTGCTACCCTACATACTCCCTTACTTCTGCTACCCCACATACTCCCCTACTTCTGCTACCCTACATACTCCGCTACTTCTGCTACCCTTCATACTCCCCTACTTATGCTACCCCACATACTCCCCTACTTCTGCTACCCTACATACTCCCTTACTTATGCTACCCCACATACTCCCCTACTTCTGCTACCCTACATACTCCGCTATTTCTGCTACCCTTCATACTCCCCTACTTCTGCTACCCTACATACTCCCCTACTTCTGCTACCCTACATACTCCCTTAGTTATGCTACCCCACATACTCCCCTACTTCTGCTACCCTACATACTCCCTTACTTCTGCTACCCTACATACTCCCCTACTTCTGCTACCCTACATACTCCCCTACTTCTGCTACCCCACATACTCCCCTACTTCTGCTACCCTACATACTCCCCTACTTATGCTACCCTACATACTCCCCTACTTCTGCTACCCTACATACTCCCCTACTTATGCTACCCCACATACTCCCCTACTTCTGCTACCCTACATACTCCCCTACTTCTGCTACCCCACATACTCCCCTACTTCTGCTACCCTACATACTCCCCTACTTCTGCTACCCTACATACTCCCCTACTTCTGCTACCCTACATACTCCCTTACTTATGCTACCCCACATACTCCCCTACTTCTGCTACCCTACATACTCCCCTACTTCTGCTACCCTACATACTCCCCTACTTCTGCTACCCTACATACTCCCCTACTTCTGCTACCCCACATACTCCCCTACTTCTGCTACCCTACATACTCCACCACTTATGCTACCCCACATACTCCCCTACTTCTGCTACCCTACATACTCCCTTACTTCTGCTACCCCACATACTCCCCTACTTCTGCTACCCTACATACTCCGCTACTTCTGCTACCCTTCATACTCCCCTACTTATGCTACCCCATATACTCCCCTACTTCTGCTACCCTACATACTCCCTTACTTATGCTACCCCACATACTCCCCTACTTCTGCTACCCTACATACTCCGCTATTTCTGCTACCCTTCATACTCCCCTACTTCTGCTACCCTACATACTCCCCTACTTCTGCTACCCTACATACTCCCTTAGTTATGCTACCCCACATACTCCCCTACTTCTGCTACCCTACATACTCCCTTACTTCTGCTACCCTACATACTCCCCTACTTCTGCTACCCTACATACTCCCCTACTTCTGCTACCCTACATACTCTCCTACTACTACTACTACTACATACTCCCCTACTTCTGCTACCATACATACTCCCCTACTTCTGCTACCCTACATACTCCCCTACTTCTGCTACCTCACATTATCCCCTACTTCTGCTACCCCACATACTCCCCTACTTCTGCTACCCTACATACTCCCCTACTTCTGCTACCCTACATACTCCCCTACTTCTGCTACCCTACATACTCCCCTACTTCTGCTACCCTACATACTCCCCTACTTCTGCTACCCTACATACTCCCCTACTTCTGCTACCCTACATACTCCCCTACTTCTGCTACCCTACATACTCCCCTACTTCTGCTACCCTACATACTCCCCTACTTCTGCTACCCTACACACTCCCCTACTTACGCTACACCACATAATCCCCTACTTCTGCTACCCTACATACTCCCCTACTTCTGCTACCCTACATACTCCCTTAGTTATGCTACCCCACATACTCCCCTCCTTCTGCTACCTCACATATTCCCCTACTTCTGCTACCCTACATACTCCCCTACCTCTTCTACCCTACATACTCCCCTACTTATGCTACCCCACATACTCCCCTACTTCTGCTACCCTACTTACTCCCCTACTTCTGCTACCCTATATACTCCCCTACTTCTGCTACCCTACATACTCCTCTCCTTCTGCTACCTCACATATTCCCCTACTTCTGCTACCCTACATACTCCCCTACTTCTGCTACCCTACACACTCCCCTACTTCTGCTACCCTACATACTCCCCTACTTCTGCTACCCTACATACTCCCCTACTTCTGCTACCCTACATACTCGTCTACTTCTGCTACCCTACATACTCCCCTACTTCTGCTACCCTACATACTCCCCTACTTCTGCTACCATACATACTCCCCTACTTCTGCTACCCTACATACTCCCTTACTTATGCTACCCCACATACTCCCCTACTTCTGCTACCCTACATACTCCCCTACTTCTGCTACCCTACATACTCCCCTACTTATGCTACCCCACATACTCCCCTACTTCTGCTACCCTACATACTCCCCTACTCCTGCTACCCCACATACTCCCCTAATTCTGCTACCCTACATACTCCGCTACTTCTGCTACCCTTCATACTCCCCTACTTATGCTACCCCACATACTCCCCTACTTCTGCTACCCTACATACTCCCTTACTTATGCTACCCCACATACTTCGCTACTTCTGCTACCCTACATACTCCGCTACTTCTGCTACCCTTCATACTCCCCTACTTATGCTACCCCACATACTCCCCTACTTCTGCTACCCTACATACTCCCCTACTTCTGCTACCCTACATACTCCCCTACTTCTGCTACCCTACATACTCCCCTACTTCTGCTACCATACATACTCCCCTACTTCTGCTACCCTACATACTCCCCTACTTATGCTACCCTTCATACTCCCCTACCTTTGCTACCCTACATACTCCCCTACTTATGCTACCCCACATACTCCCCTACTTCTGCAACCCTACATACTCCAATACTTCTGCTACCCCACATACTCCCCTACTTCTGCTACCCTACATACTCCGCTACTTCTGCTACCCTTCATACTCCCCTACTTATGCTACCCCACATACTCCCCTACTTCTGCTACCCTACATACTCCCCTACTTCTGCTACCCTACATACTCATTACTTATGCTACCCCACATACTCCCCTACTTATGCTACCCCACATACTCCCCTACTTCTGCTACCCTACATACTCCCCTACTTCTGCTACCCTACATACTCCCTTACTTATGCTACCCCACATACTCCCCTACTTCTGCTACCCTACATACTCCCCTACTTCTGCTACCCTACATACTCCCCTACTTCTGCTACCCTACATACTCCCCTACTTCTGCTACCATACATACTCCCCTACTTCTGCTACCCTACATACTCCCCTACTTCTGCTACCCTACATACTCCCCTACTTCTGCTACCCCACATACTCCCCTACTTCTGCTACCCTACATACTCCGCTACTTCTGCTACCCTTGATACTCCCCTACTTATGCTACCCCACATACTCCCCTACTTCTGCTACCCTACATACTCCCCTACTTCTGCTACCCTACATACTCCCTTACTTATGCTACCCCACATACTCCCCTACTTATGCTACCCCACATACTCCCCTACTTCTGCTACCCTACATACTCCCCTACTTCTGCTACCCTACATACTCCCTTACTTATGCTACCCCACATACTCCCTTACTTCTGCTACCCTACATACTCCCCTACTTCTGCTACCCTACATACTCCCCTACTTCTGCTACCCTACATACTCCCCTACTTCTGCTACCCTACATACTCCCTTACTTATGCTACCCCACATACTCCCCTACTTCTGCTACCCTACATACTCCCTTACTTCTGCTACCCTACATACTCCCCCACTTCTACTACCCTACGAACTACGCCACTTCTGCTAGCCTACGTACTCCCCTACTTCAGCTACCCCAAGTATTCCCCTACTTCTGTTAGCCTGCATGCTCCTCTCATTCTGCTACAGCACATACTCCCCCACTTATGCTACCCTACATGCTCCCCTACTTCTGCTATCCTACATACTCCCCTACTTCTGCTATCCTACATACTCCCCTACTTCTGCTACCCTACATACTCCCCTACTTCTGCTACCCTACATACTCCCCTACTTCTGCTACAGTACATACTCCCCTACTTCTGCTACCCTAGATACTCCCCTACTTCTGCTACCCTACATACTCATCTACTTCTGCTACCATACATACTCCCCTACTTCTGGTACCCTACATACTCCCCTACTTCTGCTACCCTACATACTCCCCTACTTCTGCTACCCTACATACTCCCCTACTTCTGCTACCCTACATACTCCCCTACTTATGCTACCCCACATACTCCCCTACTTCTGCTACCATACATAATCCCCTACTTCTGCTACCCCACATACTCCCCTACTTCTGCTACCCTACATACTCCCCTACTTCTGCTACCCTTCATACTCCCCTACTTATGCTACCCCACATACTCCCCTACTTCTGCTACCCTACATACTCCCCTACTTCTGCTACCCTACATACTCCCCTACTTCTGTAACCCTACATACTCCCCTACTTCTGCTACCCTACATACTCCCTTACTTATGCTACCCCACATACTCCCCTACTTCTGCTACCCTACATACTCCCTTACTTCTGCTACCCTACATACTCCCCTACTTCTGCTACCCTACATACTACCAAACTTGTGCTACCCTACATACTCCCCTACTTATGCTACCCCACATACTCCCCTACTTCTGCTACCATACATACTCCCCTACTTCTGCTACCCTACATACTCCCCTACTTCTGCTACCCTACATACTCCCCTACTTCTGCTACCCTCGATACTCCCCTACTTCTGCTACCCTACATACTCCCCTACTTCTGCTACCATACATACTCCCCTACTTCTGCTACCCTACATACTCCCCTACTTCTGCTACCCTCGATACTCCCCTACTTCTGCTACCCTACATACTCCCCTACTTCTGCTACCATACATACTCCCCTACTTCTGCTACCCTACATACTCCCCTACTTCTGCTACCCTACATACTCCCCTACTTCTGCTACCCTACATCCTCACTACTTCTGCTACCCTACATACTCCCCTACTTATGCTACCCCACATACTCCCCTAGTTCTGCTACCCTACATACTCCCCTACTTCTGCTACCCTACATACTCCCCTACTTCTGCTACCCTACATACTCCCCTACTTCTGCTACCCTAGATACTCCCCTACTTCTGCTACCCTACATACTCCCCTACTTCTGCTACCCTACATCCTCACTACTTCTGCTACCCTACATACTCCCCTACTTATGCTACCCCACATACTCCCCTAGTTCTGCTACCCTACATACTCCCCTACTTCTGCTACCCTACATACTCCCCTACTTTGCTACCCTACATACTCCCCTACTTCTGCTACCCTAGATACTCCCCTACTTCTGCTACCCTACATACTCCCCTACTTCTGCTACCATACATACTCCCCTACTTCTGCTACCCTACATACTCCCCTACTTCTGCTACCCTACATACTCCCCTACTTCTGCTACCCTACATACTCCCCTACTTATGCTACCCCACATACTCCCCTACTTCTGCTACCATACATACTCCCCTACTTCTGCTACCCCACATACTCCCCTACTTCTGCTACCCTACATACTCCCCTACTTCTGCTACCCTTCATACTCCCCTACTTATGCTACCCCACATACTCCCCTACTTCTGCTACCCTACATACTCCCTTACTTCTGCTACCCTACATACTCCCCTACTTCTGTAACCCTACATACTCCCCTACTTATGCTACCCCACATACTCCCCTACTTCTGCTACCCTACATACTCCCCTACTTCTGCTACCCCACATACTCCCCTACTTCTGCTAGACTACATACTCCCCTACTTCTACTACCCTTCATACTCCCCTACTTATGCTACCCCACATACTCCCCTACTTCTGCTACCCTACATACTCCCCTACTTCTGCTACCCTACATACTCCCCTACTTATGCTACCCCACATACTCCCCTACTTCTGCTACCCTACATACTCCCCTACTTCTGCTAAACTACATACTCCCCTACTTCTGCTACCCTACATACTCCCCTACTTTTGCTACCCTACATACTCCCCTACTTCTACTACCCTACATACTCCCCTACTTCTGCTACCATACATACTCCCCTACTTCTGCTACCCTACATACTCCCCTACTTCTGCTACCCTACATACTCCCCTACTTCTGCTACCCTACATACTCCCCTACTTATGCTACCCCACATACTCCCCTACTTCTGCCACCCTACATACTCCCCTACTTCTGCTACCCCACATACTCCCCTACTTCTGCTACCCTACATACTCCCCTACTTATGCTACCCCACATACTCCCCTACTTCTGCTACCCTACATACTCCCCTACTTCTGCTACCCCACATACTCCCCTACTTCTGCTACCCTACATACTCCGCTACTTCTGCTACCCTTCATACTCCCCTACTTATGCTACCCCACATACTCCCTTACTTCTGCTACCCTACATACTCCCCTACTTCTGCTACCCTACATACTCCCCTACTTATGCTACCCCATATACTCCCCTACTTCTGCTACCCTACATACTCCCCTACTTCTGCTAAACTACATACTCCCCTACTTCTGCTACCCTACATACTCCCCTACTTTTGCTACCCTACATACTCCCCTACTTCTACTACCCTACATACTCCCCTACTTCTGCTACCATACATACTCCCCTACTTCTGCTACCCTACATACTCCCCTACTTCTGCTACCCTACATACTCCCCTACTTCTGCTACCCTACATACTCCCCTACTTATGCTACCCCACATACTCCCCTACTTCTGCCACCCTACATACTCCCCTACTTCTGCTACCCCACATACTCCCCTACTTCTGCTACCCTACATACTCCCCTACTTATGCTACCCCACATACTCCCCTACTTCTGCTACCCTACATACTCCCCTACTTCTGCTACCCCACATACTCCCCTACTTCTGCTACCCTACATACTCCGCTACTTCTGCTACCCTTCATACTCCCCTACTTATGCTACCCCACATACTCCCCTACTTCTGCTACCCTACATACTCCCTTACTTATGCTACCCCACATACTCCCCTACTTCTGCTACCCTACATACTCCGCTACTTCTGCTACTCCACATACTCCCCTACTTCTGCTACCCTACATACTCCCCTACTTATGCTACCCCACATACTCCCCTACTTCTGCTACCCTACATACTCCCTTACTTCTGCTACCCCACATACTCCCCTACTTCTGCTACCCTACATACTCCGCTACTTCTGCTACCCTTCATACTCCCCTACTTATGCTACCCCACATACTCCCCTACTTCTGCTACCCTACATACTCCCTTACTTATGCTACCCCACATACTCCCCTACTTCTGCTACCCTACATACTCCGCTATTTCTGCTACCCTTCATACTCCCCTACCTTTGCTACCCTACATACTCCCCTACTTCTGCTACCCTACATACTCCCTTACTTATGCTACCCCACATACTCCCCTACTTCTGCTACCCTACATACTCCCTTACTTCTGCTACCCTACATACTCCCCTACTTCTGCTACCCTACATACTCCCCTACTTCTGCTACCCTACATACTCCCCTACTACTACTACTACTACATACTCCCCTACTTCTGCTACCATACATACTCCCCTACTTCTGCTACCCTATATACTCCCCTACTTATGCTACCCTACATACTCCCCTACTTCTGCTACCCTACATACTCCCCTACTTCTGCTACCCCACATACTCCCCTACTTCTGCTACCCTACATACTCCCCTACTTCTGCTACCCCACATACTCCCCTGCTTCTGCTACCCTACATACTCCGCTACTTCTGCTACCCTTCATACTCCCCTACTTATGCTACCCCACATACTCCCCCACTTCTGCTACCCTACATACTCCCCTACTTATGCTACCCCACATACTCCCCTACTTATGCTACCCCACATACTCCCATACTTCTGCTACCCTACATACTCCCCTACTTCTGCTACCCTACATACTCCCTTACTTATGCTACCCCACATACTCCCCTACTTTTGCTACCCTACATACTCCCCTACTTCTGCTACCCTACATACTCCCCTACTTCTGCTACCCTACATACTCCCCTACTTCTGCTACCATACATACTCCCCTACTTCTGCTACCCTACATACTCCCCTACTTCTGCTACCCTACATACTCCCCTACTTCTGCTACCCCACATACTCCCCTACTTCTGCTACCCTACATACTCCGCTACTTCTGCTACCCTTCATACTCCCCTACTTATGCTACCCCACATACTCCCCTACTTCTGCTACCCTACATACTCCCCTACTTCTGCTACCCTACATACTCCCTTACTTATGCTACCCCACATACTCCCCTACTTATGCTACCCCACATACTCCCCCACTTCTGCTACCCTACATACTCCCCTACTTCTGCTACCCTACATACTCCCTTACTTATGCTACCCCACATACTCCCTTACTTCTGCTACCCTACATACTCCCCTACTTCTGCTACCCTACATACTCCCCTACTTCTGCTACCCTACATACTCCCCTACTTCTGCTACCCTACATACTCCCTTACTTATGCTACCCCACATACTCCCCTACTTCTGCTACCCTACATACAACCTTACTTCTGCTACCCTACATACTCCCCCACTTCTACTACCCTACGAACTACGCCACTTCTGCTAGCCTACGTACTCCCCTACTTCAGCTACACCAAGTATTCCCCTACTTCTGTTAGCCTGCATGCTCCTCTCATTCTGCTACCCCACATACACCCCCACTTATGCTACCCTACATGCTCCCCTACTTCTGATATCCTACATACTCCCCTACTTCTGCTATCCTACATACTCCCCTACTTCTGCTACCCTACATACTCCCCTACTTCTGCTACCCTACATCCTCACTACTTCTGCTACCCTACATACTCCCCTACTTATGCTACCCCACATACTCCCCTAGTTCTGCTACCCTACATACTCCCCTACTTCTGCTACCCTACATACTCCCTTACTTATGCTACCCCACATACTCCCCTACTTCTGCTACCCTACATACTCCCTTACTTCTGCTACCCTACATACTCCCCCACTTCTACTACCCTACGAACTACGCCACTTCTGCTAGCCTACGTACTCCCCTACTTCAGCTACCCCAAGTATTCCCCTACTTCTGTTAGCCTGCATGCTCCTCTCATTCTGCTACAGCACATACTCCCCCACTTATGCTACCCTACATGCTCCCCTACTTCTGCTATCCTACATACTCCCCTACTTCTGCTATCCTACATACTCCCCTACTTCTGCTACCCTACATACTCCCCTACTTCTGCTACCCTACATCCTCACTACTTCTGATACCCTACATACTCCCCTACTTATGCTACCCCACATACTCCCCTAGTTCTGCTACCCTACATACTCCCCTACTTCTGCTACCCTACATACTCCCCTACTTCTGCTACAGTACATACTCCCCTACTTCTGCTACCCTAGATACTCCCCTACTTCTGCTACCCTACATACTCATCTACTTCTGCTACCATACATACTCCCCTACTTCTGGTACCCTACATACTCCCCTACTTCTGCTACCCTACATACTCCCCTACTTCTGCTACCCTACATACTCCCCTACTTCTGCTACCCTACATACTCCCCTACTTATGCTACCCCACATACTCCCCTACTTCTGCTACCATACATAATCCCCTACTTCTGCTACCCCACATACTCCCCTACTTCTGCTACCCTACATACTCCCCTACTTCTGCTACCCTTCATACTCCCCTACTTATGCTACCCCACATACTCCCCTACTTCTGCTACCCTACATACTCCCCTACTTCTGCTACCCTACATACTCCCCTACTTCTGTAACCCTACATACTCCCCTACTTCTGCTACCCTACATACTCCCTTACTTATGCTACCCCACATACTCCCCTACTTCTGCTACCCTACATACTCCCTTACTTCTGCTACCCTACATACTCCCCTACTTCTGCTACCCTACATACTACCAAACTTGTGCTACCCTACATACTCCCCTACATATGCTACCCCACATACTCCCCTACTTCTGCTACCATACATACTCCCCTACTTCTGCTACCCTACATACTCCCCTACTTCTGCTACCCTACATACTCCCCTACTTCTGCTACCCTCGATACTCCCCTACTTCTGCTACCCTACATACTCCCCTACTTCTGCTACCATACATACTCCCCTACTTCTGCTACCCTACATACTCCCCTACTTCTGCTACCCTCGATACTCCCCTACTTCTGCTACCCTACATACTCCCCTACTTCTGCTACCATACATACTCCCCTACTTCTGCTACCCTACATACTCCCCTACTTCTGCTACCCTACATACTCCCCTACTTCTGCTACCCTACATCCTCACTACTTCTGCTACCCTACATACTCCCCTACTTATGCTACCCCACATACTCCCCTAGTTCTGCTACCCTACATACTCCCCTACTTCTGCTACCCTACATACTCCCCTACTTCTGCTACCCTACATACTCCCCTACTTCTGCTACCCTAGATACTCCCCTACTTCTGCTACCCTACATACTCCCCTACTTCTGCTACCCTACATCCTCACTACTTCTGCTACCCTACATACTCCCCTACTTATGCTACCCCACATACTCCCCTAGTTCTGCTACCCTACATACTCCCCTACTTCTGCTACCCTACATACTCCCCTACTTTGCTACCCTACATACTCCCCTACTTCTGCTACCCTAGATACTCCCCTACTTCTGCTACCCTACATACTCCCCTACTTCTGCTACCATACATACTCCCCTACTTCTGCTACCCTACATACTCCCCTACTTCTGCTACCCTACATACTCCCCTACTTCTGCTACCCTACATACTCCCCTACTTATGCTACCCCACATACTCCCCTACTTCTGCTACCATACATACTCCCCTACTTCTGCTACCCCACATACTCCCCTACTTCTGCTACCCTACATACTCCCCTACTTCTGCTACCCTTCATACTCCCCTACTTATGCTACCCCACATACTCCCCTACTTCTGCTACCCTACATACTCCCTTACTTCTGCTACCCTACATACTCCCCTACTTCTGTAACCCTACATACTCCCCTACTTATGCTACCCCACATACTCCCCTACTTCTGCTACCCTACATACTCCCCTACTTCTGCTACCCCACATACTCCCCTACTTCTGCTAGACTACATACTCCCCTACTTCTACTACCCTTCATACTCCCCTACTTATGCTACCCCACATACTCCCCTACTTCTGCTACCCTACATACTCCCCTACTTCTGCTACCCTACATACTCCCCTACTTATGCTACCCCACATACTCCCCTACTTCTGCTACCCTACATACTCCCCTACTTCTGCTAAACTACATACTCCCCTACTTCTGCTACCCTACATACTCCCCTACTTTTGCTACCCTACATACTCCCCTACTTCTACTACCCTACATACTCCCCTACTTCTGCTACCATACATACTCCCCTACTTCTGCTACCCTACATACTCCCCTACTTCTGCTACCCTACATACTCCCCTACTTCTGCTACCCTACATACTCCCCTACTTATGCTACCCCACATACTCCCCTACTTCTGCCACCCTACATACTCCCCTACTTCTGCTACCCCACATACTCCCCTACTTCTGCTACCCTACATACTCCCCTACTTATGCTACCCCACATACTCCCCTACTTCTGCTACCCTACATACTCCCCTACTTCTGCTACCCCACATACTCCCCTACTTCTGCTACCCTACATACTCCGCTACTTCTGCTACCCTTCATACTCCCCTACTTATGCTACCCCACATACTCCCCTACTTCTGCTACCCTACATACTCCCCTACTTCTGCTACCCTACATACTCCCCTACTTATGCTACCCCACATACTCCCCTACTTCTGCTACCCTACATACTCCCCTACTTCTGCTAAACTACATACTCCCCTACTTCTGCTACCCTACATACTCCCCTACTTTTGCTACCCTACATACTCCCCTACTTCTACTACCCTACATACTCCCCTACTTCTGCTACCATACATACTCCCCTACTTCTGCTACCCTACATACTCCCCTACTTCTGCTACCCTACATACTCCCCTACTTCTGCTACCCTACATACTCCCCTACTTATGCTACCCCACATACTCCCCTACTTCTGCCACCCTACATACTCCCCTACTTCTGCTACCCCACATACTCCCCTACTTCTGCTACCCTACATACTCCCCTACTTATGCTACCCCACATACTCCCCTACTTCTGCTACCCTACATACTCCCCTACTTCTGCTACCCCACATACTCCCCTACTTCTGCTACCCTACATACTCCGCTACTTCTGCTACCCTTCATACTCCCCTACTTATGCTACCCCACATACTCCCCTACTTCTGCTACCCTACATACTCCCTTACTTATGCTACCCCACATACTCCCCTACTTCTGCTACCCTACATACTCCGCTACTTCTGCTACTCCACATACTCCCCTACTTCTGCTACCCTACATACTCCCCTACTTATGCTACCCCACATACTCCCCTACTTCTGCTACCCTACATACTCCCTTACTTCTGCTACCCCACATACTCCCCTACTTCTGCTACCCTACATACTCCGCTACTTCTGCTACCCTTCATACTCCCCTACTTATGCTACCCCACATACTCCCCTACTTCTGCTACCCTACATACTCCCTTACTTATGCTACCCCACATACTCCCCTACTTCTGCTACCCTACATACTCCGCTATTTCTGCTACCCTTCATACTCCCCTACCTTTGCTACCCTACATACTCCCCTACTTCTGCTACCCTACATACTCCCTTACTTATGCTACCCCACATACTCCCCTACTTCTGCTACCCTACATACTCCCTTACTTCTGCTACCCTACATACTCCCCTACTTCTGCTACCCTACATACTCCCCTACTTCTGCTACCCTACATACTCCCCTACTACTACTACTACTACATACTCCCCTACTTCTGCTACCATACATACTCCCCTACTTCTGCTACCCTATATACTCCCCTACTTATGCTACCCTACATACTCCCCTACTTCTGCTACCCTACATACTCCCCTACTTCTGCTACCCCACATACTCCCCTACTTCTGCTACCCTACATACTCCCCTACTTCTGCTACCCCACATACTCCCCTGCTTCTGCTACCCTACATACTCCGCTACTTCTGCTACCCTTCATACTCCCCTACTTATGCTACCCCACATACTCCCCCACTTCTGCTACCCTACATACTCCCCTACTTACGCTACCCCACATACTCCCCTACTTATGCTACCCCACATACTCCCATACTTCTGCTACCCTACATACTCCCCTACTTCTGCTACCCTACATACTCCCTTACTTATGCTACCCCACATACTCCCCTACTTTTGCTACCCTACATACTCCCCTACTTCTGCTACCCTACATACTCCCCTACTTCTGCTACCCTACATACTCCCCTACTTCTGCTACCATACATACTCCCCTACTTCTGCTACCCTACATACTCCCCTACTTCTGCTACCCTACATACTCCCCTACTTCTGCTACCCCACATACTCCCCTACTTCTGCTACCCTACATACTCCGCTACTTCTGCTACCCTTCATACTCCCCTACTTATGCTACCCCACATACTCCCCTACTTCTGCTACCCTACATACTCCCCTACTTCTGCTACCCTACATACTCCCTTACTTATGCTACCCCACATACTCCCCTACTTATGCTACCCCACATACTCCCCCACTTCTGCTACCCTACATACTCCCCTACTTCTGCTACCCTACATACTCCCTTACTTATGCTACCCCACATACTCCCTTACTTCTGCTACCCTACATACTCCCCTACTTCTGCTACCCTACATACTCCCCTACTTCTGCTACCCTACATACTCCCCTACTTCTGCTACCCTACATACTCCCTTACTTATGCTACCCCACATACTCCCCTACTTCTGCTACCCTACATACAACCTTACTTCTGCTACCCTACATACTCCCCCACTTCTACTACCCTACGAACTACGCCACTTCTGCTAGCCTACGTACTCCCCTACTTCAGCTACACCAAGTATTCCCCTACTTCTGTTAGCCTGCATGCTCCTCTCATTCTGCTACCCCACATACACCCCCACTTATGCTACCCTACATGCTCCCCTACTTCTGATATCCTACATACTCCCCTACTTCTGCTATCCTACATACTCCCCTACTTCTGCTACCCTACATACTCCCCTACTTCTGCTACCCTACATCCTCACTACTTCTGCTACCCTACATACTCCCCTACTTATGCTACCCCACATACTCCCCTAGTTCTGCTACCCTACATACTCCCCTACTTCTGCTACCCTACATACTCCCCTACTTCTGCTACCCTAGATACTCCCCTACTTCTGTAACCCTACATACTCCCCTACTTCTGCTACCCTACATACTCCCTTACTTATGCTACCCCACATACTCCCCTACTTCTGCTACCCTACATACTCCCTTACTTCTGCTACCCTACATACTCCCCTACTTCTGCTACCCTACATACTACCAAACTTCTGCTACCCTACATACTCCCCTACTTATGCTACCCCACATACTCCCCTACTTCAGCTACCATACATTCTCCCCTCCTTCTGCTACCCTACATACTCCCCTACTTCTGCTACCCTGCTTACTCCCCTACTTCTGCTACCCCATATAGTCTCCCCTACTTCTGCTACCCTACATACTCCTCTCCTTCTGCTACCTCACATATTCCCCTACTTCTGCAACCCTACATACTCCCCTACTTCTGCTACCCTACACACTCCCCTACTTCTGCTACCCTACATACTCCCCTACTTCTGCTACCCTACATACTCCCCTACTTCTGCTACCCTACATACTCCCCTACTTCTGCTACCCTACATACTCCCCTACTTCTGCTACCCTACATACTCCCCTACATCTGCTACCCCACGTATTCCCCTACTTCTGCAACCCTACATACTCCCCTACTTCTGCTACCCTACATACTCCCCTACTTCTGCTACCCTACATACTCCCCTACTTCTGCTACCCTACATACTCCCTTACTTATGCTACCCCACATACTCCCCTACTTATGCTACCCCACATACTCCCCTACTTCTGCTACCCTACATACTCCCCTACTTCTGCTACCCTACATACTCCCTTACTTATGCTACCCTACATACTCCCTTACTTCTGCTACCCCACATACTCCCCTACTTCTGCTACCCTTTTTTTTTTTTTTTTTTTTTTTTTTTTTTAAGGGTGTGGGGGAAAGTATAAAAACCTAACCACACCCGGGACGATCAATGGATCGCCCCACTACAAACTGTCCCCAAGCGACTTACACGGACACCGCTATTCGCATTACTCATGCACTTCGCGTATCAGGGGTCACATCTTCTCCTGTTCTTTGCTAACTTACTTCTGCTACCCTACATACTCCGCTACATCTGCTACCCTTCATACTCCCCTACTTATGCTACCCCACATACTCCCCTACTTCTGCTACCCTACATACTCCCTTACTTATGCTACCCCACATACTCCCCTACTTCTGCTACCCTACATACTCCGCTATTTCTGCTACCCTTCATACTCCCCTACCTCTGCTACCCTACATACTCCCCTACTTCTGCTACCCTACATACTCCCTTACTTATGCTACCCCACATACTCCCCTACTTCTGCTACCCTACATACTCCCTTACTTCTGCTACCCTACATACTCCCCTACTTCTGCTACCCTACATACTCCCCTACTTCTGCTACCCTACATACTCCCCTACTACTACTACTACTACATACTCCCCTACTTCTGCTACCATACATACTCCCCTACTTCTGCTACCCTACATACTCCCCTACTTCTGCTACCCTACATACTCCCTTACTTATGCTACCCCACATACTCCCTTACTTCTGCTACCCTACATACTCCCCTACTTCTGCTACCCTACATACTCCCCTACTTCTGCTACCCTACATACTCCCCTACTTCTGCTACCCTACATACTCCCTTACTTATGCTACCCCACATACTCCCCTACTTCTGCTACCCTACATACTCCCTTACTTCTGCTACCCTACATACTCCCCTACTTCTGCTACCCTACATACTCCCCTACTTCTGCTACCCTACATACTCCCCTACTACTACTACTACTACATACTCCCCTACTTCTGCTACCATACATACTCCCCTACTTCTGCTACCCTATATACTCCCCTACTTATGCTACCCTACATACTCCCCTACTTCTGCTACCCTACATACTCCCCTACTTATGCTACCCCACATACTCCCCTACTTCTGCTACCCTACATACTCCCCTACTTCTGCTACCCCACATACTCCCCTGCTTCTGCTACCCTACATACTCCGCTACTTCTGCTACCCTTCATACTCCCCTACTTATGCTACCCCACATACTCCCCCACTTCTGCTACCCTACATACTCCCCTACTTATGCTACCCCACATACTCCCCTACTTATGCTACCCCACATACTCCCCTACTTCTGCTACCCTACATACTCCCCTACTTCTGCTACCCTACATACTCCCTTACTTATGCTACCCCACATACTCCCCTACTTTTGCTACCCTACATACTCCCCTACTTCTGCTACCCTACATACTCCCCTACTTCTGCTACCCTACATACTCCCCTACTTCTGCTACCATACATACTCCCCTACTTCTGCTACCCTACATACTCCCCTACTTCTGCTACCCTACATACTCCCCTACTTCTGCTACCCCACATACTCCCCTACTTCTGCTACCCTACATACTCCGCTACTTCTGCTACCCTTCATACTCCCCTACTTATGCTACCCCACATACTCCCCTACTTCTGCTACCCTACATACTCCCCTACTTCTGCTACCCTACATACTCCCTTACTTATGCTACCCCACATACTCCCCTACTTATGCTACCCCACATACTCCCCCACTTCTGCTACCCTACATACTCCCCTACTTCTGCTACCCTACATACTCCCTTACTTATGCTACCCCACATACTCCCTTACTTCTGCTACCCTACATACTCCCCTACTTCTGCTACCCTACATACTCCCCTACTTCTGCTACCCTACATACTCCCCTACTTCTGCTACCCTACATACTCCCTTACTTATGCTACCCCACATACTCCCCTACTTCTGCTACCCTACATACAACCTTACTTCTGCTACCCTACATGCTCCCCTACTTCTGATATCCTACATACTCCCCTACTTCTGCTATCCTACATACTCCCCTACTTCTGCTACCCTACATACTCCCCTACTTCTGCTACCCTACATCCTCACTACTTCTGCTACCCTACATACTCCCCTACTTATGCTACCCCACATACTCCCCTAGTTCTGCTACCCTACATACTTCCCTACTTCTGCTACCCTACATACTCCCCTACTTCTGCTACCCTAGATACTCCCCTACTTCTGTAACCCTACATACTCCCCTACTTCTGCTACCCTACATACTCCCTTACTTATGCTACCCCACATACTCCCCTACTTCTGCTACCCTACATACTCCCTTACTTCTGCTACCCTACATACTCCCCTACTTCTGCTACCCTACATACTACCAAACTTCTGCTACCCTACATACTCCCCTACTTATGCTACCCCACATACTCCCCTACTTCAGCTACCATACATTCTCCCCTCCTTCTGCTACCCTACATACTCCCCTACTTCTGCTACCCTGCTTACTCCCCTACTTCTGCTACCCCATATAGTCTCCCCTACTTCTGCTACCCTACATACTCCTCTCCTTCTGCTACCTCACATATTCCCCTACTTCTGCAACCCTACATACTCCCCTACTTCTGCTACCCTACACACTCCCCTACTTCTGCTACCCTACATACTCCCCTACTTCTGCTACCCTACATACTCCCCTACTTCTGCTACCCTACATACTCCCCTACTTCTGCTACCCTACATACTCCCCTACTTCTGCTACCCTACATACTCCCCTACATCTGCTACCCCACGTATTCCCCTACTTCTGCAACCCTACATACTCCCCTACTTCTGCTACCCTACATACTCCCCTACTTATGCTACCCCACATACTCCCCTACTTCTGCTACCCTACATACAACCTTACTTCTGCTACCCTACATACTCCCCCACTTCTACTACCCTACGAACTACGCCACTTCTGCTAGCCTACGTACTCCCCTACTTCAGCTACCCCAAGTATTCCCCTACTTCTGTTAGCCTGCATGCTCCTCTCATTCTGCTACCCCACATACTCCCCTACTTCTGCTACCCTACATACTCCGCTACTTCTGCTACCCTTCATACTCCCCTACTTATGCTACCCCACATACTCCCCTACTTCTGCTACCCTACATACTCCCTTACTTATGCTACCCCACATACTCCCCTACTTCTGCTACCCTACATACTCCGCTATTTCTGCTACCCTTCATACTCCCCTACCTCTGCTACCCTACATACTCCCCTACTTCTGCTACCCTACATACTCCCTTACTTATGCTACCCCACATACTCCCCTACTTCTGCTACCCTACATACTCCCTTACTTCTGCTACCCTACATACTCCCCTACTTCTGCTACCCAACATACTCCCCTACTTCTGCTACCCTACATACTCCCCTACTACTACTACTACTACATACTCCCCTACTTCTGCTACCATACATACTCCCCTACTTCTGCTACCCTATATACTCCCCTACTTATGCTACCCTACATACTCCCCTACTTCTGCTACCCTACATACTCCCCTACTTATGCTACCCCACATACTCCCCTACTTCTGCTACCCTACATACTCCCCTACTTCTGCTACCCCACATACTCCCCTGCTTCTGCTACCCTACATACTCCGCTACTTCTGCTACCCTTCATACTCCCCTACTTATGCTACCCCACATACTCCCCCACTTCTGCTACCCTACATACTCCCCTACTTATGCTACCCCACATACTCCCCTACTTATGCTACACCACATACTCCCCTACTTCTGCTACCCTACATACTCCCCTACTTCTGCTACCCTACATACTCCCTTACTTATGCTACCCCACATACTCCCCTACTTTTGCTACCCTACATACTCCCCTACTTCTGCTACCCTACATACTCCCCTACTTCTGCTACCCTACATACTCCCCTACTTCTGCTACCATACATACTCCCCTACTTCTGCTACCCTACATACTCCCCTACTTCTGCTACCCTACATACTCCCCTACTTCTGCTACCCCACATACTCCCCTACTTCTGCTACCCTACATACTCCGCTACTTCTGCTACCCTTCATACTCCCCTACTTATGCTACCCCACATACTCCCCTACTTCTGCTACCCTACATACTCCCCTACTTCTGCTACCCTACATACTCCCTTACTTATGCTACCCCACATACTCCCCTACTTATGCTACCCCACATACTCCCCCACTTCTGCTACCCTACATACTCCCCTACTTCTGCTACCCTACATACTCCCTTACTTATGCTACCCCACATACTCCCTTACTTCTGCTACCCTACATACTCCCCTACTTCTGCTACCCTACATACTCCCCTACTTCTGCTACCCTACATACTCCCCTACTTCTGCTACCCTACATACTCCCTTACTTATGCTACCCCACATACTCCCCTACTTCTGCTACCCTACATACAACCTTACTTCTGCTACCCTACATACTCCCCCACTTCTACTACCCTACGAACTACGCCACTTCTGCTAGCCTACGTACTCCCCTACTTCAGCTACCCCAAGTATTCCCCTACTTCTGTTAGCCTGCATGCTCCTCTCATTCTGCTACCCCACATACACCCCCACTTATGCTACCCTACATGCTCCCCTACTTCTGATATCCAACATACTCCCCTACTTCTGCTATCCTACATACTCCCCTACTTCTGCTACCCTACATACTCCCCTACTTCTGCTACCCTACATCCTCACTACTTCTGCTACCCTACATACTCCCCTACTTATGCTACCCCACATACTCCCCTAGTTCTGCTACCCTACATACTCCCCTACTTCTGCTACCCTACATACTCCCCTACTTCTGCTACCCTAGATACTCCCCTACTTCTGTAACCCTACATACTCCCCTACTTCTGCTACCCTACATACTCCCTTACTTATGCTACCCCACATACTCCCCTACTTCTGCTACCCTACATACTCCCTTACTTCTGCTACCCTACATACTCCCCTACTTCTGCTACCCTACATACTACCAAACTTCTGCTACCCTACATACTCCCCTACTTATGCTACCCCACATACTCCCCTACTTCAGCTACCATACATTCTCCCCTCCTTCTGCTACCCTACATACTCCCCTACTTCTGCTACCCTGCTTACTCCCCTACTTCTGCTACCCCATATAGTCTCCCCTACTTCTGCTACCCTACATACTCCTCTCCTTCTGCTACCTCACATATTCCCCTACTTCTGCAACCCTACATACTCCCCTACTTCTGCTACCCTACACACTCCCCTACTTCTGCTACCCTACATACTCCCCTACTTCTGCTACCCTACATACTCCCCTACTTCTGCTACCCTACATACTCCCCTACTTCTGCTACCCTACATACTCCCCTACTTCTGCTACCCTACATACTCCCCTACATCTGCTACCCCACGTATTCCCCTACTTCTGCAACCCTACATACTCCCCTACTTCTGCTACCCTACATACACCCCTACTTCTGCTACCCTACATACTCCCCTACTTCTGCTACCCTACATACTCCCTTACTTATGCTACCCCACATACTCCCCTACTTCTGCTACCCTACATACTCCCTTGCTTCTGCTACCCTACATACTCCCCCACTTCTACTACCCTACGAACTACGCCACTTCTGCTAGCCTACGTACTCCCCTACTTCAGCTACCCCAAGTATTCCCCTACTTCTGTTAGCCTGCATGCTCCTCTCATTCTGCTACCCCACATACTCCCCCACTTATGCTACCCTACATGCTCCCCTACTTCTGCTATCCTACATACTCCCCTACTTCTGCTATCCTACATACTCCCCTACTTCTGCTACCCTACATACTCCCCTACTTCTGCTACCCTACACCCTCACTACTTCTGCTACCCTACATACTCCCCTACTTATGCTACCCCACATACTCCCCTAGTTCTGCTACCCTACATACTCCCCTACTTCTGCTACCCTACATACTCCCCTACTTCTGCTACCCTAGATACTCCCCTACTTCTGCTACCCTACATACTCCCCTACTTCTGCTACCATACATACTCCAATACTTCTGCTACCCTACATACTCCCCTACTTCTGCTACCCTACATACTCCCCTACTTCTGCTACCCTACATACTCCCCTACTTATGCTACCCCACATACTCCCCTACTTCTGCTACCATACATACTCCCCTACTTCTGCTACCCCACATACTCCCCTACTTATGCTACCCTACATACTCCCCTACTTCTGCTACCCTTCATACTCCCCTACTTATGCTACCCCACATACTCCCCTACTTCTGCTACCCTACATACTCCCCTACTTCTGCTACCCTACATACTCCCCTACTTCTGTAACCCTACATACTCCCCTACTTCTGCTACCCTACATACTCCCTTACTTATGCTACCCCACATACTCCCCTACTTCTGCTACCCTACATACTCCCTTACTTCTGCTACCCTACATACTCCCCTACTTCTGCTACCCTACATACTACCAAACTTCTGCTACCCTACATACTCCCCTACTTATGCTACCCCACATACTCCCCTACTTATGCTACCCCACATACTCCCCTACTTCTGCTACCATACATACTCCCCTACTTCTGCTACCCCACATACTCCCCTACTTATGCTACCCTACATACTCCCCTACTTCTGCTACCCCATATACTCCCCTACTTCTGCTACCCTACATACTCCCATACTTCTGCTACCCTACATACTCCCCTACTTCTGTTACCCTACATACTTCCCTACTTCTGCTACCCTACATACTCCCTTACTTATGCTACCCCACATACTCCCCTACTTCTGCTACCCTACATACACCCAAACTTCTGCTACCCTACATACTCCCCTACTTATGCTACCCCACATACTCCCCTACTTCTGCTACCATACATATTCCCCTACTTCTGCTACCCTACATACTCCCCTACTTCTGCTACCCCACATACTCCCCTACTTCTGCTACCCTACATACTCCCCTACTTCTGCTACCCTACATACTCCTCTCCTTCTGCTACCTCACATATTCCCCTACTTCTGCTACCCTAAATACTCCCCTACTTCTGCTACCCTACACACTCCCCTACTTCTGCTACCCTACATACTCCCCTACTTCTGCTACCCTACATACTCCCCTACTTCTGCTACCCTACATACTCCCCTACTTCTGCTACCCTACATACTCCCCTACTTCTGCTACCCTACATACTCCCCTACTTCTGCTACCATACATACTCCCCTACTTCTGCTACCCTACATACTCCTCTCCTTCTGCTACCCCACATACTCCCCTACTTATGCTACCCTACATACTCCCCTACTTCTGCTACCCTACATACTCCCCTACTTCTGCTACCCTACATACTCCCCTACTTATGCTACCCCACATACTCCCGTACTTCTGCTACCCTACATACTCCTCTCCTTCTGCTACCTCACATATTCCCCTACATCTGCTACCCTACATACTCCCCTACTTCTGCTACCCTACACACTCCCCTACTTCTGCTACCCTACATACTCCCCTACTTATGCTACCCCACACACTCCCCTACTTCTGCTACCATACATACTCCCCTACTTATGCTACCCCACATACTCCCCTACTTCTGCTACCATACATACTCCCCTACTTCTGCTACCCTACATACTCCCCTACTTCTGCTACCCCACATACTCCCCTACTTCTGCTACCCTACATACTCCCCTACTTCTGCTACCCTACATACTCCTCTCCTTCTGCTACCTCACATATTCCCCCACTTCAGCTACCCTACATACTCCCCTACTTCTGCTACCCTACACACTCCCCTACTTCTGCTACCCTACATACTCCCCTACTTCTGCTACCCTACATACTCCCCTACTTCTGCTACCCTACATACTCCCCTACTTCTGCTACCCTACATACTCCCCTACTTCTGCTACCCTACATACTCCCCTACTTCTGCTACCATACATACTCCCCTACTTCTGCTACCCTACATACTCCTCTCCTTCTGCTACCCCACATACTCCCCTACTTATGCTATCCTACATACTCCCCTACTTCTGCTACCCTACATACTCCCCTACTTCTGCTACCCTACACACTCCCCTACTTCTGCTACCCTACATACTCCCCTACTTATGCTACCCCACACACTCCCCTACTTCTGCTACCATACATACTCCCCTACTTATGCTACCCTACATACTCCCCTACTTCTGCTACCCTACATACTCCCCTACTTCTGCTACCCTACATACTCCCCTACTTATGCTACCCCACATACTCCCCTACTTCTGCTACCCTACATACTCCTCTCCTTCTGCTACCTCACATATTCCCCCACTTCAGCTACCCTACATACTCCCCTACTTCTGCTACCCTACACACTCCCCTACTTCTGCTACCCTACATACTCCCCTACTTCTGCTACCCTACATACTCCCCTACTTCTGCTACCCTACATACTCCCCTACTTCTGCTACCCTACATACTCCCTTACTTATGCTACCCCACATACTCCCCTACTTATGCTACCCCACATACTCCCTTACTTCTGCTACCCCACATACTCCCCTACTTCTGCTACCCTACATACTCCGCTACTTCTGCTACCCTTCATACTCCCCTACTTATGCTACCCCACATACTCCCCTACTTCTGCTACCCTACATACTCCCTTACTTATGCTACCCCACATACTCCCCTACTTCTGCTACCCTACATACTCCGCTATTTCTGCTACCCTTCATACTCCCCTACCTCTGCTACCTTACATACTCCCCTACTTCTGCTACCCTACATACTCCCTTACTTATGCTACCCCACATACTCCCCTACTTCTGCTACCCTACATACTCCCTTACTTCTCCTACCATACATACTCCCCTACTTCTGCTACCCTATATACTCCCCTACTTATGCTACCCTACATACTCCCCTACTTCTGCTACCCTACATACTCCCCTACTTATGCTACCCCACATACTCCCCTACTTCTGCTACCCTACATACTCCCCTACTTCTGCTACCCCACATACTCCCCTGCTTCTGCTACCCTACATACTCCGCTACTTCTGCGACCCTTCATACTCCCCTACTTATGCTACCCCACATACTCCCCCACTTCTGCTACCCTACATACTCCCCTACTTATGCTACCCCACATACTCCCCTACTTATGCTACACCACATACTCCCCTACTTCTGCTACCCTACATACTCCCCTACTTCTGCTACCCTACATACTCCCTTACTTATGCTACCCCACATACTCCCCTACTTTTGCTACCCTACATACTCCCCTACTTCTGCTACCCTACATACTCCCCTACTTCTGCTACCCTACATACTCCCCTACTTCTGCTACCATACATACTCCCCTACTTCTGCTACCCTACATACTCCCCTACTTCTGCTACCCTACATACTCCCCTACTTCTGCTACCCCACATACTCCCCTACTTCTGCTACCCTACATACTCCGCTACTTCTGCTACCCTTCATACTCCCCTACTTATGCTACCCCACATACTCCCCTACTTCTGCTACCCTACATACTCCCCTACTTCTGCTACCCTACATACTCCCTTACTTATGCTAACCCACATACTCCCCTACTTATGCTACCCCACATACTCCCCCACTTCTGCTACCCTACATACTCCCCTACTTCTGCTACCCTACATACTCCCTTACTTATGCTACCCCACATACTCCCTTACTTCTGCTACCCTACATACTCCCCTACTTCTGCTACCCTACATACTCCCCTACTTCTGCTACCCTACATACTCCCCTACTTCTGCTACCCTACATACTCCCTTACTTATGCTACCCCACATACTCCCCTACTTCTGCTACCCTACATACAACCTTACTTCTGCTACCCTACATACTCCCCCACTTCTACTACCCTACGAACTACGCCACTTCTGCTAGCCTACGTACTCCCCTACTTCAGCTACCCCAAGTATTCCCCTACTTCTGTTAGCCTGCATGCTCCTCTCATTCTGCTACCCCACATACACCCCCACTTATGCTACCCTACATGCTCCCCTACTTCTGATATCCTACATACTCCCCTACTTCTGCTATCCTACATACTCCCCTACTTCTGCTACCCTACATACTCCCCTACTTCTGCTACCCTACATCCTCACTATTTCTGCTACCCTACATACTCCCCTACTTATGCTACCCCACATACTCCCCTAGTTCTGCTACCCTACATACTCCCCTACTTCTGCTACCCTACATACTCCCCTACTTCTGCTACCCTAGATACTCCCCTACTTCTGTAACCCTACATACTCCCCTACTTCTGCTACCCTACATACTCCCTTACTTATGCTACCCCACATACTCCCCTACTTCTGCTACCCTACATACTCCCTTACTTCTGCTACCCTACATACTCCCCTACTTCTGCTACCCTACATACTACCAAACTTCTGCTACCCTACATACTCCCCTACTTATGCTACCCCACATACTCCCCTACTTCAGCTACCATACATTCTCCCCTCCTTCTGCTACCCTACATACTCCCCTACTTCTGCTACCCTGCTTACTCCCCTACTTCTGCTACCCCATATAGTCTCCCCTACTTCTGCTACCCTACATACTCCTCTCCTTCTGCTACCTCACATATTCCCCTACTTCTGCAACCCTACATACTCCCCTACTTCTGCTACCCTACACACTCCCCTACTTCTGCTACCCTACATACTCCCCTACTTCTGCTACCCTACATACTCCCCTACTTCTGCTACCCTACATACTCCCCTACTTCTGCTACCCTACATACTCCCCTACTTCTGCTACCCTACATACTCCCCTACATCTGCTACCCCACGTATTCCCCTACTTCTGCAACCCTACATACTCCCCTACTTCTGCTACCCTACATACACCCTTACTTATGCTACCCCACATACTCCCCTACTTATGCTACCCCACATACTCCCCTACTTCTGCTACCCTACATACTCCCCTACTTCTGCTACCCTACATACTCCCTTACTTATGCTACCCCACATACTCCCTTACTTCTGCTACCCTACATACTCCCCTACTTCTGCAACCCTACATACTCCCCTACTTCTGCTACCCTACATACTCCCCTACTTCTGTAATCCTACATACTCCCTTACTTATGCTACCCCACATACTCCCCTACTTCTGCTACCCTACATACTCCCTTACTTCTGCTACCCTACATACTCCCCCACTTCTACTACCCTACGAACTACGCCACTTCTGCTAGCCTACGTACTCCCCTACTTCAGCTACCCCAAGTATTCCCCTACTTCTGTTAGCCTGCATGCTCCTCTCATTCTGCTACCCCACATACTCCCCCACTTATGCTACCCTACATGCTCCCCTACTTCTGCTATCCTACATACTCCCCTACTTCTGCTATCCTACATACTCCCCTACTTCTGCTACCCTACATACTCCCCTACTTCTGCTACCCTACACCCTCACTACTTCTGCTACCCTACATACTCCCCTACTTATGCTACCCCACATACTCCCCTAGTTCTGCTACCCTACATACTCCCCTACTTCTGCTACCCTACATACTCCCCTACTTCTGCTACCCTACATACTCCCCTACTTCTGCTACCCTAGATACTCCCCTACTTCTGCTACCCTACATACTCCCCTACTTCTGCTACCATACATACTCCAATACTTCTGCTACCCTACATACTCCCCTACTTCTGCTACCCTACATACTCCCCTACTTCTGCTACCCTACATACTCCCCTACTTATGCTACCCCACATACTCCCCTACTTCTGCTACCATACATACTCCCCTACTTCTGCTACCCCACATACTCCCCTACTTATGCTACCCTACATACTCCCCTACTTCTGCTACCCTTCATACTCCCCTACTTATGCTACCCCACATACTCCCCTACTTCTGCTACCCTACATACTCCCCTACTTCTGCTACCCTACATACTCCCCTACTTCTGTAACCCTACATACTCCCCTACTTCTGCTACCCTACATACTCCCTTACTTATGCTACCCCACATACTCCCCTACTTCTGCTACCCTACATACTCCCTTACTTCTGCTACCCTACATACTCCCCTACTTCTGCTACCCTACATACTACCAAACTTCTGCTACCCTACATACTCCCCTACTTATGCTACCCCACATACTCCCCTACTTATGCTACCCCACATACTCCCCTACTTCTGCTACCATACATACTCCCCTACTTCTGCTACCCCACATACTCCCCTACTTATGCTACCCTACATACTCCCCTACTTCTGCTACCCTTCATACTCCCCTACTTATGCTACCCCACATACTCCCCTACTTCTGCTACCCTACATACTCCCCTACTTCTGCTACCCTACATACTCCCCTACTTCTGTAACCCTACATACTCCCCTACTTCTGCTACCCTACATACTCCCTTACTTATGCTACCCCACATACTCCCCTACTTCTGCTACCCTACATACTCCCCTACTTCTGCTACCCTACATACTCCCCTACTTCTGCTACCCTACATACTCCCCTACTTCTGCTACCCTACATACTCCCTTACTTATGCTACCCCACATACTCCCCTACTTCTGCTACCCTACATACAACCTTACTTCTGCTACCCTACATACTCCCCCACTTCTACTACCCTACGAACTACGCCACTTCTGCTAGCCTACGTACTCCCCTACTTCAGCTACCCCAAGTATTCCCCTACTTCTGTTAGCCTGCATGCTCCTCTCATTCTGCTACCCCACATACACCCCCACTTATGCTACCCTACATGCTCCCCTACTTCTGATATCCTACATACTCCCCTACTTCTGCTATCCTACATACTCCCCTACTTCTGCTACCCTACATACTCCCCTACTTCTGCTACCCTACATCCTCACTACTTCTGCTACCCTACATACTCCCCTACTTATGCTACCCCACATACTCCCCTAGTTCTGCTACCCTACATACTCCCCTACTTCTGCTACCCTACATACTCCCCTACTTCTGCTACCCTAGATACTCCCCTACTTCTGTAACCCTACATACTCCCCTACTTCTGCTACCCTACATACTCCCTTACTTATGCTACCCCACATACTCCCCTACTTCTGCTACCCTACATACTCCCTTACTTCTGCTACCCTACATACTCCCCTACTTCTGCTACCCTACATACTACCAAACTTCTGCTACCCTACATACTCCCCTACTTATGCTACCCCACATACTCCCCTACTTCAGCTACCATACATTCTCCCCTCCTTCTGCTACCCTACATACTCCCCTACTTCTGCTACCCTGCTTACTCCCCTACTTCTGCTACCCCATATAGTCTCCCCTACTTCTGCTACCCTACATACTCCTCTCCTTCTGCTACCTCACATATTCCCCTACTTCTGCAACCCTACATACTCCCCTACTTCTGCTACCCTACACACTCCCCTACTTCTGCTACCCTACATACTCCCCTACTTCTGCTACCCTACATACTCCCCTACTTCTGCTACCCTACATACTCCCCTACTTCTGCTACCCTACATACTCCCCTACTTCTGCTACCCTACATACTCCCCTACATCTGCTACCCCACGTATTCCCCTACTTCTGCAACCCTACATACTCCCCTACTTCTGCTACCCTACATACACCCCTACTTCTGCTACCCTACATACTCCCCTACTTCTGCTACCCTACATACTCCCTTACTTATGCTACCCCACATACTCCCCTACTTATGCTACCCCACATACTCCCCTACTTCTGCTACCCTACATACTCCCCTACTTCTGCTACCCTACATACTCCCTTACTTATGCTACCCCACATACTCCCTTACTTCTGCTACCCTACATACTCCCCTACTTCTGCTACCCTACATGCTCCCCTACTTCTGCTATCCTACATACTCCCCTACTTCTGCTATCCTACATACTCCCCTACTTCTGCTACCCTACATACTCCCCTACTTCTGCTACCCTACACCCTCACTACTTCTGCTACCCTACATACTCCCCTACTTATGCTACCCCACATACTCCCCTAGTTCTGCTACCCTACATACTCCCCTACTTCTGCTACCCTACATACTCCCCTACTTCTGCTACCCTACATACTCCCCTACTTCTGCTACCCTAGATACTCCCCTACTTCTGCTACCCTACATACTCCCCTACTTCTGCTACCATACATACTCCAATACTTCTGCTACCCTACATACTCCCCTACTTCTGCTACCCTACATACTCCCCTACTTCTGCTACCCTACATACTCCCCTACTTATGCTACCCCACATACTCCCCTACTTCTGCTACCATACATACTCCCCTACTTCTGCTACCCCACATACTCCCCTACTTATGCTACCCTACATACTCCCCTACTTCTGCTACCCTTCATACTCCCCTACTTATGCTACCCCACATACTCCCCTACTTCTGCTACCCTACATACTCCCCTACTTCTGCTACCCTACATACTCCCCTACTTCTGTAACCCTACATACTCCCCTACTTCTGCTACCCTACATACTCCCTTACTTATGCTACCCCACATACTCCCCTACTTCTGCTACCCTACATACTCCCTTACTTCTGCTACCCTACATACTCCCCTACTTCTGCTACCCTACATACTACCAAACTTCTGCTACCCTACATACTCCCCTACTTATGCTACCCCACATACTCCCCTACTTATGCTACCCCACATACTCCCCTACTTCTGCTACCATACATACTCCCCTACTTCTGCTACCCCACATACTCCCCTACTTATGCTACCCTACATACTCCCCTACTTCTGCTACCCTTCATACTCCCCTACTTATGCTACCCCACATACTCCCCTACTTCTGCTACCCTACATACTCCCCTACTTCTGCTACCCTACATACTCCCCTACTTCTGTAACCCTACATACTCCCCTACTTCTGCTACCCTACATACTCCCTTACTTATGCTACCCCACATACTCCCCTACTTCTGCTACCCTACATACTCCCCTACTTCTGCTACCCTACATACTCCCCTACTTCTGCTACCCTACATACTCCCCTACTTCTGCTACCCTACATACTCCCTTACTTATGCTACCCCACATACTCCCCTACTTCTGCTACCCTACATACAACCTTACTTCTGCTACCCTACATACTCCCCCACTTCTACTACCCTACGAACTACGCCACTTCTGCTAGCCTACGTACTCCCCTACTTCAGCTACCCCAAGTATTCCCCTACTTCTGTTAGCCTGCATGCTCCTCTCATTCTGCTACCCCACATACACCCCCACTTATGCTACCCTACATGCTCCCCTACTTCTGATATCCTACATACTCCCCTACTTCTGCTATCCTACATACTCCCCTACTTCTGCTACCCTACATACTCCCCTACTTCTGCTACCCTACATCCTCACTACTTCTGCTACCCTACATACTCCCCTACTTATGCTACCCCACATACTCCCCTAGTTCTGCTACCCTACATACTCCCCTACTTCTGCTACCCTACATACTCCCCTACTTCTGCTACCCTGCTTACTCCCCTACTTCTGCTACCCCATATAGTCTCCCCTACTTCTGCTACCCTACATACTCCTCTCCTTCTGCTACCTCACATATTCCCCTACTTCTGCAACCCTACATACTCCCCTACTTCTGCTACCCTACACACTCCCCTACTTCTGCTACCCTACATACTCCCCTACTTCTGCTACCCTACATACTCCCCTACTTCTGCTACCCTACATACTCCCTTACTTATGCTACCCCACATACTCCCCTACTTCTGCTACCCTACATACTCCCTTACTTCTGCTACCCTACATACTCCCCTACTTCTGCTACCCTACATACTCCCCTACTTCTGCTACCCTACATACTCCCTTACTTATGCTACCCCACATACTCCCTTACTTCTGCTACCCTACATACTCCCCTACTTCTGCTACCCTACATACTCCCCTACTTCTGCTACCCTACATACTCCCCTACTTCTGTAATCCTACATACTCCCTTACTTATGCTACCCCACATACTCCCCTACTTCTGCTACCCTACATACTCCTCTCCTTCTGCTACCCCACATACTCCCCTACTTATGCTATCCTACATACTCCCCTACTTCTGCTACCCTACATACTCCCCTACTTCTGCTACCCTACACACTCCCCTACTTCTGCTACCCTACATACTCCCCTACTTCTGCTACCCTACATAATCACTACTTCTGCTACCCTACATACTCCCCTACTTATGCTACCCCACATACTCCCCTAGTTCTGCTACCCTACATACTCCCCTACTTCTGCTACCCTACATACTCCCCTACTTCTGCTACCCTAGATACTCCCCTACTTCTGTAACCCTACATACTCCCCTACTTCTGCTACCCTACATACTCCCTTACTTATGCTACCCCACATACTCCCCTACTTCTGCTACCCTACATACTCCCTTACTTCTGCTACCCTACATACTCCCCTACTTCTGCTACCCTACATACTACCAAACTTCTGCTACCCTACATACTCCCCTACTTATGCTACCCCACATACTCCCCTACTTCAGCTACCATACATTCTCCCCTCCTTCTGCTACCCTACATACTCCCCCACTTATGCTACCCTACATGCTCCCCTACTTCTGATATCCTACATACTCCCCTACTTCTGCTATCCTACATACTCCCCTACTTCTGCTACCCTACATACTCCCCTACTTCTGCTACCCTACATCCTCACTACTTCTGCTACCCTACATACTCCCCTACTTCTGCTACCCTACATACTCCCCTACTTCTGCTACCCTAGATACTCCCCTACTTCTGTAACCCTACATACTCCCCTACTTCTGCTACCCTACATACTCCCTTACTTATGCTACCCCACATACTCCCCTACTTCTGCTACCCTACATACTCCCTTACTTCTGCTACCCTACATACTCCCCTACTTCTGCTACCCTACATACTACCAAACTTCTGCTACCCTACATACTCCCCTACTTATGCTACCCCACATACTCCCCTACTTCAGCTACCATACATTCTCCCCTCCTTCTGCTACCCTACATACTCCCCTACTTCTGCTACCCTGCTTACTCCCCTACTTCTGCTACCCCATATAGTCTCCCCTACTTCTGCTACCCTACATACTCCTCTCCTTCTGCTACCTCACATATTCCCCTACTTCTGCAACCCTACATACTCCCCTACTTCTGCTACCCTACACACTCCCCTACTTCTGCTACCCTACATACTCCCCTACTTCTGCTACCCTACATACTCCCCTACTTCTGCTACCCTACATACTCCCCTACTTCTGCTACCCTACATACTCCCCTACTTCTGCTACCCTACATACTCCCCTACATCTGCTACCCCACGTATTCCCCTACTTCTGCAACCCTACATACTCCCCTACTTCTGCTACCCTACATACACCCCTACTTCTGCTACCCTACATACTCCCCTACTTCTGCTACCCTACATACTCCCTTACTTATGCTACCCCACATACTCCCCTACTTATGCTACCCCACATACTCCCCTACTTCTGCTACCCTACATACTCCCCTACTTCTGCTACCCTACATACTCCCTTACTTATGCTACCCCACATACTCCCTTACTTCTGCTACCCTACATACTCCCCTACTTCTGCTACCCTACATACTCCCCTACTTCTGCTACCCTACATACTCCCCTACTTCTGTAATCCTACATACTCCCTTACTTATGCTACCCCACATACTCCCCTACTTCTGCTACCCTACATACTCCCTTACTTCTGCTACCCTACATACTCCCCCACTTCTACTACCCTACGAACTACGCCACTTCTGCTAGCCTACGTACTCCCCTACTTCAGCTACCCCAAGTATTCCCCTACTTCTGTTAGCCTGCATGCTCCTCTCATTCTGCTACCCCACATACTCCCCCACTTATGCTACCCTACATGCTCCCCTACTTCTGCTATCCTACATACTCCCCTACTTCTGCTATCCTACATACTCCCCTACTTCTGCTACCCTACATACTCCCCTACTTCTGCTACCCTACACCCTCACTACTTCTGCTACCCTACATACTCCCCTACTTATGCTACCCCACATACTCCCCTAGTTCTGCTACCCTACATACTCCCCTACTTCTGCTACCCTACATACTCCCCTACTTCTGCTACCCTACATACTCCCCTACTTCTGCTACCCTAGATACTCCCCTACTTCTGCTACCCTACATACTCCCCTACTTCTGCTACCATACATACTCCAATACTTCTGCTACCCTACATACTCCCCTACTTCTGCTACCCTACATACTCCCCTACTTCTGCTACCCTACATACTCCCCTACTTATGCTACCCCACATACTCCCCTACTTCTGCTACCATACATACTCCCCTACTTCTGCTACCCCACATACTCCCCTACTTATGCTACCCTACATACTCCCCTACTTCTGCTACCCTTCATACTCCCCTACTTATGCTACCCCACATACTCCCCTACTTCTGCTACCCTACATACTCCCCTACTTCTGCTACCCTACATACTCCCCTACTTCTGTAACCCTACATACTCCCCTACTTCTGCTACCCTACATACTCCCTTACTTATGCTACCCCACATACTCCCCTACTTCTGCTACCCTACATACTCCCTTACTTCTGCTACCCTACATACTCCCCTACTTCTGCTACCCTACATACTACCAAACTTCTGCTACCCTACATACTCCCCTACTTATGCTACCCCACATACTCCCCTACTTATGCTACCCCACATACTCCCCTACTTCTGCTACCATACATACTCCCCTACTTCTGCTACCCCACATACTCCCCTACTTATGCTACCCTACATACTCCCCTACTTCTGCTACCCTTCATACTCCCCTACTTATGCTACCCCACATACTCCCCTACTTCTGCTACCCTACATACTCCCCTACTTCTGCTACCCTACATACTCCCCTACTTCTGTAACCCTACATACTCCCCTACTTCTGCTACCCTACATACTCCCTTACTTATGCTACCCCACATACTCCCCTACTTCTGCTACCCTACATACTCCCTTACTTCTGCTACCATACATACTCCCCTACTTCTGCTACCCTACATACTACCAAACTTCTGCTACCCTACATACTCCCCTACTTATGCTACCCCACATACTCCCCTACTTCTGCTACCATACATACTCCCCTACTTCTGCTACCCTACATACTCCCCTACTTCTGCTACCCTACTTACTCCCCTATTTCTGCTACCCCATATAGTCTCCCCTACTTCTGCTACCCTACATACTCCTCTCCTTCTGCTACCTCACATATTCCCCTACTTCTGCAACCCTACATACTCCCCTACTTCTGCTACCCTACATACTCCCCTACTTCTGCTACCCTACATACTCCCCTACTTCTGCTACCATACATACTCCCCTACTTATGCTACCCCACATACTCCCCTACTTCTGCTACCCTACATACTCCCCTACTTCTGCTACCCCACATACTCCCCTACTTCTGCTAGACTACATACTCCCCTACTTCTACTACCGTTCATACTCCCCTACTTATGCTACCCCACACACTCCCCTACTTCTGCTACCCTACATACTCCCCTACTTCTGCTACCCTACATACTCCCCTACTTATGCTACCCCACATACTCCCCTACTTCTGCTACCCTACATACTCCCCTACTTCTGCTACCCTACATACTCCCCTACTTCTGCTACCCTACATACTCCCATACTTTTGCTACCCTACATACTCCCCTACTTCTACTACCCTACATACTCCCCTACTTCTGCTACCATACATACTCCCCTACTTCTGCTACCCTACATACTCCCCTACTTCTGCTACCCTACATACTCCCCTACTTCTGCTACCCTACATACTCCCCTACTTATGCTACCCCACATACTCCCCTACTTCTGCTACCCTACATACTCCCCTACTTCTGCTACCCCACATACTCCCCTACTTCTGCTACCCGACATACTCCCCTACTTATGCTACCCTTCATACTCCCCTACTTATGCTACCCCACATACACCACTACTTATGCTACCCTACATACTCCCCTACTTCTGCTACCCTACATACTCCCCTACTTCTGTTACCCTAAATACTCCCCTACTTTTGCTACCCTACATACTCCCTTACTTATGCTACCCCACATACTCCCCTACTTCTGCTACCCTACATACGCCCTTACTTCTGCTACCCTACATACTCCCCTACTTCTGCTACCCTACATACTCCCAAACTTCTGCTACCCTACATACTCCCCTACTTATGCTACCCCACATACTCCCCTACTTCTGCTACCATACATACTCCCCTACTTCTGCTACCCTACATACTCCCCTACTTCTGCTACCCCACATACTCCCCTACTTCTGCTACCCTACATACTCCCCTACTTCTGCTACCCTACATACTCCAATCCTTCTGCTACCTCACATATTCCCCTACTTCTGCTACCCTAAATACTCCCCTACTTCTGCTACCCTACACACTCCCCTACTTCTGCTACCCTACATACTCCCCTACTTCTGCGACCCTACATACTCCCCTACTTCTGCTACCATACATACTCCCCTACTTCTGCTACCATACATACTCCCCTACTTCTGCTACCCTACATACTCCCCTACTTCTGCTACCCTACACACTCCCCTACTTCTGCTACCCTACATAATCTCCTACTTCTGCTACCCTACATACTCCCCTACTTCTGCTACCCTACATACTCCCCTACTTCTGCTACCCAACATACTCCCCTACTTCTGCTACCCTACATACTCCCCTACTTCTGCTACCATACATACTCCCCTACTTCTGCTACCCTACATACTCCCCCACTTCTGCTACCCTACATACTCCCCTACTTCTGCTACCCTACATACTCCCCTACTTATGCTACCCCACATACTCCCCTACTTCTGCTACCCTACATACTCCCCTACTTCTGCTACCCCACATACTCCCCTACTTCTGCTAGACTACATACTCCCCTACTTCTACTACCCTTCATACTCCCCTACTTCTGCTACCATACATACTCCCCTACTTCTGCTACCCTACATACTCCCCTACTTCTGCTACCCTACATACTCCCCTACTTCTGCTACCCTACATACTCCCCTACTTATGCTACCCCACATACTCCCCTACTTCTGCTACCCTACATACTCCCCTACTTCTGCTACCCCCACATACTCCCCTACTTCTGCTACCCTACATACTCCCCTACTTATGCTACCCTTCATACTCCCCTACTTATGCTACCCCACATACACCCCTACTTATGCTACCCTACATACTCCCCTACTTCTGCTACCCTACATACTCCCCTACTTCTGTTACCCTAAATACTCCCCTACTTTTGCTACTCTACATACTCCCTTACTTATGCTACCCCACATACTCCCCTACTTCTGCTACCCTACATACTCCCTTACTTCTGCTACCCTACATACTCCCCTACTTCTGCTACCCTACATACTCCCAAACTTCTGCTACCCTACATACTCCCCTACTTATGCTACCCCCATTCTCCCCTACTTCTGCTACCATACATACTCCCCTACTTCTGCTACCCTACATACTCCCCTACTTCTGCTACCCCACATACTCCCCTACTTCTGCTACCCTACATACTCCCCTACTTCTGCTACCCTACATACTCCAATCCTTCTGCTACCTCACATATTCCCCTACTTCTGCTACCCTACATACTCCCCTACTTCTGCTACCCTACACACTCCCCTACTTCTGCTACCCTACATACTCCCCTACTTCTGCGACCCTACATACTTCCCTACTTCTGCTACCTTACATACTCCCCTACTTCTGCTACCCTACATACTCCCCTACTTCTGCTACCATACATACTCCCCTACTTCTGCTACCATACATACTCCCATACTTCTGCTACCCTACATACTCCCCTACTTCTGCTACCCTACACACTCCCCTACTTCTGCTACCCTACATACTCTCCTACTTCTGCTACCCTACATACTCCCCTACTTCTGCTACCCTACATACTCCCCTACTTCTGCTACCCTACATACTCCCCTACTTCTGCTACCCTACATACTCCCCTACTTCTGCTACCATACATACTCCCCTACTTCTGCTACCCTACATACTCCCCTACTTCTGCTACCCTACATACTCCCCTACTTCTGCTACATTACATACTCCCCTACTTATGCTACCCCACATACTCCCCTACTTCTGCTACCATACATACTCCCCTACTTCTGCTACCCCACATACTCCCCTACTTCTGCTACCCTACATACTCCGCTACTTCTGCTACCCTTCATACTCCCCTACTTATGCTACCCCACATACTCCCCTACTTCTGCTACCCTACATACTCCCATACTTCTGCTACCCTACATACTCCCCTACTTCTGTTACCCTACATACTTCCCTACTTCTGCTACCCTACATACTCCCTTACTTATGCTACCCCACATACTCCCCTACTTCTGCTACCCTACATACACCCAAACTTCTGCTACCCTACATACTCCCCTACTTATGCTACCCCACATACTCCCCTACTTCTGCTACCATACATACTCTCCTACTTCTGCTACCCTACATACTCCCCTACTTCTGCTACCCCACATACTCCCCTACTTCTGCTACCCTACATACTCCCCTACTTCTGCTACCCTACATACTCCTCTCCTTCTGCTACCTCACATATTCCCCTACTTCTGCTACCCTAAATACTCCCCTACTTCTGCTACCCGACACACTCCCCTACTTCTGCTACCCTACATACTCCCCTACTTCTGCTACCCTACATACTCCCCTACTTCTGCTACCCTACATACTCCCCTACTTCTGCTACCCTACATACTCCCCTACTTCTGCTACCCTACATACTCCCCTACTTCTGCTACCATACATACTCCCCTACTTCTGCTACCCTACATACTCCTCTCCTTCTGCTACCCCACATACTCCCCTACTTATGCTACCCTACATACTCCCCTACTTCTGCTACCCTACATACTCCCCTACTTCTGCTACCCTACATACTCCCCTACTTATGCTACCCCACATACTCCCGTACTTCTGCTACCCTACATACTCCTCTCCTTCTGCTACCTCACATATTCCCCTACATCTGCTACCCTACATACTCCCCTACTTCTGCTACCCTACACACTCCCCTACTTCTGCTACCCTACATACTCCCCTACTTATGCTACCCCACACACTCCCCCACTTCTGCTACCATACATACTCCCCTACTTATGCTACCCCACATACTCCCCTACTTCTGCTACCATACATACTCCCCTACTTCTGCTACCCTACATACTCCCCTACTTCTGCTACCCCACATACTCCCCTACTTCTGCTACCCTACATACTCCCCTACTTCTGCTACCCTACATACTCCTCTCCTTCTGCTACCTCACATATTCCCCCACTTCAGCTACCCTACATACTCCCCTACTTCTGCTACCCTACACACTCCCCTACTTCTGCTACCCTACATACTCCCCTACTTCTGCTACCCTACATACTCCCCTACTTCTGCTACCCTACATACTCCCCTACTTCTGCTACCCTACATACTCCCCTACTTCTGCTACCCTACATACTCCCCTACTTCTGCTACCATACATACTCCCCTACTTCTGCTACCCTACATACTCCTCTCCTTCTGCTACCCCACGTACTCCCCTACTTATGCTACCCTACATACTCCCCTACTTCTGCTACCCTACATACTCCCCTACTTCTGCTACCCTACATACTCCCCTACTTCTGCTACCCTACACACTCCCCTACTTCTGCTACCCTACATACTCCCCTACTTCTGCGACCCTACATACTTCCCTACTTCTGCTACCTTACATACTCCCCTACTTCTGCTACCCTACATACTCCCCTACTTCTGCTACCATACATACTCCCCTACTTCTGCTACCATACATACTCCCATACTTCTGCTACCCTACATACTCCCCTACTTCTGCTACCCTACACACTCCCCTACTTCTGCTACCCTACATACTCTCCTACTTCTGCTACCCTACATACTCCCCTACTTCTGCTACCCTACATACTCCCCTACTTCTGCTACCCTACATACTCCCCTACTTCTGCTACCCTACATACTCCCCTACTTCTGCTACCATACATACTCCCCTACTTCTGCTACCCTACATACTCCCCCACTTCTGCTACCCTACATACTCCAGTACTTCTGCTACCCTACATACTCCCCTACTTATGCTACCCCACATACTCCCCTACTTCTGCTACCCTACATACTCCCCTACTTCTGCTACCCCACATACTCCCCTACTTCTGCTACCCTACATACTCCGCTACTTCTGCTACCCTTCATACTCCCCTACTTATGCTACCCCACATACTCCCCTACTTCTGCTACCCTACATACTCCCATACTTCTGCTACCCTACATACTCCCCTACTTCTGTTACCCTACATACTTCCCTACTTCTGCTACCCTACATACTCCCTTACTTATGCTACCCCACATACTCCCCTACTTCTGCTACCCTACATACACCCAAACTTCTGCTACCCTACATACTCCCCTACTTATGCTACCCCACATACTCCCCTACTTCTGCTACCATACATACTCCCCTACTTCTGCTACCGTACATACTCCCCTACTTCTGCTACCCCACATACTCCCCTACTTCTGCTACCCTACATACTCCCCTACTTCTGCTACCCTACATACTCCTCTCCTTCTGCTACCTCACATATTCCCCTACTTCTGCTACCCTAAATACTCCCCTACTTCTGCTACCCTACACACTCCCCTACTTCTGCTACCCTACATACTCCCCTACTTATGCTACCCCACATACTCCCGTACTTCTGCTACCCTACATACTCCTCTCCTTCTGCTACCTCACATATTCCCCTACATCTGCTACCCTACATACTCCCCTACTTCTGCTACCCTACACACTCCCCTACTTCTGCTACCCTGCATACTCCCCTACTTATGCTACCCCACACACTCCCCTACTTCTGCTACCATACATACTCCCCTACTTATGCTACCCCACATACTCCCCTACTTCTGCTACCCCACATACTCCCCTACTTCTGCTACCCTACATACTCCCCTACTTCTGCTACCCTACATACTCCCCTACTTCTGCTACCCCACATACTCCCCTACTTCTGCTACCCTACATACTCCCCTACTTCTGCTACCCTACATACTCCTCTCCTTCTTCTACCTCACATATTCCCCCACTTCAGCTACCCTACATACTCCCCTACTTCTGCTACCCTACATACTCCCCTACTTCTGCTACCCTACATACTCCCCTACTTTTGCTACCCTACATACTCCCATACTTCTGCTACCCTACATACTCCCCTACTTCTGTTACCCTACATACTTCCCTACTTCTGCTACCCTACATACTCCCTTACTTATGCTACCCCACATACTCCCCTACTTCTGCTACCCTACATACACCCAAACTTCTGCTACCCTACATACTCCCCTACTTATGCTACCCCACATACTCCCCTACTTCTGCTACCATACATATTCCCCTACTTCTGCTACCCTACATACTCCCCTACTTCTGCTACCCCACATACTCCCCTACTTCTGCTACCCTACATACTCCCCTACTTCTGCTACCCTACATACTCCTCTACTTCTGCTACCCTAAATACTCCCCTACTTCTGCTACCCTACACACTCCCCTACTTCTGCTACCCTACATACTCCCCTACTTCTGCTACCCTACATACTCCCCTACTTCTGCTACCCTACATACTCCCCTACTTCTGCTACCCTACATACTCCCCTACTTCTGCTACCCTACATACTCCCCTACTTCTGCTACCATACATACTCCCCTACTTCTGCTACCCTACATACTCCTCTCCTTCTGCTACCCCACATACTCCCCTACTTATGCTACCCTACATACTCCCCTACTTCTGCTACCCTACATACTCCCCTACTTCTGCTACCCTACATACTCCCCTACTTATGCTACCCCACATACTCCCGTACTTCTGCTACCCTACATACTCCTCTCCTTCTGCTACCTCACATATTCCCCTACATCTGCTACCCTACATACTCCCCTACTTCTGCTACCCTACACACTCCCCTACTTCTGCTACCCTACATACTCCCCTACTTATGCTACCCCACACACTCCCCTACTTCTGCTACCATACATACTCCCCTACTTATGCTACCCCACATACTCCCCTACTTCTGCTACCATACATACTCCCCTACTTCTGCTACCCTACATACTCCCCTACTTCTGCTACCCCACATACTCCCCTACTTCTGCTACCCTACATACTCCCCTACTTCTGCTACCCTACATACTCCTCTCCTTCTGCTACCTCACATATTCCCCCACTTCAGCTACCCTACATACTCCCCTACTTCTGCTACCCTACACACTCCCCTACTTCTGCTACCCTACATACTCCCCTACTTCTGCTACCCTACATACTCCCCTACTTCTGCTACCCTACATACTCCCCTACTTCTGCTACCCTACATACTCCCCTACTTCTGCTACCCTACATACTCCCCTACTTCTGCTACCATACATACTCCCCTACTTCTGCTACCCTACATACTCCTCTCCTTCTGCTGCCCCACATACTCCCCTACTTATGCTATCCTACATACTCCCCTACTTCTGCTACCCTACATACTCCCCTACTTCTGCTACCCTACATACTCCCCTACTTATGCTACACCACATACTCCCCTACTTCTGCTACCCTACATACTCCTCTCCTTCTGCTACCTCACATATTCCCCTACATCTGCTACCCTACATACTCCCCTACTTCTGCTACCCTACACACTCCCCTACTTCTGCTACCCTACATACTCCCCTACTTATGCTACCCCACACACTCCCCTACTTCTGCTACCATACATACTCCCCTACTTATGCTACCCTACATACTCCCCTACTTCTGCTACCCTACATACTCCCCTACTTCTGCTACCCTACATACTCCCCTACTTCTGCTACCCTACATACTCCCTTACTTATGCTACCCCACATACTCCCCTACTTATGCTACCCCACATACTCCCCTACTTCTGCTACCCTACATACTCCTCTCCTTCTGCTACCTCACATATTCCCCTACATCTGCTACCCTACATACTCCCCTACTTCTGCTACCCTACACACTCCCCTACTTCTGCTACCCTACATACTCCCCTACTTATGCTACCCCACACACTCCCCTACTTCTGCTACCATACATACTCCCCTACTTATGCTACCCTACATACTCCCCTACTTCTGCTACCCTACATACTCCCCTACTTCTGCTACCCTACATACTCCCCTACTTCTGCTACCCTACATACTCCCTTACTTATGCTACCCCACATACTCACCTACTTATGCTACCCCACATACTCCCCTACTTCTGCTACCCTACATACTCCCCTACTTCTGCTACCCTACATACTCCCCTACTTCTGCTACCCCACATACTCCCCTACTTCTGCTACCCTACATACTCCCCTACTTCTGCTACCCTACATACTCCTCTCCTTCTTCTACCTCACATATTCCCCCACTTCAGCTACCCTACATACTCCCCTACTTCTGCTACCCTACATACTCCCCTACTTCTGCTACCCTACATACTCCCCTACTTTTGCTACCCTACATACTCCCATACTTCTGCTACCCTACATACTCCCCTACTTCTGTTACCCTACATACTTCCCTACTTCTGCTACCCTACATACTCCCTTACTTATGCTACCCCACATACTCCCCTACTTCTGCTACCCTACATACACCCAAACTTCTGCTACCCTACATACTCCCCTACTTATGCTACCCCACATACTCCCCTACTTCTGCTACCATACATATTCCCCTACTTCTGCTACCCTACATACTCCCCTACTTCTGCTACCCCACATACTCCCCTACTTCTGCTACCCTACATACTCCCCTACTTCTGCTACCCTACATACTCCTCTACTTCTGCTACCCTAAATACTCCCCTACTTCTGCTACCCTACACACTCCCCTACTTCTGCTACCCTACATACTCCCCTACTTCTGCTACCCTACATACTCCCCTACTTCTGCTACCCTACATACTCCCCTACTTCTGCTACCCTACATACTCCCCTACTTCTGCTACCCTACATACTCCCCTACTTCTGCTACCATACATACTCCCCTACTTCTGCTACCCTACATACTCCTCTCCTTCTGCTACCCCACATACTCCCCTACTTATGCTACCCTACATACTCCCCTACTTCTGCTACCCTACATACTCCCCTACTTCTGCTACCCTACATACTCCCCTACTTATGCTACCCCACATACTCCCGTACTTCTGCTACCCTACATACTCCTCTCCTTCTGCTACCTCACATATTCCCCTACATCTGCTACCCTACATACTCCCCTACTTCTGCTACCCTACACACTCCCCTACTTCTGCTACCCTACATACTCCCCTACTTATGCTACCCCACACACTCCCCTACTTCTGCTACCATACATACTCCCCTACTTATGCTACCCCACATACTCCCCTACTTCTGCTACCATACATACTCCCCTACTTCTGCTACCCTACATACTCCCCTACTTCTGCTACCCCACATACTCCCCTACTTCTGCTACCCTACATACTCCCCTACTTCTGCTACCCTACATACTCCTCTCCTTCTGCTACCTCACATATTCCCCCACTTCAGCTACCCTACATACTCCCCTACTTCTGCTACCCTACACACTCCCCTACTTCTGCTACCCTACATACTCCCCTACTTCTGCTACCCTACATACTCCCCTACTTCTGCTACCCTACATACTCCCCTACTTCTGCTACCCTACATACTCCCCTACTTCTGCTACCCTACATACTCCCCTACTTCTGCTACCATACATACTCCCCTACTTCTGCTACCCTACATACTCCTCTCCTTCTGCTGCCCCACATACTCCCCTACTTATGCTATCCTACATACTCCCCTACTTCTGCTACCCTACATACTCCCCTACTTCTGCTACCCTACATACTCCCCTACTTATGCTACACCACATACTCCCCTACTTCTGCTACCCTACATACTCCTCTCCTTCTGCTACCTCACATATTCCCCTACATCTGCTACCCTACATACTCCCCTACTTCTGCTACCCTACACACTCCCCTACTTCTGCTACCCTACATACTCCCCTACTTCTGCTACCCTACATACTCCCCTACTTATGCTACCCCACACACTCCCCTACTTCTGCTACCATACATACTCCCCTACTTATGCTACCCCACATACTCCCCTACTTCTGCTACCATACATACTCCCCTACTTCTGCTACCCTACATACTCCCCTACTTCTGCTACCCCACATACTCCCCTACTTCTGCTACCCTACATACTCCCCTACTTCTGCTACCCTACATACTCCTCTCCTTCTGCTACCTCACATATTCCCCCACTTCAGCTACCCTACATACTCCCCTACTTCTGCTACCCTACACACTCCCCTACTTCTGCTACCCTACATACTCCCCTACTTCTGCTACCCTACATACTCCCCTACTTCTGCTACCCTACATACTCCCCTACTTCTGCTACCCTACATACTCCCCTACTTCTGCTACCCTACATACTCCCCTACTTCTGCTACCATACATACTCCCCTACTTCTGCTACCCTACATACTCCTCTCCTTCTGCTGCCCCACATACTCCCCTACTTATGCTATCCTACATACTCCCCTACTTCTGCTACCCTACATACTCCCCTACTTCTGCTACCCTACATACTCCCCTACTTATGCTACACCACATACTCCCCTACTTCTGCTACCCTACATACTCCTCTCCTTCTGCTACCTCACATATTCCCCTACATCTGCTACCCTACATACTCCCCTACTTCTGCTACCCTACACACTCCCCTACTTCTGCTACCCTACATACTCCCCTACTTATGCTACCCCACACACTCCCCTACTTCTGCTACCATACATACTCCCCTACTTATGCTACCCTACATACTCCCCTACTTCTGCTACCCTACATACTCCCCTACTTCTGCTACCCTACATACTCCCCTACTTCTGCTACCCTACATACTCCCTTACTTATGCTACCCCACATACTCCCCTACTTATGCTACCTCACATACTCCCCTACTTCTGCTACCCTACATACTCCCCTACTTCTGCTACCCTACATACTCCCTTACTTATGCTACCCCACATACTCCCTTACTTCTGCTACCCTACATACTCCCCTACTTCTGCTACCCTACATACTCCCCTACTTCTGCTACCCTACATACTCCCCTACTTCTGCTACCCTACATACTCCCCTACTTCTGCTACCCTACATACTCCCCTACTTCTGCTACCCTACATACTCCCCTACATCTGCTACCCCACGTATTCCCCTACTTCTGCAACCCTACATACTCCCCTACTTCTGCTACCCTACATACACCCCTACTTCTGCTACCCTACATACTCCCCTACTTCTGCTACCCTACATACTCCCTTACTTATGCTACCCCACATACTCCCCTACTTATGCTACCCCACATACTCCCCTACTTCTGCTACCCTACATACTCCCCTACTTCTGCTACCCTACATACTCCCTTACTTATGCTACCCCACATACTCCCTTACTTCTGCTACCCTACATACTCCCCTACTTCTGCTACCCTACATACTCCCCTACTTCTGCTACCCTACATACTCCCCTACTTCTGTAATCCTACATACTCCCTTACTTATGCTACCCCACATACTCCCCTACTTCTGCTACCCTACATACTCCCTTACTTCTGCTACCCTACATACTCCCCCACTTCTACTACCCTACGAACTACGCCACTTCTGCTAGCCTACGTACTCCCCTACTTCAGCTACCCCAAGTATTCCCCTACTTCTGTTAGCCTGCATGCTCCTCTCATTCTGCTACCCCACATACTCCCCCACTTATGCTACCCTACATGCTCCCCTACTTCTGCTATCCTACATACTCCCCTACTTCTGCTATCCTACATACTCCCCTACTTCTGCTACCCTACATACTCCCCTACTTCTGCTACCCTACACCCTCACTACTTCTGCTACCCTACATACTCCCCTACTTATGCTACCCCACATACTCCCCTAGTTCTGCTACCCTACATACTCCCCTACTTCTGCTACCCTACATACTCCCCTACTTCTGCTACCCTACATACTCCCCTACTTCTGCTACCCTAGATACTCCCCTACTTCTGCTACCCTACATACTCCCCTACTTCTGCTACCATACATACTCCAATACTTCTGCTACCCTACATACTCCCCTACTTCTGCTACCCTACATACTCCCCTACTTCTGCTACCCTACATACTCCCCTACTTATGCTACCCCACATACTCCCCTACTTCTGCTAGCATACATACTCCCCTACTTCTGCTACCCCACATACTCCCCTACTTATGCTACCCTACATACTCCCCTACTTCTGCTACCCTTCATACTCCCCTACTTATGCTACCCCACATACTCCCCTACTTCTGCTACCCTACATACTCCCCTACTTCTGCTACCCTACATACTCCCCTACTTCTGTAACCCTACATACTCCCCTACTTCTGCTACCCTACATACTCCCTTACTTATGCTACCCCACATACTCCCCTACTTCTGCTACCCTACATACTCCCTTACTTCTGCTACCCTACATACTCCCCTACTTCTGCTACCCTACATACTACCAAACTTCTGCTACCCTACATACTCCCCTACTTATGCTACCCCACATACTCCCCTACTTATGCTACCCCACATACTCCCCTACTTCTGCTACCATACATACTCCCCTACTTCTGCTACCCCACATACTCCCCTACTTATGCTACCCTACATACTCCCCTACTTCTGCTACCCTTCATACTCCCCTACTTATGCTACCCCACATACTCCCCTACTTCTGCTACCCTACATACTCCCCTACTTCTGCTACCCTACATACTCCCCTACTTCTGTAACCCTACATACTCCCCTACTTCTGCTACCCTACATACTCCCTTACTTATGCTACCCCACATACTCCCCTACTTCTGCTACCCTACATACTCCCTTACTTCTGCTACCATACATACTCCCCTACTTCTGCTACCCTACATACTACCAAACTTCTGCTACCCTACATACTCCCCTACTTATGCTACCCCACATACTCCCCTACTTCTGCTACCATACATACTCCCCTACTTCTGCTACCCTACATACTCCCCTACTTCTGCTACCCTACTTACTCCCCTATTTCTGCTACCCCATATAGTCTCCCCTACTTCTGCTACCCTACATACTCCTCTCCTTCTGCTACCTCACATATTCCCCTACTTCTGCAACCCTACATACTCCCCTACTTCTGCTACCCTACATACTCCCCTACTTCTGCTACCCTACATACTCCCCTACTTCTGCTACCATACATACTCCCCTACTTATGCTACCCCACATACTCCCCTACTTCTGCTACCCTACATACTCCCCTACTTCTGCTACCCCACATACTCCCCTACTTCTGCTAGACTACATACTCCCCTACTTCTACTACCGTTCATACTCCCCTACTTATGCTACCCCACACACTCCCCTACTTCTGCTACCCTACATACTCCCCTACTTCTGCTACCCTACATACTCCCCTACTTATGCTACCCCACATACTCCCCTACTTCTGCTACCCTACATACTCCCCTACTTCTGCTACCCTACATACTCCCCTACTTCTGCTACCCTACATACTCCCATACTTTTGCTACCCTACATACTCCCCTACTTCTACTACCCTACATACTCCCCTACTTCTGCTACCATACATACTCCCCTACTTCTGCTACCCTACATACTCCCCTACTTCTGCTACCCTACATACTCCCCTACTTCTGCTACCCTACATACTCCCCTACTTATGCTACCCCACATACTCCCCTACTTCTGCTACCCTACATACTCCCCTACTTCTGCTACCCCACATACTCCCCTACTTCTGCTACCCGACATACTCCCCTACTTATGCTACCCTTCATACTCCCCTACTTATGCTACCCCACATACACCACTACTTATGCTACCCTACATACTCCCCTACTTCTGCTACCCTACATACTCCCCTACTTCTGTTACCCTAAATACTCCCCTACTTTTGCTACCCTACATACTCCCTTACTTATGCTACCCCACATACTCCCCTACTTCTGCTACCCTACATACGCCCTTACTTCTGCTACCCTACATACTCCCCTACTTCTGCTACCCTACATACTCCCAAACTTCTGCTACCCTACATACTCCCCTACTTATGCTACCCCACATACTCCCCTACTTCTGCTACCATACATACTCCCCTACTTCTGCTACCCTACATACTCCCCTACTTCTGCTACCCCACATACTCCCCTACTTCTGCTACCCTACATACTCCCCTACTTCTGCTACCCTACATACTCCAATCCTTCTGCTACCTCACATATTCCCCTACTTCTGCTACCCTAAATACTCCCCTACTTCTGCTACCCTACACACTCCCCTACTTCTGCTACCCTACATACTCCCCTACTTCTGCGACCCTACATACTCCCCTACTTCTGCTACCATACATACTCCCCTACTTCTGCTACCATACATACTCCCCTACTTCTGCTACCCTACATACTCCCCTACTTCTGCTACCCTACACACTCCCCTACTTCTGCTACCCTACATAATCTCCTACTTCTGCTACCCTACATACTCCCCTACTTCTGCTACCCTACATACTCCCCTACTTCTGCTACCCAACATACTCCCCTACTTCTGCTACCCTACATACTCCCCTACTTCTGCTACCATACATACTCCCCTACTTCTGCTACCCTACATACTCCCCCACTTCTGCTACCCTACATACTCCCCTACTTCTGCTACCCTACATACTCCCCTACTTATGCTACCCCACATACTCCCCTACTTCTGCTACCCTACATACTCCCCTACTTCTGCTACCCCACATACTCCCCTACTTCTGCTAGACTACATACTCCCCTACTTCTACTACCCTTCATACTCCCCTACTTCTGCTACCATACATACTCCCCTACTTCTGCTACCCTACATACTCCCCTACTTCTGCTACCCTACATACTCCCCTACTTCTGCTACCCTACATACTCCCCTACTTATGCTACCCCACATACTCCCCTACTTCTGCTACCCTACATACTCCCCTACTTCTGCTACCCCCACATACTCCCCTACTTCTGCTACCCTACATACTCCCCTACTTATGCTACCCTTCATACTCCCCTACTTATGCTACCCCACATACACCCCTACTTATGCTACCCTACATACTCCCCTACTTCTGCTACCCTACATACTCCCCTACTTCTGTTACCCTAAATACTCCCCTACTTTTGCTACTCTACATACTCCCTTACTTATGCTACCCCACATACTCCCCTACTTCTGCTACCCTACATACTCCCTTACTTCTGCTACCCTACATACTCCCCTACTTCTGCTACCCTACATACTCCCAAACTTCTGCTACCCTACATACTCCCCTACTTATGCTACCCCACATACTCCCCTACTTCTGCTACCATACATACTCCCCTACTTCTGCTACCCTACATACTCCCCTACTTCTGCTACCCCACATACTCCCCTACTTCTGCTACCCTACATACTCCCCTACTTCTGCTACCCTACATACTCCAATCCTTCTGCTACCTCACATATTCCCCTACTTCTGCTACCCTACATACTCCCCTACTTCTGCTACCCTACACACTCCCCTACTTCTGCTACCCTACATACTCCCCTACTTCTGCGACCCTACATACTTCCCTACTTCTGCTACCTTACATACTCCCCTACTTCTGCTACCCTACATACTCCCCTACTTCTGCTACCATACATACTCCCCTACTTCTGCTACCATACATACTCCCATACTTCTGCTACCCTACATACTCCCCTACTTCTGCTACCCTACACACTCCCCTACTTCTGCTACCCTACATACTCTCCTACTTCTGCTACCCTACATACTCCCCTACTTCTGCTACCCTACATACTCCCCTACTTCTGCTACCCTACATACTCCCCTACTTCTGCTACCCTACATACTCCCCTACTTCTGCTACCATACATACTCCCCTACTTCTGCTACCCTACATACTCCCCCACTTCTGCTACCCTACATACTCCCCTACTTCTGCTACATTACATACTCCCCTACTTATGCTACCCCACATACTCCCCTACTTCTGCTACCATACATACTCCCCTACTTCTGCTACCCCACATACTCCCCTACTTCTGCTACCCTACATACTCCGCTACTTCTGCTACCCTTCATACTCCCCTACTTATGCTACCCCACATACTCCCCTACTTCTGCTACCCTACATACTCCCATACTTCTGCTACCCTACATACTCCCCTACTTCTGTTACCCTACATACTTCCCTACTTCTGCTACCCTACATACTCCCTTACTTATGCTACCCCACATACTCCCCTACTTCTGCTACCCTACATACACCCAAACTTCTGCTACCCTACATACTCCCCTACTTATGCTACCCCACATACTCCCCTACTTCTGCTACCATACATACTCTCCTACTTCTGCTACCCTACATACTCCCCTACTTCTGCTACCCCACATACTCCCCTACTTCTGCTACCCTACATACTCCCCTACTTCTGCTACCCTACATACTCCTCTCCTTCTGCTACCTCACATATTCCCCTACTTCTGCTACCCTAAATACTCCCCTACTTCTGCTACCCGACACACTCCCCTACTTCTGCTACCCTACATACTCCCCTACTTCTGCTACCCTACATACTCCCCTACTTCTGCTACCCTACATACTCCCCTACTTCTGCTACCCTACATACTCCCCTACTTCTGCTACCCTACATACTCCCCTACTTCTGCTACCATACATACTCCCCTACTTCTGCTACCCTACATACTCCTCTCCTTCTGCTACCCCACATACTCCCCTACTTATGCTACCCTACATACTCCCCTACTTCTGCTACCCTACATACTCCCCTACTTCTGCTACCCTACATACTCCCCTACTTATGCTACCCCACATACTCCCGTACTTCTGCTACCCTACATACTCCTCTCCTTCTGCTACCTCACATATTCCCCTACATCTGCTACCCTACATACTCCCCTACTTCTGCTACCCTACACACTCCCCTACTTCTGCTACCCTACATACTCCCCTACTTATGCTACCCCACACACTCCCCCACTTCTGCTACCATACATACTCCCCTACTTATGCTACCCCACATACTCCCCTACTTCTGCTACCATACATACTCCCCTACTTCTGCTACCCTACATACTCCCCTACTTCTGCTACCCCACATACTCCCCTACTTCTGCTACCCTACATACTCCCCTACTTCTGCTACCCTACATACTCCTCTCCTTCTGCTACCTCACATATTCCCCCACTTCAGCTACCCTACATACTCCCCTACTTCTGCTACCCTACACACTCCCCTACTTCTGCTACCCTACATACTCCCCTACTTCTGCTACCCTACATACTCCCCTACTTCTGCTACCATACATACTCCCCTACTTCTGCTACCCTACATACTCCTCTCCTTCTGCTACCCCACGTACTCCCCTACTTATGCTACCCTACATACTCCCCTACTTCTGCTACCCTACATACTCCCCTACTTCTGCTACCCTACATACTCCCCTACTTCTGCTACCCTACACACTCCCCTACTTCTGCTACCCTACATACTCCCCTACTTCTGCGACCCTACATACTTCCCTACTTCTGCTACCTTACATACTCCCCTACTTCTGCTACCCTACATACTCCCCTACTTCTGCTACCATACATACTCCCCTACTTCTGCTACCATACATACTCCCATACTTCTGCTACCCTACATACTCCCCTACTTCTGCTACCCTACACACTCCCCTACTTCTGCTACCCTACATACTCTCCTACTTCTGCTACCCTACATACTCCCCTACTTCTGCTACCCTACATACTCCCCTACTTCTGCTACCCTACATACTCCCCTACTTCTGCTACCCTACATACTCCCCTACTTCTGCTACCATACATACTCCCCTACTTCTGCTACCCTACATACTCCCCCACTTCTGCTACCCTACATACTCCAGTACTTCTGCTACCCTACATACTCCCCTACTTATGCTACCCCACATACTCCCCTACTTCTGCTACCCTACATACTCCCCTACTTCTGCTACCCCACATACTCCCCTACTTCTGCTACCCTACATACTCCGCTACTTCTGCTACCCTTCATACTCCCCTACTTATGCTACCCCACATACTCCCCTACTTCTGCTACCCTACATACTCCCATACTTCTGCTACCCTACATACTCCCCTACTTCTGTTACCCTACATACTTCCCTACTTCTGCTACCCTACATACTCCCTTACTTATGCTACCCCACATACTCCCCTACTTCTGCTACCCTACATACACCCAAACTTCTGCTACCCTACATACTCCCCTACTTATGCTACCCCACATACTCCCCTACTTCTGCTACCCTAAATACTCCCCTACTTCTGCTACCCTACACACTCCCCTACTTCTGCTACCCTACATACTCCCCTACTTATGCTACCCCACATACTCCCGTACTTCTGCTACCCTACATACTCCTCTCCTTCTGCTACCTCACATATTCCCCTACATCTGCTACCCTACATACTCCCCTACTTCTGCTACCCTACACACTCCCCTACTTCTGCTACCCTGCATACTCCCCTACTTATGCTACCCCACACACTCCCCTACTTCTGCTACCATACATACTCCCCTACTTATGCTACCCCACATACTCCCCTACTTCTGCTACCCCACATACTCCCCTACTTCTGCTACCCTACATACTCCCCTACTTCTGCTACCCTACATACTCCCCTACTTCTGCTACCCCACATACTCCCCTACTTCTGCTACCCTACATACTCCCCTACTTCTGCTACCCTACATACTCCTCTCCTTCTTCTACCTCACATATTCCCCCACTTCAGCTACCCTACATACTCCCCTACTTCTGCTACCCTACATACTCCCCTACTTCTGCTACCCTACATACTCCCCTACTTTTGCTACCCTACATACTCCCATACTTCTGCTACCCTACATACTCCCCTACTTCTGTTACCCTACATACTTCCCTACTTCTGCTACCCTACATACTCCCTTACTTATGCTACCCCACATACTCCCCTACTTCTGCTACCCTACATACACCCAAACTTCTGCTACCCTACATACTCCCCTACTTATGCTACCCCACATACTCCCCTACTTCTGCTACCATACATATTCCCCTACTTCTGCTACCCTACATACTCCCCTACTTCTGCTACCCCACATACTCCCCTACTTCTGCTACCCTACATACTCCCCTACTTCTGCTACCCTACATACTCCTCTACTTCTGCTACCCTAAATACTCCCCTACTTCTGCTACCCTACACACTCCCCTACTTCTGCTACCCTACATACTCCCCTACTTCTGCTACCCTACATACTCCCCTACTTCTGCTACCCTACATACTCCCCTACTTCTGCTACCCTACATACTCCCCTACTTCTGCTACCCTACATACTCCCCTACTTCTGCTACCATACATACTCCCCTACTTCTGCTACCCTACATACTCCTCTCCTTCTGCTACCCCACATACTCCCCTACTTATGCTACCCTACATACTCCCCTACTTCTGCTACCCTACATACTCCCCTACTTCTGCTACCCTACATACTCCCCTACTTATGCTACCCCACATACTCCCGTACTTCTGCTACCCTACATACTCCTCTCCTTCTGCTACCTCACATATTCCCCTACATCTGCTACCCTACATACTCCCCTACTTCTGCTACCCTACACACTCCCCTACTTCTGCTACCCTACATACTCCCCTACTTATGCTACCCCACACACTCCCCTACTTCTGCTACCATACATACTCCCCTACTTATGCTACCCCACATACTCCCCTACTTCTGCTACCATACATACTCCCCTACTTCTGCTACCCTACATACTCCCCTACTTCTGCTACCCCACATACTCCCCTACTTCTGCTACCCTACATACTCCCCTACTTCTGCTACCCTACATACTCCTCTCCTTCTGCTACCTCACATATTCCCCCACTTCAGCTACCCTACATACTCCCCTACTTCTGCTACCCTACACACTCCCCTACTTCTGCTACCCTACATACTCCCCTACTTCTGCTACCCTACATACTCCCCTACTTCTGCTACCCTACATACTCCCCTACTTCTGCTACCCTACATACTCCCCTACTTCTGCTACCCTACATACTCCCCTACTTCTGCTACCATACATACTCCCCTACTTCTGCTACCCTACATACTCCTCTCCTTCTGCTGCCCCACATACTCCCCTACTTATGCTATCCTACATACTCCCCTACTTCTGCTACCCTACATACTCCCCTACTTCTGCTACCCTACATACTCCCCTACTTATGCTACACCACATACTCCCCTACTTCTGCTACCCTACATACTCCTCTCCTTCTGCTACCTCACATATTCCCCTACATCTGCTACCCTACATACTCCCCTACTTCTGCTACCCTACACACTCCCCTACTTCTGCTACCCTACATACTCCCCTACTTATGCTACCCCACACACTCCCCTACTTCTGCTACCATACATACTCCCCTACTTATGCTACCCTACATACTCCCCTACTTCTGCTACCCTACATACTCCCCTACTTCTGCTACCCTACATACTCCCCTACTTCTGCTACCCTACATACTCCCTTACTTATGCTACCCCACATACTCCCCTACTTATGCTACCCCACATACTCCCCTACTTCTGCTACCCTACATACTCCTCTCCTTCTGCTACCTCACATATTCCCCTACATCTGCTACCCTACATACTCCCCTACTTCTGCTACCCTACACACTCCCCTACTTCTGCTACCCTACATACTCCCCTACTTATGCTACCCCACACACTCCCCTACTTCTGCTACCATACATACTCCCCTACTTATGCTACCCTACATACTCCCCTACTTCTGCTACCCTACATACTCCCCTACTTCTGCTACCCTACATACTCCCCTACTTCTGCTACCCTACATACTCCCTTACTTATGCTACCCCACATACTCACCTACTTATGCTACCCCACATACTCCCCTACTTCTGCTACCCTACATACTCCCCTACTTCTGCTACCCTACATACTCCCCTACTTCTGCTACCCCACATACTCCCCTACTTCTGCTACCCTACATACTCCCCTACTTCTGCTACCCTACATACTCCTCTCCTTCTTCTACCTCACATATTCCCCCACTTCAGCTACCCTACATACTCCCCTACTTCTGCTACCCTACATACTCCCCTACTTCTGCTACCCTACATACTCCCCTACTTTTGCTACCCTACATACTCCCATACTTCTGCTACCCTACATACTCCCCTACTTCTGTTACCCTACATACTTCCCTACTTCTGCTACCCTACATACTCCCTTACTTATGCTACCCCACATACTCCCCTACTTCTGCTACCCTACATACACCCAAACTTCTGCTACCCTACATACTCCCCTACTTATGCTACCCCACATACTCCCCTACTTCTGCTACCATACATATTCCCCTACTTCTGCTACCCTACATACTCCCCTACTTCTGCTACCCCACATACTCCCCTACTTCTGCTACCCTACATACTCCCCTACTTCTGCTACCCTACATACTCCTCTACTTCTGCTACCCTAAATACTCCCCTACTTCTGCTACCCTACACACTCCCCTACTTCTGCTACCCTACATACTCCCCTACTTCTGCTACCCTACATACTCCCCTACTTCTGCTACCCTACATACTCCCCTACTTCTGCTACCCTACATACTCCCCTACTTCTGCTACCCTACATACTCCCCTACTTCTGCTACCATACATACTCCCCTACTTCTGCTACCCTACATACTCCTCTCCTTCTGCTACCCCACATACTCCCCTACTTATGCTACCCTACATACTCCCCTACTTCTGCTACCCTACATACTCCCCTACTTCTGCTACCCTACATACTCCCCTACTTATGCTACCCCACATACTCCCGTACTTCTGCTACCCTACATACTCCTCTCCTTCTGCTACCTCACATATTCCCCTACATCTGCTACCCTACATACTCCCCTACTTCTGCTACCCTACACACTCCCCTACTTCTGCTACCCTACATACTCCCCTACTTATGCTACCCCACACACTCCCCTACTTCTGCTACCATACATACTCCCCTACTTATGCTACCCCACATACTCCCCTACTTCTGCTACCATACATACTCCCCTACTTCTGCTACCCTACATACTCCCCTACTTCTGCTACCCCACATACTCCCCTACTTCTGCTACCCTACATACTCCCCTACTTCTGCTACCCTACATACTCCTCTCCTTCTGCTACCTCACATATTCCCCCACTTCAGCTACCCTACATACTCCCCTACTTCTGCTACCCTACACACTCCCCTACTTCTGCTACCCTACATACTCCCCTACTTCTGCTACCCTACATACTCCCCTACTTCTGCTACCCTACATACTCCCCTACTTCTGCTACCCTACATACTCCCCTACTTCTGCTACCCTACATACTCCCCTACTTCTGCTACCATACATACTCCCCTACTTCTGCTACCCTACATACTCCTCTCCTTCTGCTGCCCCACATACTCCCCTACTTATGCTATCCTACATACTCCCCTACTTCTGCTACCCTACATACTCCCCTACTTCTGCTACCCTACATACTCCCCTACTTATGCTACACCACATACTCCCCTACTTCTGCTACCCTACATACTCCTCTCCTTCTGCTACCTCACATATTCCCCTACATCTGCTACCCTACATACTCCCCTACTTCTGCTACCCTACACACTCCCCTACTTCTGCTACCCTACATACTCCCCTACTTATGCTACCCCACACACTCCCCTACTTCTGCTACCATATATACTCCCCTACTTATGCTACCCTACATACTCCCCTACTTCTGCTACCCTACATACTCCCCTACTTCTGCTACCCTACATACTCCCCTACTTCTGCTACCCTACATACTCCCTTACTTATGCTACCCCACATACTCCCCTACTTATGCTACCTCACATACTCCCCTACTTCTGCTACCCTACATACTCCCCTACTTCTGCTACCCTACATACTCCCTTACTTATGCTACCCCACATACTCCCTTACTTCTGCTACCCTACATACTCCCCTACTTCTGCTACCCTACATACTCCCCTACTTCTGCTACCCTACATACTCCCCTACTTCTGCTACCCTACATACTCCCTTACTTATGCTACCCCACATACTCCCCTACTTCTGCTACCCTACATACTCCCTTACTTCTGCTACCCTACATACTCCCCCACTTCTACTACCCTACGAACTACGCCACTTCTGCTAGCCTACGTACTCGCCTACTTCAGCTACCCCAAGTATTAACCTACTTCTGTTAGCCTGCATGCTCCTCTCATTCTGCTACCCCACATACTCCCCCACTTATGCTACCCTACATGCTCCCCTACTTCTGCTATCCTACATACTCCCCTACTTCTGCTATCCTACATACTCCCCTACTTCTGCTACCCTACATACTCCCCTACTTCTGCTACCCTACATCCTCACTACTTCTGCTACCCTACATACTCCCCTACTTATGCTACCCCACATACTCCCCTAGTTCTGCTACCCTACATAATCCCCTACTTCTGCTACCCTACATACTCCCCTACTTCTGCTACCCTACATACTCCCCTACTTCTGCTACCCTAGATACTCCCCTACTTCTGCTACCCTACATACTCCCCTACTTCTGCTACCATACATACTCCCCTACTTCTGCTACCCTACATACTCCCCTACTTCTGCTACCCTACATACTCCCCTACTTCTGCTACCCTACATACTCCCCTACTTATGCTACCCCACATACTCCCCTACTTCTGCTACCATACATACTCCCCTACTTCTGCTACCCCACATACTCCCCTACTTCTGCTACCCTACATACTCCCCTACTTCTGCTACCTTTCATACTCCCCTACTTATGCTACCCCACATACTCCCCTACTTCTGCTACCCTACATACTCCCCTACTTCTGCTACCCTACATACTCCCCTACTTCTGCTACCCCACATACTCCCCTACTTCTGCTAGACTACATACTCCCCTACTTCTACTACCCTTCATACTCCCCTACTTATGCTACCCCACACACTCCCCTACTTCTGCTACCCTACATACTCCCCTACTTCTGCTACCCTACATACTCCCCTACTTATGCTACCCCACATACTCCCCTACTTCTGCTACCCTACATACTCCCCTACTTCTGCTACCCTACATACTCCCCTACTTTTGCTACCCTACATACTCCCCTACTTCTACTACCCTACATACTCCCCTACTTCTGCTACCATACATACTCCCCTACTTCTGCTACCCTACATACTCCCCTACTTCTGCTACCCTACATACTCCCCTACTTCTGCTACCCTACATACTCCCCTACTTATGCTACCCCACATACTCCCCTACTTCTGCTACCCTACATACTCCCCTACTTCTGCTACCCCACATACTCCCCTACTTCTGCTACCCTACATACTCCCCTACTTATGCTACCCTTCATACTCCCCTACTTATGCTACCCCACATACACCCCTACTTATGCTACCCTACATACTCCCCTACTTCTGCTACCCTACATACTCCCCTACTTCTGTTACCCTAAATACTCCCCTACTTTTGCTACCCTACATACTCCCTTACTTATGCTACCCCACATACTCCCCTACTTCTGCTACCCTACATACTCCCTTACTTCTGCTACCCTACATACTCCCCTACTTCTGCTACCCTACATACTCCCAAACTTCTGCTACCCTACATACTCCCCTACTTATGCTACCCCACATACTCCCCTACTTCTGCTACCATACATACTCCCCTACTTCTGCTACCCTACATACTCCCCTACTTCTGCTACCCTACATACTCCTCTCCTTCTGCTACCTCACATATTCCCCTACATCTGCTACCCTACATACTCCCCTACTTCTGCTACCCTACACACTCCCCTACTTCTGCTACCCTACATACTCCCCTACTTATGCTACCCCACACACTCCCCTACTTCTGCTAGCATACATACTCCCCTACTTCTGCTACCCTACATACTCCCCTACTTCTGCTACCCCACATACTCCCCTACTTCTGCTACCCTACATACTCCGCTACTTCTGCTACCCTTCATACTCCCCTACTTATGCTACCCCACATACTCCCCTACTTCTGCGACCCTACATACTCCCCTACTTCTGCTACCCTACATACTCCCAAACTTCTGCTACCCTACATACTCCCCTACTTATGCTACCCCACATACTTCCCTACTTCTGCTACCCCACATACTCCCCTACTTCTGCCACCCTACATACTCCCCTACTTCTGCTACCCCACGTATTCCCCTACTTCTGCTACCCTAGATATTCCCCTACTTCTGCTACCCCACATACTCCCCTACTTCTGCTACCCTATATACTCCCCTACTTCTGCTACCCTACATACTCCCCTACTTATGCTAACCCACATACTCCCCTACTTCTGGTACCCCACATACTCCCCTACTTCTGCTACCCTACATACTCCCCTACTTCTGCTACCCCACGTTTTCCCGAGATGTGCATCCGCTGTCCAAGCACCATTCAGTTGACGTAGATTTGCCCATGGTCGTAAGTGCTGTGCATTGCCCTTTAGTGGCGACTGAAAGCAGACAATCTCTTTCTACATTACCTGCCCTTTCTTTAGATTCCCTGATCCTTTGGAAACATTTGATTGCTTTATGACCAATTCTGTTGCAGTGGTGACATCTCATTGTGAAATTTCCTTTTGATTCGGTCCTTTGATTTGTTCTCTGATCGTCCTCTTGATACTTTGGCTTGAAATTCTTATTGAATTTCCTTCTAACAACCATGGCATTTTGTACAGTGTCAGTTCCCCTTTGTTTGCGAACCTCGTATTCAGCAATTATTTTAAGTTTCAAAGATTCAGGGGAAGGAAACTTGTCTTGAGACACAATAGCGCACCTGAAATTTTCAGAATTATCTGGTAAACTTTACAACATCATAAATGCCAATAAATCATTGTTGATTTCAATGTCCATCGCCTGCAGTTGATCAATTGCATCAAAAAATTGTCTTAAATGGGAGCGCACATCTTCTCCCTCGTTCATTCTGTGCAACAAAACTTGTCTCAGCAATGAGGCTTTTCGAGTGGGCCCTTTCGATTTATATATGGATTCCAATTTGAGCCACAATTCATTGGAAGTATTAACGGACTTTACTTGAGATAATTCCGACGGGCTGATGGACAAAATCAAGTCTGACTTCGCCCTTCTATCAGCCACTTCCCATTCTTTTATGGCGTCTGCACCCGCGTTTTGTTTTGGTATTTCACCAATAACGTAGCCCCATTTATCATTTTTAAATAATAATGCCTCCGCCTGTATCCGCCATGTGTCGTAATTGTCTTTATTTAGCGGCTCGATGCGCACTATGTTCGACATATTCATTTCAATTATTCTTCCTTGATTTACCTCGTGGTCGAACTAACCTCAAAATTTCAACTGACCACACACAGTTTTACGTATTCGCACTTTTCACTGCGATTTTTTCGGAAATTTTACGAAAATAACTTTTCAGTTATGCCCAAGTAAACTTTAGAACTATCTGGGCCCATAACCTATTAGATTTAGACGAGATTACTACGGATAACATACGGAGATTAACGTAAAGAGAACAAGCGGCGATGACGGTAACTGACGAACAGAACAGAACACGGAACTAACCTAAGAACTATGGGACCCACAATGGTCCCCGACGCTACGGTAGGTGGCGCGGCGCGAACTTACAAACTAATACATGCGGATTGCAATCGCTAACAGTTAAAGATAATTTAATTGATTTAGAAAATGTATATGTTGGTCCAGAATGTGAACGCTTGTTGGAAACTCTAGATGTTAACTGTGCACGTAATATTCGAATTAATTGCATGAATTTTTATACCACTGCAGTTCGAGAAATGTTTGCACGTCTACCTGTAAACGACAAATTCTTTCAGACATTAACTTTTTTAGACGCTCAAATAGCATTACACGATAACGGTAGACTAAAAATTAGAGATCTAACTTATATTGCCAACCGGATAGGAAATTTAGATATAAGTCAGTTAGCTTTTGAATGGCGAATTTTGCCATCTTATTACGATGACGAGCAGAAAGAAGAATTAGCTTCTCTAGAAATTACTGAAATGTGGCATAAAATTTTTAAATATACGAATTTAGTTGGGGAAAGAATGTTTCCAAATTTAGAGTCATTAGTTGAAGTAGTTTTTTCTTTGCCCCATTCAAATGCCGAAGCCGAACGGATATTTTCAATAGTCACCGATGTGAAAAATAAAAAGAGAAACCAATTATCTAATGATACGGTTGCCTCAATTTGTGTAGTTCGGTCCATGCTTCAGTCACAAAATATTAATTGTACAGATTTCGAAATTGATTCGCGGCATCTCGAACTGCATAATTCACAAAATTTATATAAATAAAAATGAACATCTGATAGTCTGATACATACATATAATTTTGATAAGTCATTTTATTTTATTTTATGTGCAATAATTATTTATTTATTTTTTTAGGTTCGAATATGTGCAGCAATTATTTATTTTATTTTCATATGTTTAAATATGTGCAATAATTTTTTGTTTTATGTTTATAGGTTCGAATATGTGCAGCAATTATTTATTTTATTTTTATATGTTTAAATATGTGCAATAATTATTTATTTTATGTTTATAGGTTCGAATATGGGCAATGATATTATTTTCATTATTTTAGATATAGACAATGCGTTTTTGTTATATTTTAAAATTTTATTGTTATTAAAAATGTTCATATATTTTATTTTTGCATAAAACATATTTAGTTGTAGAGTAATTTTATACAGCAAATGTTTTTTTTTGTGAATACTGATAAGGTTTTGGCAGTTTCCCTTATCTTAACAGTAAATGCTGGTATTCTTTAATTGTTTCTGCCAAATAGAATACTTAATTTTGTTATTATATAGTTTGTTTAAAGTTATTTTAGTACCCTTCCCTTCCTTATTCCCAAAATAAAGAAAAAGAGTAAGTTATATTATATTGTGCATACATACATAAATATTATATATTTATATATTGTATATTGTGTACGTATGTATATATTAAATTTTAATATATATGTATATATATAAATGTATAAATGTATTATGATTTGATTTTAAAAAATCAAATCATGATACATTTTGGGAAATTAGCAGGGCGCCCAAGGTACCCGATCTTCGTACTTGACTGAGGCCATCTGAGGCTAGAATCGTCGCGCATGCGCGTGAAAAGCGCCCCGTATAACATCACTGCGTCAGAGTGGGGGGCCCAGCCAGCCGAGCCGCTGCGCCGCGCCGGAGGGGAAAGGTAGTGATTCCCAGTGATGCCAGAATCGTGGACGCGAGGACAGTGATGGTATTGTTGGCGCTTTTCGCGAGTTTCATCAGGGCCGTATCTACGTCTACGTCCGAAAGTGGGGAACTATTGGGGGGAAAGTAGTGGGAAACTATATGGCGGGAAATTAGCAGGGCGACCAAGCTACCCGATCTTCGTACTTGACTGAGGCCGTCTGAGGCCATGGACCTACAGGACTGACCATAAGGTAGGTTTTTAGGCGAGAGGGGGCTCCAAGCGAGCGGGGAGGGATGTGGAGGGATGGTCGCGGTGCGGCCATGTTACGTGGAACCACAAGTGTTGCCATCTATATAAAGTAGCGGGAACATTTAAAATGTACAAATGAATCACGTATATTCACCGCATATTTTAAGGTGATTCTAATTGTAAGTCAATTGTGACATGCGTAATAATGTTATTTCTATTTACGTATGTCTTATCATAAAGGATATATAAATGTTTTGAAAAATTATCAGTGATTTTATAAGAAATATGTAAAGGATCAATAACAACACGATGTACTTCAGGGATGGGCACGGGTGGGGCCCCTCAAACGCCTGCTTCTCCCACCAACCTCTCTTCCATGCAACGTGCGCCTTCGCCGCACAGGGCGCTCCCCTCGCATCCTCGTGGCAGCAATGCGCGAAGCCTTCGCGAGACATGCGCACTGCTCGCTACGGGCGAAGTGCGTTCTTTCTCCATGGTAACGGTGGAGCTAGTGGGAGGCAGTGGGCGTTGTGGTGTGGACGGTCTTGCCCCAATTGAGGCAAAAATGCCCATCCCTGATGTACTTAATGGCCAGAAAACAATATTAATTTATTAAAATAACTTCTCTTGCTATTCGCAACATTGTTTTTTTGTTTACAAATATGATTGTACCTGACTTTAACATAATGATTAATAATACACTTAATCAGGTGTATCCTATGATTATACAATACATGCTGATCATTACAATGGTTTAGTAAAGTAAGAAATGAATGTTGGGTATCTATTTTTCTTATAATTTCATTGCAAATATGCGCCACTGGTGGCAACTTATCTTTTAATGCATAAAATCTTACTATTTTTTCTGCCCGCCTACAAATTGTTACTAAATCTTCTGCAGGATAGGCCAGACCCCCCCGGGTTTGTAATTGTATTAATTTATAAATTGGATTGTCCTCTTGCTGCGATTTCAAACATGAAATGCATTCTAAACATTTTAAAGTTGATGACAATTTTTTGGTTATAAAACCGGCTATATACACAACGACACGGTCTACAAATTCGCTATATCGGAATGAATTTTCTGCCGTGTCTAAACTATAGTAATGAAATTCTAAAATTATATTTTCTTCGCTATACTTATCTACTTTTGTTGTTGAATTTTCAACTCCATATTTTGTATCCAATTGGTGTTTTCTTTTTAAGTTCGATATATGCTTCCGTAACATTTCCATTCTTGGGGAATGAAACAATTTTTTCGGAGATATATACATATGTTTATCTGCCACAGACACTTTTGCTTCAGCCGATTTATTTGACGTTTGCAATAGTGCACCCATCTGTAATATAGTACTACTAGTTAATAAATGATAACATTAGGGTACACCTTACCGATTGTAATGAAATTTTTATATTGAAAGTCATTTTTACTTTTTATAAATAAACCTATCATTTCTTTACCATATTACATGACGCCACATAACTTTTCATTTTAAACAGTATATATTAGATAGTAAAAACTTACATGTTCATTTTTGGATTCAGATGCAATTTTTAATACTTTTTCTTGCTCGGTTGAAATTTCTTCATACACATTAATATTTTCTTGCTTTATAATTTCTAGAAAGTTTACTTGTAAATATAAATAAATTTATTGATGTCACTTATGGGTCATTTCATGTGAAAACGGACACTTCTTCGAGTAAAATTTTGGATTTTGTTCAAATTTAAATATGCTGTATTCTTTAGTGACCTATGAACGAGCAAACCGATGAAAATGAGTTTTTGGGAACTTATAGTGAAAACAGAAGAGTATCTACTAACAATGTTGTTATTTGACTCCAAAAATGCATGGCATAATATAAAGAGTTCATAAAATATTACATACATACGGTACAGCATGCTCCTTCAATCTGACACATACTACAGATGTTCTATCCACATCTTCGTGTCTAAAATGACCCGAACATATAATCGGACATTTTGGTAAAATTGTATTTTAGATTCCCAGACTGTTCAGCCACAATTGGCGTTTCCTAGGACATTTGGGAAATCTGAAAATTAAATTATACAAAAACATTGCTTTCCCATAAACTACAATTTATACATGAAATTCCTTCTTTACGTAGATTAATGAGACATGCAATAAAAGTTTCACAAGTTTCGCTATTTTATTATCGTTACTTACGCATGGAAAGTAATTTTTATTGTTTCTTCCAATTCTTCTTGGCGATAACTCTTCGCCGATATTCTATTTGAGCATCCTTTAACAATACACGATGGCATTTTTATAAATTAATGTGTATCAATGTTCAAAAAACACAAACCCACGACGATTCACCAATTTCAGCGCACGCTTACCAGGCACAAAATGACCGCGACGCGTGTATTGTACAGACCACGTGCTACAGACGCTACACTAGTATTTAAAGTCGCCTATAGAGCGCACCACATATGGTTCCGACCAAGATGGCCGACATGGTTGATACCCCTTCCGTCTTTCCTTACGCCCCCACAGGCTTATGCTCAGTCCTGTAGGTCAGGCATGGGCAAAAATAGCACGAGAGCTAGGGAATTCAAAGAATACCCGTGGAATACCCCCACTTCTGCCGGCCGCGCGTCTCGCTCCCCGTGGCGGCCGCAGTGCTCGGTGCAACTACGGCTGCCAAGGGGATTGAGACGCGCGGCCGGGAAAAGTGGGGGTATTCCTTGAATTCCCTAGCTCGCATGCTATTTCTGCCCATGCCTGCTGTAGGTCCATGTCTGACGCTAGAATCGTCGCGCATGTGCGTGAAAAGCGCCAACAATACCATCACTGCGCGAGGATCTTTCCCCTCCGGCGCCTCGGCCGGCTGGGACCCCCACTCTGACGTACCGTGGACGTACCGTCCTCGCCACGGTTACTTCTGCTGAACAGCGTTACACACGAACGTACTTCTACTCTGCCCGTGTGAGTGCCATCTCGATTGCACGCGCGCAACACACACAAGCGTACCTCTACCCTGTCCGTGTGGACTACCTGCTCGCTGGTCGACACCGCCCCTTCCTTTCGATTTTCACGTTACCGAAGTTTCGGAAGCATGAGTCGGAAAATTCGGCATCTGGAGACAGGGCGCATTTGAATCCCTGCACGGCGCGGCGCAATGCACATGTTGCTATAACTTTTGATCTAAAAAAGATATCGAAGCGATATTTGGACTAAATTTTTTTTTAAAAAACCGGGTTTAATGGTCCATCCTAAAATATGTTTTAAAGTTAAGATGGTCCAGAGGGCCCCCAACACAAATTGATTTTGGTCGAACCATGCTCAATAAACAATTACGACAAAATTTATAAATATTCTACCTAATAGCACACATGACTGAGATTTTTTTCAGATTTTTCAGATTATGCAGACATGTTTAAAAAAATTAAAAATCTCCAAACATTCGAAGAAAATGCATTTTTTTAATTGAATTTTTCGAGATGCCAGTTTTATAAAAATTCAGTAGTCAGATATTATTGAAACAATTGTCTTTAATTTTTTTCAGAATATTTTATAAATTGTATCGGTGTTAAAAAATCAAAATCAATTTTTTCGATACTTTTTTACTTCTTTGTTGATGTATTATATAATATTGAATATTTTTATAATCATAAAAATAATGTCCAGACTTCATGATGCAATATAAAATATTTTATTTACGTTATATTTCAATATACATATGTACATCACTCTTAACAAATTTGGTAATCACATAATTATTGTAACGACATTTTACATATATCAGGTCGTTAAGTATGAAACTTCACCAATAAAACACAAATTTCAAACACATTTGTCAAGTTTCATACATCTCCGGTTACGAAAATCGATTTTAAATGGTCCCTGCCTTTCTGTAACATAACTAAAAAAACAGAAATTAGTTAAAGTTATGATTGCAAAGTATACAATAAAATATTAATGTAACTTTATAGTATAGTTTATACTTATCTTTTCTTTCAAGTCATTCTTGAATCTGCTAATATTGATTTTACGATGTCCAGAAAATCCACTCCAGCTGACACACACGCGATTTTAAATGGTCCTCTGCCTTTCTACAACATAAAAAAACACATAGTTAAAGTTATAATTATAAAGTACAGAATGAAATATTAATGTAATCATACACTTATCTTTTCTTTCAAGTCATTCTTGAATCTGCTAATATTGATTTTACGATGTCCAGAAAATAAAAATAAAGTAAGTTGCTTGAGAAAAATCCCCATGTTATTACATGAATCCCCATGACATTACATTCATTACATGTGTGTCATGCTGTAGCAGTGGCGGCAAGTGCTGCCTGTGCTACACTTTCGAAAGAATGCGACGAATTACTTCGTGGCGTCGCTTCGTTTATAAATAGTAGCCCTAAACGGGCTGCTGTCTTTCGCCAATTTCAGGAGATTTATGAGAACTCTCCTTTGAAAATTGTAAAGTTATCGGATACACGCTGGCTTGGGAGGCAACAGTCTATTAAACGAGCTTTACATGTTTGGGATGATATAGGCCGATTTTTCACCGAGCAATCCTTTTCGGAAAGCCGGCAGCTGCTAGGAAATTCTCTTTCCTCATAGGCAGACATGATATCAAAGGATATTTCCTCTTTTTGGAATATGTCCTTGATACTATTAATAGTTTTAACGCCTTCTTCCAAAGTAGGAAAACGTTGGTGCAAGAGTTGCAACCGTCTTCAGCAAGGTTGCTTCGATTTTTTTTTTTGCGAAGGTTTTTAAAACCAGCCCTTTTAGATTGGTTTAGCGAGGTGAGGGGGATGGATTTATCGTTGCCCAGATAGCACAGGACGACTTAAAGTCGCCGTTTTCATGTCCGTCCTACGTCTTTACGTCTTATGTCTCAGTAAGACGCTTTTTAGACGTCCATAAAGGCATCTTTTCTGAGACGTCGTTTTGACGCACGAAGGAAGATGCCTTTCAAGCATCTCATTTCTGTCATACAAACGTCGTCCCAGCAGAGATGCCTTTATGGACGTGTAAAAGTTGCCTCTTTCGGGACGCCGTTTTCACGGCAGAAATGAGACGCATAAAAGGCACCTGCTTTCAAACGTCAAAACGTCGTCCCAGCAGAGATGCCTTTATGGACGTGTAAATGTTGCCTCTTTCGGGACGCCGTTTTCACGTCATAAATGAGATGCATAAAAGGTACCTGCATTCAAACGTCAAAACGTCGTCCCAGCACAGATGCCTTTATGGACGTGTAAAAGTTGCCTCTTTCGGGACGCCGTTTTCACGGCAGAAATGATTGAAATACTTCCGAAAATATGTATATCTCTTAATCGTTAATATACTGATACTATGCTTCATTAAAAGAAAGTAGTTTGATTTTTTTTACCTAAAAAATATTTTAGGTAAATAATTAAATAATTAGGTTATATAATTATTAGGAGAGATAAACTTCTGTTAAAATATTTTTTTTTATATAATAATATATATCAAAAGAGGAGATAGGTGGCGTATTGAATAGCACGTGGGTTATCATCGCTCTGTGATTATTGGTGAAATTATTGGTGAAATTTGGCGGAATTTATAGTGAAAGTTGCTCAGTGAATCACGGACACAGGTAGAAACGAAGTGACAAAGTGAGTTTACTGAAATCCCTGTATTTCGGAAGATATTTCCACAGAAACTGCAGCCACGTGCGTGGCGGCGTGTGGCATTATCAACCCGTCTCCACCGGCGCATAACCTCATAGAGACACTTTTCTGCGATCGGAAAATCCGAGTGCAGTGTTAAGAAAAAGGGGGAGAAGGGTGAGGATACAAATAGGAACATATTGAGGGAATAGAGTGAGAGAAACAGGTCAGGAAAGATAACCTCAAAATTGACGTACAGGACAGACAAAGAGTGCGCAAGCGCGAGGCAGAGTGTGTGAGAAAAAAAGACAGAGAGATCAGCGGGGGATATGGAGGAAACGGACGGACCTGTAGAGCTCGAAGAGAAGGGGAAAGAGAGGATAGAGGAGGACGACGCCGGGATAGTAGAAGTGTGGGGAACACCGGCAAGCTCACCAGGAGGAAAAAGAAGGGGAAGACCTACGAAGGCATCCGGATGGAATAGAGAGAGATCGGCCTCATTCGGAACGCTCGAGCTATGGAAGAGAAAGAGACAGGGGGACGAAGGAGAGAAAGGAGGCAAAGGAGAGACAGAAAAAGAGGTGGACAGAGTATTTAAAAAGAGTTTGGTAACGCAGAGATCACCGGAGAAAAGAAAAATCTTAACAGGAAAGGAAAAAGGAAGTGAAAGCGAAGTAAGGATAGGGACGGGAGAACAAGAAGGGATTGTAACGGTGATGCAAATGTGTTCGGAGATGTCGGAAGGAATGAGAGGACTGATGGAGGAACTGAGAAGAATGAGAAGAGAGATAGAAGATGGAAGAAAAGAGGCCAGAGAAGAAGCAAGCAAAACAAGGAAAGAGATAGAAGAAATAAGGAAAAAAGAAGAGGAAGAAAGAAGGAGACTGGAGGAGAAGATAGAGAGATTGGAAGCAGAAAGAAAGGAATGGGAAAAGAAAGAGGAGGAGAAAAAGGAGAATTGACTAAGAGAGATAGAAGAGAGGATGAAAGAGCGAAAGAAAGAAGACAGAGAGAAAGAAGAAACAGGACAGAGAGAGCAGGAGAGAAGACTAAAAGAATTAGAGACAGAGTGGGAAAGAAAAGAGAAACAAGAGAGAAAGAACAACGTCATTATAAGAGGGGAGGAGATAGAAAACGAGGTAGAGACAGAACAGATGGCAAGGACCATATTAGAGGAGATGACAGAAACAGGGGTGAAGTTTAACGAAGTCGCGGAGATTGGAAGAGGGAAGAGAGCGATCCTAGTAAAGTTGGGATCGTGGGAGGAAAAAAGAAGAGTGATGAATATGAAAAGGAAATTAAGAGGAAGGAAAGTATATATAGATGACGATCTGACAAGGAAGGAAAGGGAAGTACAGGAAGTGATAAGGGAGAGAGCAAGAGAAGAAAGAGAAAATGGAAATAAAACCAAAGTGGGATATAAGAAGATATGGATAGGAGAAAAAGTATGGATTTGGAACGATCACAGAGAAAAGCTAATAGAAAAGGAGGAAACAAAGAGAGGAGAAAAGGGAAGCGGAGGAAGAGGGGGTAGAGGTAGAGGAGAAAGAGGGGGAAGGTAGGGAAGAAAAGACGAGAAAGGAGTGAAAGTGTTAGCATGGAACGTGGCGGGGATAAGGGACAAGGATGAAGACTTCTGGAATTATATAAGAGGATACGAGATAATAGGAATGACAGAGACGTGGATAGAGGAAAGAGAATGGGAAGGGTGGAGGAGGAAGTTGCCAAAAGGATGGAAGTGGAAATGTCAAGGAGCAGAGCGTATAGAGAAGAAAGGAAGAGCTAAAGGGGGAATAATAACAGGAGTAAGAGAAGAAATAGCGGTGGAAAATGAAAGTGAAACAGAGGAAGAGGGGATACAAGAGAGAAGAGCGAAGATAGGTGACACAACATGGAGGATCATAACGATATACAATAGGGGAGGAAGTACGGAGAAACTGAGACAACTAGAGAAGGTGGTAGGAGAGGAAGGAGAAGAGGGAAAAATGATAATAATAGGAGATTTCAATGCAAGAATAGGGGAAAAAGGAGATAGAGATGAAGAGGACACAACAAAGAGGGGGAAGAGAAAAACAAAAGATCGCACAATGAACAGTGAGGGAATAGAGTTAATGAAGACGGTAACGGAAAGGGGGTGGACAATATTGAATGGGAATACGAAGGGAGACGAAGAAGGGGAAACAACGTTCAGTAGGAACGAGATAGAGACGACGATTGACTATGGGATAGTAAATGAAGCGTCATGGGAAGAGATAGAAGAATTTAAAATAGAAAGAAGGATAGAGTCGGACCATCAACCGATAATAGTCACGATCGGAAGAGAAGGAGCAAAATGGGGAAAAAACGAGGAAGAAGAGGAGAGAGAAGTGCAGGTATGGGGACAGGAAGAGATGGAAGAATTTAAAAGAAAAATAGAAGAGATGAAATGGGATAAACAAGGAGTTGAAGAGGAATGGAAAGAGCTGGCAGAAACAATTCAAAAAGAAACCAAGAAGAAGAAATGGAAAAAGAAATGGATAATCGGGAAAACGGAATGGTGGGACGGAGAATGCAGAGAACGGAAAAAGAAATTACAGAAGGCATGGAAAGAAATCGGAAAGGGGAAAGGGAGAGGGGAAGTGGAAGCGGGAAGAGTCAAGGAAGAGAGGAGACAGTAAAAAGAATTATGCGAAAGAAAGAAAAAAGAGTGGAGAGAGAAAGAAGAAAAAAGGATAGAAGAAATCACAGACGAGGGAGAAGCTTGGAAATACATAAACAGAGAAAGGAAAAAAAAGTGAGGGTGAGCGACAAAATAAATATGGTACAATGGAGGAAACACTTCATCAATGTACTAGGGGGGAAGAGAGAAAGAAGGTAATGGCAGAGGAGAAAGAAAACAGAGTAGTGGAAGGAAACGCTACAGAGAAAGAGGAGAAGGCACAATTAAAAGCGGAAGTGATGGAGAAAATAAAAAGATTAAAGAAAGGAAAAGCAGAAGGAATAGACCAGATAAAGAACGAGGCATGGATAGCAGAGGGAAAATGTATTGGAGAAAAACTAGGAGAGATTATTTGGAAGATATGGAAAGGAGAGGGATACGTAGACGAATGGAGAGAGGGGGTAGTAGTTCCCATCCACAAAAAAGGGGATAAAGACATCGCGGAGAATTACAGAGGAGTGACCCTGACGGCGACAGCATACAAAATTTACACTATGATATTGAATGATAGGATAATAAAAAGCCTGGAGGAGAAAAAAGGATTGGACGAGACACAATCGGGATTCAGGAAAAAGAGAGGGGGAATGGATAACGTATATATAATCAAACATGTGGTAGGGAAAAAGTTGAAGGAAAAGAAAGGAAAAGTATGCATGGCATTCGTCGATCTAAGAGCTGCATTCGACAGAATGGACAGAGGTGTACTGTGGAAGGCAATGGAAAAAAGGGGAATAGAAGAGAAGTTAATAGATAAAGTAAAAGAAATATATAGGGAGACGAGATGCAAAGTGAGGGTGGGGACAGAAGTGTCGGAGCCATTCTGGGTGGAGAAGGGAGTGAGACAGGGGTGCCCAATGAGCCCGACACTATTTAACATATATGTGGCAGATCTGGAAGAAACGTTGAGGTTAGGACAAGACGGAGGAGTGGTAATTGGGAAAGAGAAAATTTGGTCGTTAGGATATGCAGACGACATAGTGCTTATGGCGGAAGACGAGAGGGGCTTAAAAGAGATGATAAAGAGGACAAACAGGTACTTTATGAGGAAGAAACTAGAGGTGAATAATGAAAAGACGAAGATATTAATATGCTGTAACGGAAAAGGAAAAAGGAAGAGAGAGATATGGAAGTGGGGAGATAAGGAGGTGGAAGAAGTAAAAGAAATTAAATACTTAGGATACACACTGAGTAGGACAAATAGTGAAACGGCGCACATAAAGGAAAGAGTAGGAAAGGCTAGGAAAGTAATGGGAGGATTATGGGGGATAGGAGAGAGGAAGTTTAGGGCAGACGTGACGTGGAGAATGAAGCTATTTGACGTGGTGGTGAGGGGAGCATTATTATATGGAGCAGAGATCTGGGGATGGGAAGAAAGAGAGGAGATGGAAAGACTACAAGAAAGATACATAAGATGGATATTGGGTGTAGAAAGAACAACACCAGGTTACATAGTAAGGGATGAAATGAAGAAAGACAAGATAAGAATAGAAGCAGGCAAGAGAGCGGTCAGATATGAGGAGAAAATTAGTAAGGAAGGAAACCGAAAGTTATTAAAGGAATGTTGGAGAGAAAGAAGGAAGGATGAAGAAGAGGGAAAGCTAGATAGATGGGGAGAAGAGAGGAAAAGATATTATTGGCGTTGCGGAATGGGGGTAAAGGAGGTAGTAAGACTAAGAGAAGAAGAAGGAACAATAGAAGGGTAGAAGTAGTAGGCAGAGACAGAGAGGTGCAGGACCAAGAAAGGATAGAAAAGGTGTGGAAATCAAGAAGTGTGCCCAGGTATAAAGAAATAAGAATGGTGGGGAGACCGAGATACCTGATAGGAAAAAGAGGAAGAAAAGGAGATAGGGTGACGACGATAGCAAGACTGAGGTGCGGTAACGAGGAAAGAGCGAATAAATTCTGGGAAAAAGAAGGGAAGAAAGTATGCAGGATGTGTAGAGGAGAAGAGGAGACGCTGGAGCACCTAGTGGGAAGGTGTAGGGAGATGGAAGAAATACAAGGAAAAATAGAAGAAATACTAGACGAAAGTGGAAAAGGCGCAAATTGGGGCAGGAAGCTAAGGGAAAACAGAGAAAGGGTGGAGAAGAAAGAGAGGGAGGAGTGGGAAACAAAATAGTGTATAAGTAGCGTAGGAAAAGAGGGGTTAAAGAGAGATAGGGACAGAAAAAAAGAAAAAGTAGAGAGGAACAAAGAGATACAAAGTGTGTAATTGTTTTGTTGTTTGGTTTTGTAAATATTAGGATAAGCTAGAAATAAGTAAATGTAAAATGTAAAAATGTAATTAGGTAAGAATTGTTGTAATGCAGGATGAAGAGAAAAAAAAAGGGAACGCCGAAAGGCATATATTTGAGAATAAAGAATATATATAATAATATATATGATTTGATATGATTTGAGCCTATAAGAATAAAAAGTAATGAATCTAACGGTAAAGTTTCGCATGGCTCAGTCAGCGAGGAAGCCATCATGAAGTTAAACGGTAGGTCCAGAGTTCGAATCCTGCCCAACTGCATAAACATTTCTAAATTGTAATAAGGTTTTTTCAAAGACAAAGTGGAATATTCTCTCAAGCAGTGCATGAAAGTAGTAATATATATACAATGTAGATTCATATTTTTTTTATAACTTTTTCTTAAATTTGAAGATTTTGTGCGTCTGAAAAAGATGCATAAAAGATTCCTAAAAGATGCCTAAAAGATGCCCGGAAGACGCGTAAAAGATGCCTGAAAGACCTCCGAAACGATTCATAAACGATGTCCAAAAAGGCAACTTTCTTTGCGTCTTTACGTACATCTTAAAGACATCGAAAAGACCTGTGAGAGACGACTTTAAGTCGCACAGTTTTGTAACAAAGACCTGTTAAAGTCGTACACAGTACGTGAAAAAGACGCGAAAACGACGTGCCACAGACAACTTAAAGACGTACGTTACGTCTTGCGTCAGGCAACTTTTAGACGTACTTTAAGATGTCTTTGTGCTATCTGAGTGGGATCAAATCAAATTCCACTAGATCAAGTGGAGCTTGGTTCCGGATGCCACGATTTTTTGGAAGAGGCAGTTAAAAATGGAATGTCAGAAGTTGAGGTGTCCTCCTTAAAGAAAAATTGCTTAAGGTGTTATGTGACCTTATGCAATGAACTGAGAAATCGTCTTCCTCATGACGATATTTTCCTAAGGCAATTGACGGTTTTCAAATCGCCCGATTCCCTATTTAACAGCGACAGAGATTTAACTCTTCAAAATCTCGTAGCTGTCGCTAGTAAATTAGGGAATTGGAGTGCTGTAGATTTACAAAAAGAGTGGGACATTTTGTACTACGGCACTTCCCGGTCGCAGAGGGACCAATGGTCGAATCTGTTCTTTGATGATATGCGGGTAGACATCTGTAACCAAAAAGACCCCAATCAAGTTCTTCGTTTCCCCCTTTTAACTTCTTAAATAAACACGGTCAGATGTCTTCCACATTCGAATGCTGAGGCCGAGCGAATATTTTCTTTGCTTCCCGACATAAAATCTAGGAAAAGGAATAAAATATGCGCTGGCCTATTAAATTCCATGTGTGTGGTGCGCACATCCTTGAAAGTTAGACAGGAGTCTAGTCGCACCATGTCCCAGACAGCACACCGGCTCGATTTGGGCCTGCTTTTTATGCGCGCCATGGCCCGGAAATAGCCAGGCATGGGCTCGAGCCCACAGCCTGCCGGCCGTGCCAGATTTCAGCCAGATTTCAGCCCATTTACAAGATTGCAAGGGTGCGGCATTTGCGTTCTCATTTCGTGATAATACAAACATGGGTTTTTTCAGTAGTCAAAAACGCCAGATAAAAGATCAATCTAGGCAGCAAACGCCCCCAAAAGTCTTTTTTTTTCCTATACGAGGCGTAATTTGCATTATATATGTTATGAAAATAGCTACATGCGCAGTTGTATGCTTCCGTATGATGCAAATTACGACTCGTAAATGTAAAAATAGGACTTTCGAGGGCGATCACGGCCTAGATTGATCTTTTATCTAGCGTTATTGACTACTGAAAAATCAAATTTTTGTATTATTAAGAAATGAGAACGCGAATCCCGCACCCTTGCAATCCTCATTTCCATGCGACCCGCACTGTGACACGCATGCGCGAGAAAAGTTGGGCTCAATCGAAGCACTGATTGGCCACATTAGACTCTGGCTGAAATCTGGCTGAAATCTGGCACGGCCGGCAGGCTGTGGGCTCGAGCCCATGCCTGGCTATTGCCGGGCCATTGCGCGCATAAAAAGCAGGCACGGATCCAACGGAATCAGCCTCGAGCCGATCCAAGCATTGTGTTAGATAGTAACCTGTAGGTCACGGGCCTCGGGAGGTTTGGGCCGGCGGTGGGCTCGGGCAGGCTGTGCTGTCTGGGGTCTGTCGATGACAGACATTTATGACATATGTCGGGAAAACATTTATATACATGTTCATTGCGCTCGCAAAGTTATAAACAATTAACTTTGCACGCGTTTACGAACTAGTGAGATCGTATTTTCTTCGTTCATCGTTTGTTAGCTTAGTTCATAACAAACAGCTACAATAATATCTCCAGTTTCTTTGTCGCGTTTGTAATACTTTTTAATGGCTTGTTAACATTTTTTTATCTTTTGACCATATTCATCAATAAAAGAAGATAAGTATACGTTACGATTTATATTGAGTCCTACAAAATTGCAATTAGAATTACGATTTTAATTATGTCTACTTTTTCTTTGAATATAGCAACGCATGGGTGTCAGCGGTAATGAAATAACAGATTCAAGAATGACTTGAAAGAAAAGATAAATGTATGATTACATTAATATTTCATTCTGTGCTTTATAATTATAACTTTAACTATGTGTTTTTTTATGTTGTAGAAAGGCAGAGGACCATTTAAAATCGCGTGTGTGTCAGCTGGAGTGGATTTTCTGGACATCGTAAAATCAATATTAGCAGATTCAAGAATGACTTGAAAGAAAAGATAAGTATAAACTATACTATAAAGTTACATTAATATTTTATTGTATACTTTGCAATCATAACTTTAACTAATTTCTGTTTTTTTAGTTATGTTACAGAAAGGCAGGGACCATTTAAAATCGATTTTCGTAACCGGAGATGTATGAAACTTGACAAATGTGTTTGAAATTTGTGTTTTATTGGTGAAGTTTCATACTTAACGACCTGATATATGTAAAATGTCGTTACAATAATTATGTGATTACCAAATTTGTTAAGAGTGATGCACATATGTATATTGAAATATAACGTAAATAAAATATTTTATATTGCATCATGAAGTCTGGACATTATTTTTATGATTATAAAAATATTCAATATTATATAATACATCAACAAAGAAGTAAAAAAGTATCGAAAAAATTGATTTTGATTTTTTAACACCGATACAATTTATAAAATATTCTGAAAAAAATTAAAGACAATTGTTTCAATAATATCTGACTACTGAATTTTTATAAAACTGGCATCTCGAAAAATTCAATTAAAAAAATGCATTTTCTTCGAATGTTTGGAGATTTTTAATTTTTTTAAACATGTCTGCATAATCTGAAAAATCTGAAAAAAATCTCAGTCATGTGTGCTATTAGGTAGAATATTTATAAATTTTGTCGTAATTGTTTATTGAGCATGGTTCGACCAAAATCAATTTGTGTTGGGGGCCCTCTGGACCATCTTAACTTTAAAACATATTTTAGGATGGACCATTAAACCCGGTTTTTTAAAAAAAAATTTAGTCCAAATATCGCTTTGATATCTTTTTTAGATCAAAAGTTATAGCAACATGTGCATTGCGCCGCGCCGTGCCGGGATTCAAATGCGCGCTATCTCCAGATGCCGACTTTCCGACTCATGCTTCCGAAACTTCGGTAACGTGAAAATCGAAGGGACGCGTCGGCGTCGACCAACGAGTCTCATAGTCTCATATCCTCTCTGATTGAGTGAACCTTACTTTGCTGTGAAAAGAGTTATGTAGCAATAAACTTGTGTACACAAGTTGTTTTGTAGGTACATTATTAATAATATCATAAATGTTTCCTGTGTTCAATAAAGAAGTTGAATAGTAATTTTTTGATCATACACACGTAAAAATTGAAAAAGTATAAGAAATATTAAAAATAAGTAGAGCTAATGAGTAATGTTAAACAAGGATTTATTGCTGTTCACGTAGGTATGTCGTTATTTTAACCAATACTTGTTATTGTTTTTCATTATAAATCGAATGTTAGCAATTTAATTATTCAATTAATGTTACTTTCTCACGTTATATTAGGTGCAGGTAAGCATTCAAATGCTCTGAAGGAAAAATATCAAAAATTATGTCGCCTAGCATGCGAAACAGTAAGTGATGTTTTTGATTATGCATGTAACTGTGTCAGTTTAATGTTAATCAAAGATATTTTTGAAGGGCATTCAAAATTTAAAAAGTGATGGCAACACATTGGATGCTGTAGTAGAAGCTATAATGATACTAGAAAATTCACCCCTAACAAATGCTGGATTTGGTTCTAACCTTACTTTCGAAGGAACTGTAGAATGCGATGCCAGTGTTATGGATGGCACGTCATTACAATTTGGAGCAGTTGGTGCAGTAAGCGGAATAAAAAATCCTGTTTTGTTAGCAAAACGCCTTTGCGAACAACAGTCGATTAAAATTGCATACGGCAGAATTCCACCGAGGTAAAGTTTTCAAATTAAAATTCTAATATGACTTACGACAATAAAACAAAATTATTAGTTTCCTAGTTGGTAACGGAGCACATGTATGGGCTCAAGAAATGGGAATTCAAACTTTACCTCCGGAGCAACTAATTTCAAGTATATACATTAGTTATTTATACATTAATGTAGTTTATAAATGTTTGTAGACTTGTTGAAAGTATTTCAAATTTTCTATTATATTTTTGGCTTGCCGAAAATAATAATAGCACCTTCTTAAAAATGTATTCACTGTATTATAACTTCTAGTGAAAGCCCAAAAGATATATAAACATTACAAAAGGAAAGTCGAAGATTCTGAAGAAGAAATTCAGAAGGTAAGCAATTTCTTCCATTGCACTTTTGCTTACTCGATATGATCATAATATTGTCATAATTTAATAGTGTGCTAAAAAGAGGATGGACACAGTTGGTGCAATATGCGTTGATAAAGAAGGAAATATTGCTGCTGCTTGTTCGAGCGGTGGTATAATTTTAAAATATCCTGGAAGAGTCGGACAAGTATTATAACCTTTTAGTTTCTTGTTTATATAATCTATTTGTGAACATTGTATTGTATTAAGGCTATGGAATATAATACTGTTAAATAACTTTAAGGCTGGCGTATGGGGTTGCGGTACTTGGGCTTTCAAAGACAACTATTCAGTAGGGACAAGCACGTCCGGCTGCGGAGAACATTTAATTCGTACTTCGTTAGCACGTACAATTGCAGAAGCTATTTCAGATAGTTCCTGTCCAACCACTAGCTTACATCACGCCATGAAAGTCAATTTTATCGGTGAAGTCTCGTAACTACTTTGCTGTTTTCAGTTAATATGACAAGTTTCATTTGTTTTCAAATAATTACTAGACTGTCCTGTTATGTAACAGTCAAATTTATTCATCTCTTAGATTCAAAGTTTTTATCTGGACTCGAACAGAAACTTGGAGGTGTCATTGCTCTTCGATATGCACCACAGGAAGGATTGGGTGATGTTCTGTGGAGTCATTCAACTAACTCCATGATAATAGGTTATATGAATTCGACTGAACAATCAGCAGTAGTAAGTACTTTGAATTTTTTTAAATTAGATAAACATGATTAATATATTCCAACGTTTTTAGAGCCATATGTCCAACTTGTTATCTCACGAAGTGGGTAAGAAAGCAGCTGTGGAAGGAACATGTTTCAAAATTAACAAAGATATTGACCATTAAGATTAGTGCATGAATACATGCAATCTTTTTTAGCGTGTTTATTATTAGTAAGATGTAAAAACAAACAAAGCAATACTGCCCAAACAATGATTTTATATAGAATTTTGTAGAGTACAGTGCCCTTGTAAGCCAACACTTGTAACATGCCTAACAAAGAGGGATACTACAAATTAATTACACGTTAAATGGAACATTATAACATCGTATATGTGTCACTACCGGTTATAGGTATTCTGTGACATTTCAAAATGTAAGATTATTACTAGGCTGCGGTTCTTTATGCAAAATAAATATTGTCCAAGTCAAAAATAGGAAGTGGAAATCAGAGAAAAATGTATTTCTTTTTTCAATAATCTTAGTAATATAAACGAAGGTAACAATATTTTATAATTCTTCTAATGCCTTCTCAGTTTTGCTTTCCACTTATCCATTTTTGCCAGAAGTGCATAAAATCTGCAGTCTAACTACCACTATTTAATGACGTAGAAGATGACATGGATAATATCTGTGTTCATTCAGTTTATTATTCTTATTCTATCTATGCAGTTATTAACTTATAATGCTGCATAAGGAACAAGCTGCCTTATAAGGAAAGTGGGTAGTCTACATATTTTTGAAACATAATTAGACAAGTGCCTCACTTCCCCTATGCAACTCTTCACCATCTATGAGCATTCCAAGTAGCACAGATATCCTGTGTTATTACTCCTGTCCACTTACTGTTATAATATTTTCACAATATTTCTTACCAAAAGTTGGGTAAAGGTTGTATGAAACCAGAAGGAAATAAACGATGGTATTATTTAAATCAAAAATTGGCGAAACTGCAGAACAGATACCTACCCTACGATTCCGTTGATTTTTGGACATATGAATCTCAATTTCGGCACGCTGGGCTCGATTTCTGCTACGGCAGGCCTGGTTGACTGTGCTATAATCAGAGAGGATATGAGAGTGCTCACGCCCGGGTCTGAGTTGCCACCGGTATAGTGCTGCCACCACCAAAATCTTAGCCTGGATCAGCTCCTACACCGATAGTAGAGCGGATTTCTCCCTCCCACTTTTAGCCTGGATCAGCTCCTAGACCGAAGGTAGAGCGGACGCTTAGCCTGGATCAGCTCCTAGACCGAAGGTAGAGCGGACGCTTAGCCTGGATCAGCTCCTAGACCAAAGGTAGAGCGGATTTCCCCCTCCCGCGCCAGAGAAGATGAGATCTCACATCATTTTTCAGAAAGAGAAATTAATAGTTTTAAATACAATCTCTCTCTCTCTATTTCTAGATTTAATATACAACTTGGAGAAAAGTTCCCGAGAGTTAGAACACATTTTACTCTCAAATTAATATATATTTTGCGTAGTTTCCTGCAGAACTTGGCATAAAAATATTAATTAATTTAATATTCAGCATAGGATAGATTATACCACCGACGAGGTACTATTAAAGACTGCCAGCCCATGTGTTAAACAGCAAAACGGGTAAGTGGGCGCGATGGGCGCGGAGATAACGTAGAGCTTACAGTGAGCTGATATACCACATAGTCAAAAGTTCCACCACCGACGAGATATTCGTCAAGTTGAAGAAGAATGATATAGTATAATAGAATGCTGACATTACCCATTCTGTAATTGCCTTATAATACTATATATAATTCTCTTATTGCATTCTTATTTCCTTATTATTACCATTGTAATAATAGTTTTACAATATAATCGATAGTTTATAGATGTAGGAAAAATGATAGTAATTACTACGTAATATTCTACAAATTTATCGAAATTCAAAAGTAATTTGAACGTTATTGCGTTATATATAAAATAATGATTCTTAAAAAATATTCTGTTATGTTATGTAATGACAAAATTCAATCGTTCTTATTAAGATCCTTAGTAGAAAACAGAAAATTAATTTTTTTACTTATTTATCCCATACTTGTAATGCTCGACAGAATTGACTGCAATTATTATATAGTAGAGGTAGTAACAATAAGATAAAAGTATTAACTAATTGAACTAATTTTCGACGGCTCCTATCCATACAATGTTATTTAGAGGCAGTATTTCGTACGAAGATATCTAACAAAATAATTCTATTTCACTCTATACGAAAATTTCTTGCAACATGACGCTATTTAAAAAGTGCGTGTAACATGATTTTATTTCATTCTGAACTGAACCACTTTCTGAAATATGAATCGCTTATACATTGTATACATTGTGCGACGAGGCGAAGAGCTAGCAGTTGAAGTCGGAAGTCGAAATCTTAAAAGAAGGACCAAAGGAATTCACCAAATATGTTAAGGAAAATCCTATAAAAAAATAATGATAAATAATTAAGTTTTGTTATTTGATTAGAAGTCTCACACTGTTATACCCGACCCAACCCGTATCATGTTACAATGTTTCGCTCCATTCCACGGCGACCGAAGCCCTCGAGCTTCGCTTGCCTTTTCTCCTTTCGTCATCACAGAATAGTGTTTCCTGAAAATTGATGTCTCTGGCCAGACTCAAGGTTTCGACATTTATAGGAAGCTTGCTATAATCGTATTTTATTTGTCAAAATTTAGTTTTCTATTTAAAATATTTTGTTGTTAAAACTCATTAATATATTTGAAATATTGGAATATTACAATTTGGAATAAAGGGCCTAGCCGGATGAGGTAGTCCTTCGAATTATTCAAACAGCCGTTGCGCCATTCATTTTTTGGTCAATTTTTCCCATTTACTTGCATTAATTTAATCATTTAATTGCATATAATTGAAATGATATTTGAGATTTCTTCCGTATTTTTTGGTTCAAAATGTTATTTACACAAAGTGAAAATACGCAAAAATTCGACAAATGCAGGTTTTTTAGAGAAATTAAAAAATAGCATTGATCATATTTTTAGACTAGCAACATACCAGAACTTTTTTTACGACAGCGCGTAAACGACAAAGAGGGACTGAGGTACGAGGCAGCCGGCACAGTTCAAAAGGCTGAGTACCGATTACGTCAATACACATAGGAAAGTATTTTATTTTTCATTGTTTTTTTATGAAATTACCAACGTACTTGTGAGATTCTTCCAATTAAAATGAGTCTAAATACGTCATAATTTGAGCCACATTTATTTATTTAAAGCGTGATCATAACTCGCAATGATATAGGTTATTTAATATAATATAATTTTTAATTATAAACGTAAGGGAGATTGCGGGCCGCTCGATGTTCGGGTTCGGGTCGGGTCGCAGAAAGTTACGCGGCCCGTCGCGTCGATTCCACTTCGAATTCGTCGGGCGGGTTCGAAAAGAATCGAACAAATTCGGGCGAACGAGTTATTGCGATATCCGAGATTCAAATACTCTGCGTTCTTATGACATAGATAATGGTTGTTCGGGCTCAACCGTCGGCTGCGCCCGACAACTAGCGGGAGCATCGACCGAGCGACCGAAAGGACCGCCACAGTTCCAAACAAACTCGCGCGGTCGACAAAAACGGTCGCACGCACCGGGCGTTTTCGAATCAAACACGCCGATCGTTGTCGAACCGCTCGGCAACGCGTTCACTGCGACACCCCTTCCCCGCGTCAGGAAGGCGGTGATAAATACAAACCGCGCACCGATGCACGGAGAGTTGTAAGGAGAAATCGAAGCGAGTTTTAGACACTGTTCGCATCACATAATAATCGACTAACGATCGTTCACGTATCGCGATCCCTCGACGCGATCTCCACCGCGAACGAGCTCACGCCCAGTGAGAACGTGCATTTCGCGCCCACGCGTATTGTACAAAGTGTAAATAGTTGTTTAAATATATTGTACATAGTTGTGTTGTAAACTGTCGTCTAAAGTCTCTCGTAATCGTCCCGTCGTCCTCACCGGCAATTTCCCGTCACTTAATCGACGGAACATTTGGTTTAATAATGGTTTTCTTTCTTAAGTTATAACGTGATTTCTAATATACCTGGTTTTTTTTATAACTACATTAGGTATAATCGGCAAACGTGTGCCTGCTCTTTATTTATATTAAAGCTTGAAATAATGCACGTTTCATGTGAAAAACTTAAAAGACAATATTTCTGGCTTTTTAACGAATTTTCTCCCAGTGAACTTAGATATGTATCGATAATATATCATTACAATATCCTTACGGAGTTATATACACCTAGAAGGTTACAATATGGTAAAATATAGCAATAATTAAAAACGAAATATAAAAATAAACATTATACATATTATATTTCGTGTTTATATTTTATTCTGTATTATCTATAGGCTCTATATGTATAATTTTTTATTTTATATGATTTTATTTTAAGTTAATTTCTATTTTATTTTATATTGTATATTATATATTATCTTTTAAGAATTTGTGTAAAGTTAATGATAGTTAAGTAAGTAGGTTACTTAACAGTTAATAAAAACATCACCTACTAAAAAGGTATCATAACTTATTACCACGTTGTCAATATTGTCTTATAATTTTTCACGTGGAACGTGCATTATTTCAAATTTTAATACAAATGGAGATCATGCACATGTGTGCCAAATATACCTAATGTAGTTATAAAAAAATCCAAGTACATATATTAAAAATCACATTATAAGTTATGAAAGAAATACGTACCATTATTATCATTATCTATTTCATAAGAACCCAGAGTTGATTTTCGGGTATCGTGATAACACGCTCGCGCGGTCTTGTTCTATTCTTTTAGAAGCCGCCCGACAAAGGTGAGTCATGGGCCGCCGGATGTGTCTGATGTATCGCGTACCCGACTCGAGTCCGTTTGAGCTCGCTCGACGCCTCGACTGTCTGTCCTGTCAGTGCCCCGACTTGACGATTCGTACGCCTGAAACATGACTGTTTCGCCTGATATTTTCTAGTGCACCCTGGCTGTATTATTATTATTATCCGATTTATGCCGTGTTTGAGCTTATTTTGATTGGGAAAACATTTTCAATCGATAGGTGATGATATCATTATGGTAACGTTCATAATAAGTAATACATATTGGTTTTAGTTAGTAAATGCCAATACGCTGTGCGTTACAATGTTGCCTCTGATGCTGAATCACGACCGTATCGAACGTCGCGTCGCGTTGTGTGCCTCCTAGAGACAACAATGTAAGCGTTTCACCATCATTTATTAATAGCAATTAAATGTTTGTTACGATTCAGAATTCTGCCATGGAAATGTTATCAATCGATTAGTAAATGGTTTGCTGATGAAAACAAGTCTAAACACGCAACAAATCAGACAAGTTGGAGTACAGGCATGCCCAACGCCCAACTCGGCGGCTGAGAAAGTTAAAGAGAGTAATAAAAAATTCAATGACTCTGAGAACAGTAAAAAATTCAATGACTCCAAGAAAAATGAAAAACTTAATGACTCCGAGAAAAATAAAGAACTTAATGACACTGAGGAAAATGAAAAATTGAATAACTCGAAGACAAATGGAAAACTTAATGACTCCGAAAAAAATAAAGAACTTACTGACACTGAGGAAAATGAAAAATTGAATAACTCGAAGAAAAATGGAAAACTTAATGACTCCGAAAAAAATAAAGAACTTACTGACTCTGAGGAAAATTAAAAATGTAATAACTCTCAGTTAATAAGCAGTCTGCAATGCCTCTTAAAAATGAAATTAATCATGTAGGGATTGATCAGGTGTTTCTCTCTATATTAAAAAATATTTAAAAATCCTTTGACATATTCTATTTTGTGGCGTCAGGATGTACTGCTTTCGATATTCCATCACAGTTTGTATAGTATATATTATTTCTCCTCTTTGTTTCTAGATAAAATTTAATTATGATCCTCCATTAGTTTAACGACCCGTTCAGCGGTATCATTGACCACATTCAGTCCATGTTTCAGTCAGACTGCTTATTATTCATAATACCTTCTTTTTCCGATATTAGAACTGTTTTTTTGTAGATTGGAGCGTATTAATGAATTTATTTAAGGGAGTAGAGAGACTTCCAGGATTGCAAGGGTGCTGGATTCACCTTCTCAAACACGGGGTTTTCCACTAGTCAAAAACGCTAGATAAAAGATCGATCTAGGGCACTATCTGCCTCAAAAGTCCCATTTTTTCGTTTACGAGGCGTAATTTGCATTATTCGGCAGCATGTAGCTATAAAAATAGCTACATGCGCAGTTGTATGCTTCCGAATAATGCAAATTCCGCCCCTTAATATCTCGGTCAGTTATGTATATATGGGAAAACTCTTCAAACAGAAGTTGTAGTATATAAGGAGGTGGATATAGTTACAAAGAAAAAACAATTTTTCAAAGTTATTATTTAAAGCTTTTAAGGTCACGGATGTTTTTTCTATCAACAACTGTTTATACTATATATGGACTCTTAAAGAGAAAAAAAAACAAATTCAACGATATATCATAACGTCTATTTATGACAAGAT